>OZ007574.1:42885359-43283895 GCA_963931925.1 Onchidella celtica
ATCCCTCGAAACCAAGGAATGATGATTCTTCTGAACTTAGTATTTCACTTCGTTTATTTCATTCAAATGAATGTAATATAAATATGTATGATTTACTGTCTAGCCTAAAACAAACTATTTATTCACACTTGGCTCTTTAGTAACAGAAAGTATTAAATGCCATTTAATTTTGTTTACAAAAGACATCAAATACATCATTAAATCTCTCTTTCTCTTACTTATTTCTCTCTCCATGTCCTCGTCCCTTCCCTCTCTATCTGCTTGCCTGTCTAGCCCTCTATCTATCTTTGTCTATGTTTCTGTCCTTGCTCACTGCCCCCCCAAGCCGCATCCACCTGCCCCCGCCGCTCTCTCTCTCTCTCTCTCATACAGATATAATATAGTCTTAACACTTTGGGTTTGAAATTTGAACCCCGGGGATTTCAGATGGTTGGGGGCGGGGGTGGGGAGGGTGCAGTTCTGTTGGGCAGTTCATGTCGTTCTGTCTGTTGAAATATTGTACTTGGAATATGCTGTGGTTCTTTGAGAGGGTTGCACTTTGGTTCTTTGAGTGGGTTGCACTCTGGGTTTTTTTGTGACAGTGAGGGTACCCGCCCACAGACCACGCACATTTTCCGTCGGAAAAAGTTCCGTCAGAATCTGTCTGTTTCCGTGCGTACTTGTAAACCCACAGGCACCGCAAAATTTTCAGTCTGTGGTAAGCTTACAAGATGGCCTTAAATAGGAAGCAGAAGATGTTGTGGTGGTGGTATAAGAAAAAACGATCACAAAAGCACCGCAGATTTTGGATTCACCCCATTTTTGAACAACGAGAATCAATAGGCGAATTCCGATTGATAGCTGAAGTGCTTGCAGACGATGAGAAATGTAAAGAATACCTTAGGATGCAAAAGAGCACATTTGATTCTCTGCTTGAAATGTGCCAAGGAAGTTTAGAGAGAGAGGACACCAACTGGAGAAAAGCAGTACCGGCCAGAGTGCGTTTAGTAGTGACAATAAGGTAAGGACCCCCCCCCCCCTCTTCTCTCTCTCTTTCTCTCTCTCTCTCTCCCTCCCCTCTCTCACTTTATCTCTCTCTCTTCCTCTTTCCTTCACACCTATTTATACGCTCTCGTGCATTCACAATCCAATATTCTTTTGTGTATCTCGCTCTTCTCTGTGCGATTTCTATTAAAACACAGTAAAATGATAGATGAATAAAACATAGTTTATCCATTTTTTATGTGAAATTGTATTCTATTTTATTTAACAAAAGTGAACGATGAAAGTTTCAAAAGTGACGCAAAATATATAAAAATAATAGCTAATCATTGAGCAAAACGTTTTTATCTGAACTCTATATAAACTCTGTTCTTCATTATAAAGAATGAATATTGAAACGTTGCTGGGATTTCAAGGAGAATAAGTTTGATACGTTTGATAGCGTCCCTCATCCTGGATTGAATATGATGCCGAGGGTGTTGGGTGTTGGATAGTGGAAAAGTGCATGTCTTGCCCTGCTCCAGAAACGTCTCTATGCATGTATTCGGCTTGAGAGAATGGTGTTGGAGGTGTCTCGGGCGTCAGAACTTTTTGAGACTTCTGTACGTAACGGATTAAGAGGCCCTGTACCTCGTGTCTGTACATCATGGCATCCACTGGATCCAGCTTCCTCACCATTGGAAGGAGACTTTTAAAAAACAGATCATTTTCATCTGTCTCGCCTTCTGGCTCCTTTAAAGCTTTCAAAACTTCCATGTCGAAATCCGTTGCCTTCCTTTTCTTTCCTGGCTGTCGAATGCCTGAAGAACTGGGCCTTTTGAAGGACTCTTGTTCCACGACTGGCAATGTTGGCGAGGGAGATAACGAGTTGGTAATACTGTCATTCTCTAAAGTGTCTGTGTCTGACTGCGATCCTCCTTCATTCAATAAGTCCAAATTTCCAGATGTTTCAGTGGGCGTCTGGTATGGTGCAAGGAATAGCATCTGGTCAAATAAAGGCCACTTTCGTCGTTTCGTAGCTGCCTGACCAGATTTTAAGCTCTCTAGTGATCTCTTCTGCTTCTTGAAGTAGTCACGCAGATACACCCATCTCTTCTTCAGTGCTTCAACTGAAAAACGACGAAATAAGAAAAAGGAGCAATTATAATTACATTGCAATCCAGTTTTGTGCTTTGGAGGTTCTTTGTTCGTCTATTTATTTCATCTTTTTTTTTTTCTTTTCAATTTCAGGTACTTGGCAACAGGAAATTCCTTTGCACCTCTATCGTTCTCATTCCGACTTGGTGCTACTACAATCAGAAGCATTGTCAGATCTACGTGTGAGGTTTTGTGGACAGTCTTGCAGCCATCAGAAATGCCTATCCCCACATTTGGGAAATGGAGAGACGCGGCAGATGGCTTCTTTGCAAAGTGGAATTTTCCTATGTGCATTGGTGCTTTAGATGGAAAACATATTCGGCTAAAAAAAATGCCCAATACTGGTTCTCAGTATTGGAACTACAAGGGATATTGCTCTCTCGTTCTAATGGCTGTAGTTGATGCCCACGGTCGATTTCTTATCATTGATGTTGGAAGCTTTGGTAGCAGTAGTGATGGAGGCATCTTCAAGGACAGCAAAATTTGGAAATTGCTGCAAAATGATAAACTCGAAGTACCCAACCCAGAACCAATCCCCAATACTGATATAGTTGTGCCCTATACATTCGTTGCTGATGAGGCGTTCCCATTACAAACTAACATGATGAGACCATTTCCAAATTGTGACCTTAATGACAAAAAGAGAATTTTCAACTACCGCCTTTCTCGAGCTAGACGACAAGTGGAGTGCGCCTTTGGTGTGATGGCCAATATGTGGCGACTGCTACACAAAGCTATAGAGACAAATGTGCACTCAGCAAACAAATCTGTAAAAGCAATATATGCGTTCTACACAATTTCATACTTAATAAAGAACCAGATCGCATGTCAAACTATGAAACTAACTACCGCCAAGAAGATATAAACTCCCACACGTCTTGCAGTACAGCGAGAAAGCTTTCAAATGAAGCAATGGCTGTGAGAGAGAAATTCATGAACTACTTTGTATCGTCCAATGGAAGTTTGTCTTGGCAAAGAGAGGCTTGTTACCTTGATGAAAATACATCGTGACTTATGATTCCGACCAACCGAGAAATGTATTTCTCATTGGCTGTCATTTATTATAAAGCAATAAATTACTTGCATTCGCAAAATTGTAGGCCAACTCCTTTTATGGTATGTCATTGTTTTTTATATTGAATTGTAAACTGCTATGCTGCTGTTGTTATTATGGCCTTTGGCTATTGCTTACACACGATAAATGAGATGATGAAACCCGTACACAGTGTACCTCCAAATCTCTACCAATAGTCTATGAACATTATACACTTCCTACCCACTATCCAATATAATAATATTGTCTTTATCCATGACAATTTATTCGCTCAATATCGTCATCATCATCACCATAACCACCACCACAACAACAACATCATCATCATCATCATCATCATCACCGTCTCTGAGATAACCAAATGTTTGAAAACATTAAAACTTAAAATAAACAAACAAACAAACAAATCATCATCATCATAACGTTCAACTAGATCTAGTCTTAAATAACACTCACCATTTTCATTTATTTCTTCTCCAATTTCTTCCCATTTCTTTCTCACAAAATCTCTGGAAATCTCTGGAAGAGTATTTGGGATGCGCTTTGTCAAATAAAACAGGTCGTTCTTGAACTAAAGCAATCAACCTCTCGTCATCCATTGTTGGTTGTTATGATTATGATGAAAACCTCAGAGAGCACGCGTGTGCCAATTCTGAGAAAACTGAATCGCGTGTGCCGTTTGTGCTTGTTCAAGAGGTAGAGTGATGTCCCTTTACCGACGGACTACGGAAAAAATAGCGCATGCGATACAGACTTTTTTCCGTCACTTTCTGTTACAGTCAGTTGCGTGGTCCTGTGGGCGCAGAAAAGGCCGCAATACAATGTTTAAGAGGAGGAATCTGCTGCGATAAGTTTTTTCACGGATAAAGACGGAAAAAATACGTTCTGTTCCGTTGGTTTCCGTGGTCTGTGGGCGGGTACCCTGAGAGAGACAGACAGACAGAGCAGGCAGACAGACATTCAGAAACAGAGAGAGAAAGAGATGCATTATGGCTCTATGAGAGAGGTGCACTCCAGTTCTTTGAGAGAGGGCTGCATTTTGGTTCTTTACACACATTTTGGTTCTTTGAGACAGAGAAATGCAAAATTTTGAAAGAGGTGCACTCCATTTCTTAGAGAGAGAGAGAGCTGCATTTTGGTTTTTTGAGAGAAATGCAATTTGAAAGAGGTGCACTCCAGTTCTTAGAGAGAGAGAGAGCTGCATTTTGGTTTTTTGAGAGAGATCCAACTTAAAGGAGGTGCACTCTGGTTCTTGTATAAATCTGCATTCTGGGTCTGTGAGAGAAACTGCACTCAAGGATTTTGAGAGAAAACTACACACTGGATCTTTGACTTGAGGGAGACGTTCACTCTGGTTATTTGACACACACACAGAGAGAGAGAGAGATAAGGGAGCGAGAGCGCTGCACTTTGGTTCTTTATTAAAGGAGATGCAATCTGGTCTTTGAGAGAGCTGCCCCCTGAAAGAGCTGCATAGCTTGCACTTTGAAAATGCGCTCTGGTTCTGAGAGAGAGAGAGAGAGAGAGAGAGAGAGAGAGAGAGAGAGAGAGAGAGAGAGAGAGAGAGAGAGAGAGAGAGAGAGAAGAGAGAGAGAGAAAGAGAGAGAGAGAGGGAGGGAGAGCTGGTTGCATTTCAGTTCCTTGGATAATTTTCATTATTGTTCTTTGAGAGTTACTTGTTTGTTCTCTGAGAATGAGAGAGTTCCACTTAGGGTCTTTGCGAGCTCTGCACTTGGTTCTGTGAGAGATTTTCAGCACAGTTCTTTGAGACAGAGTTGCAGTTTAGTGCACTGAGAGAGCTGTACTGTGTATCTTTGGGAGATCTACTTTCACACCAGTAAGGTTTGCGTGCAACGTCAATTAAAGGCTCCCGCGATCGGCATCTTCCTCTAACAGGTTTTGAAATTGCTTATTGCACCACGTATTGTCCTCTGCTCAGAGGAAACGTTGAAAATAACAAGCTGGAAATGCACAGTGAGTTACAAATGTATTACATACTGGAAAGCACTGAATTAAAAAATTCACAGAGTGGGGCGCCTTACTTTGACTTGTCACTGATTGATGAGACTGACATTATTTATAGCTATTAGTGTGCTTACAGATTGATCAATTAACTCCAAATATTTACCAAAATAATATTTACCATTACCTTATTTGGTCACATTTGATCCGCCTATATTCGCCGGTCTTGTCTTTCTTTCTTAAAAGACGGTGTCCACTCCATTGAGCAGCAACTTCAAAGACCGTAAACTCGCTGTCGCCCCTTCCTTTGATCTATTCATTCAAGTTTACCCTACCGTCGGCGATTACATTAATGACAATACCTCTGACTTCGGACGCAAAATATACGCCAGTTGAGATCTAGGCTATTTCAAAGTGACCACTTTTTATTCGTCCCCAGACTCAATGATTTTACTGGCAAATAAACTATAACTTTATATAAAGTAGTTTTTAAAAAAGTCATTTCGTACAAAAAAAAGTCATTTCAAACTTATTAAAACCTAATTACTCTGTGTGCCTGTGTGTGTGCATGCATGTGTGAACTTTGTACACAACCACTTATTCCCTGTATCTCCAAACCCTTTAAAATAATTAACAGGGTATGGTACATGACTGTCCTTCTTCAGTCTCTTAATTTGTTAACATGATACATGTACAATCATGCACTGCTATGAAAAAATGATTTTTACATTGTGGCTACATTTGACAACTTTCACTCTTTTCTTCTTTTTCAAGCGCCAATAATTGGTACATTTAATAGCCATTTAATAACCAGGACTGGTTCAATGATAATGATAATGAAATCAAAGTGCTCATCAAAGAAAAAAATAGTCTCATCCAAGCTCACTGCAGTGACCCCTCTTCCACAGCAAAAGCTGATGCACTGCGTGCATGTAAGGGTGTACTCCAGAAGAAGCTGAGGAAAATGAAAAATGACTGGCTTGAAGAGCGAGTAAGAGAAACTCAGAAATATGCCGACACAAACAACACTAGAAAGTTTTTTGAGAGCCTCCGAGCTGTGTTTGGACCATCCCGCTCTGGCACTACGCCACTTCTTGTGTCAGATGGTTCAACACGCATTGTTGAATTGAATGCCATAATTCAGCGTTGGGCAGAACATTTCGGAGGTGTGCTAAATCGGCCATCAAATATAAATACTGAGTCCATTGACCGCCTCCCTCAGACTCCTATTAATGCAGCTCTTGCCAAGCCATTCACAGCAAATGAGACCCGAACTGCCACAAATCAGATGTCCTTTAACAAATCACCAGGCGTGGATTCAATTCCTGCTGAGGTGTATGCCTTCGGTGGAGAAAAGCTTATTGAAAGGTTGACCGAGTTGTTCAATCATATGTTGAAAGCAGGGAAGCTGCCACAGGACTTCAAAGATGCTTCAATCATCCATCTGTACAAAAACAAAGGGGACAGCCAAGTCTGTGACAACCATCGGGGAATCTCTCTACTTTCAATTGCTGGCAAAATATTGGCAAGAATGCTTCTGAATCGCCTTCTTGATCACCTCTCGTCAAATGACTTGCTTCCCGAGAGCCAATGTGGCTTTCGTAAAGAGAGGGGAACGTCGGATATGATTTTTGCTGCCAGACAGATTCAGGAAAAATGCATGGAACAAAATAAAGCGCTGTATATCACATTTGTTGACCTCACAAAAGCATTTGACACAGTGTGTCGTGAAGGCCTCTGGAAAATCTTGGCGAAGTTTGGGTGTCCACCCGAATTCATCACAATAGTGTGCCAGTTTCATGATGGCATGCAAGCTGCAGTCAAAAGCAACGGCAGTGTTTCAGAGCGCTTTGCTGTCACAAATGGGGTATGTCACGAGTGGAGTGAGTGCAATTAAGGGGATTGCTACAGAGCGGGTGTAGAGTAAGAAAGGCTCACGGTGGACAAGTAAGTTAAGCGTGCTGTTGTGAGTTGTGGGGGGGGTCTGAATGAGGCGAAAGCGCTGTATTACTATCACTGCAAGTTAGAAGGTCCTACGGAACGGACCTGTGAATAAGAGCCCATCGGGCGGACATAAGGGGAGCAGTCGAGAAGACTAGTGAGAGAGTCTTTCCAGTGATGACTGGTATGTAGAACGTTGATTGATTATTATGATTGATGTATTATATTATATTCGTCTATTACCATGATGTAAATAAGTATATGTGAGGAATGTGGAAGTCCTTGATATTGGATATAGCAATCTGCGCCATGAGCGATAGATGAAAGTGAGTTCATGGATTTGTAGCGCGAGTGAGTAATGTGTACTCCGATGGAGGTGTGTTACCGTAAGATGTGTGGTGAGTGAAAGGTGAACTAGTGTGTGTACGCTTCATGGGTTGTAAGGAGAGGTGGAGTGAATAGAAATGGTAGGGTATTATACCAATGTAATGTTATTCTTGTAGGTGTCGAGGACGGGCCGCAGAGCCACCTCGATGAGCACAGGGGATAGGCCAGCATAGGGCCGGAGGCCACACATAGGCCAGAAGTGAGGCTGTCAGTGCAGGACAGTAGAGGCACATAAAGTCGTGGCAGTCAGGCCACGGACAGGGACGTAGATATGAGCGTGAATGTGATAATGCACTATTGCCATGTTGAGGGGAGAATGTACTATTGAAATGATAATGTCTATTGAAATGATAATGTGTTATTGCCCTGCTGAGGTGCTAGGGGAATGCTAAGGTGTATGACAATAGGAAGGTGATATTGAGAGACTGCGGTGCCAGTAAATTATTAATGTGCTATTAAGACCCTGAGGGGAGAGGCTGAGGCCGAAGTGCCTTTAGGAGTAACTACCGGATTGTGGATCCGAGGGAGAGTGTGTGTGAGAATAAGGCCGTTGTACGGCAGTTGATTTCAATAATATAATGTATGTAATTGCGCTATTATCTGTATAATTATGTTTAATAAATGTGTGAGTCTGATGGATTGTTCTGTTAAGTGTTAACTTGTTTGTTCGTGATTGTTGTCCTGTCATAACTTATTACATCTCCCAGTCTGGGATTTGTGACAGGGTAAAACAGGGTTGTGTCTTAGCCCCAACTCTGTTCAGCATCATGTTCTCTGCAATGCTACAAGAAGCCTTTAGCTCTCCTCCTCAAGGGGTAAGCATCAAGTACCGAACTGATGGCAGTCTATTCAACCTCAGGAGACTTCAGGCAAAAACCAAAACCAAAAGTACTCAAGTCTGTGACCTACTATTTGCTGATGATTGTGCACTTCTGGCACACGATGAGGATAGCATGCAAAACTGTGTTGATAAGTTCTCTAGTGCCTGTGACAACTTTGGCCTCACAATAAGTACAAAGAAGACGGAAGTGCTCCGTCAGCCTACTCCAGACGACAAGTATCCTGTGACCCCAAATATCAAAGTCCATGACAGTCTTCTGAAGGTGTCGGAGAACTTCACCTATCTTGGCAGTACACTGTCTTCCACGGCTCGTGTTGATACTGAAATTCTCTCAAGAATCAGCAAAGCCAGCTCTGCATTTGGCAGGCTTCGAAAGAGAGTATGGGATGTTGCCGGCATTCGCACAGACACTAAGCTGAAAGTGTACAATGCTGTGGTCCTTCCCACCCTACTCTATGGGGCTGAAACCTGGACAGTGTACCAATCGCATGCCAGAAAGCTAAATCACTTTCATCTGGCCTGCCTTAGAAAGATCCTAAGGATCAAATGGCAGGATAAAATTCCAGACACTGAGGTCCTCAATCGTGCCAAGGAATTGAGCATCTTCTGCCACCTGAAAAAAATTCAGCTACGTTGGGCAGGACATGTTGTCAGAATGCCCGACTCCAGACTCCCTAAGCAAATTTTCTTCTCTGAGCTCTCCAATGGAACGAGGAATGTTGGGGCCCCAAAGAGACGTTACAAAGACACTCTCAAGCAATCACTGAAGGCCTTTGCCATTGATGTGAGTGAGTGGGAAAAGCTCTCGCTTGATCGTGCAAATTGGAGGGCGGCCCTTACCAGAGGCAGCAAAGCATGGGAAGCTGACAAGAGTTTAGCAGGCTATCAAAAAAAGAGAACGGCGCAAGAAAAGGCCCAGTGGTACTGAACCAACGGAGCACTCTTGTCATTTATGCGGAAGGGTCTGCAGGGCAAAAATAGGACTTATCAGTCACATGAGAAGCCATAAGTCATGAAAGAACAGTCTTTTTATTCTGTCCTCTGTGTCCTTTAGTTCTCTTTATTGTCCATGTGTTGAAATTCTCAACAATTTCTGTCCTTTATTCCTCTGGTGTTGTTAAGGTCATCATCATACCTGATGGACGAACTATTATTAAACGTTTACTAAACATTTACTATTAAACGCTACTAAACTAAACTTTTAACGAGGTTCAAGCACGAACAATTGGTGGTGGCCAGCGATGCATAACCTCGCAAACAATTTTAGCGAGGTTCAAGCACCGACATTCTGCCAACTGAACGTTACCGAGGTTATAACACGGAATTACATCATCGTTTTTCTCCACTACTAGGCAGAATTTTTCGTTTTTTCAAGTGCATCCGATGCGTCTCGTGCTATAGATTCCATTTTTTTTAAAAAGTGAATTTGCCCAAAAATCGACTTAAGAAGGTTCCAACAGCCAACCGACAACATTTATTTTGTTTTTTGAAACTCAACATGCAAACACACAGGCAAAAGTGAATCCTGGAATTTTCTTTTATGATGTTTTAACCCTCACCCTGCAAAGGGCGGTGTACGTCGGCATCAACTTTCCATGCACCCACTCTGCACGGGCGGACAAAGTCGGCAAGGTCAAGCTGACCACGCAGCGCGCAAGCCGGATTTTCACACGTAGGGTCACTGACCTCTTTGAGATCTAACTACCATCTTATTGCTCACTGTATCTCTTCTAAATCAAAAGCATTGTGACAAGGACTTGTTAACCAGTGAACCACTGGTTGGAATCACAAAGACTAAGCTTTCAAAGGCTCTCCCCACGCTATCATAACTATCAAAAGATGTAACATCAACATGCAAAACTGTTGCTCAATAAATCTGCAATATTATCTCGTTTTCTCACAAGCTGACCATCATCTAGAGTTCTCTGTATCTAAGGACCAATCAGAAACAAGTTCAGAAACTATCTTTGCCCCAAATGCACACATTGGTTCATTAGTATGTGTCAATCAGGATGAAACCATTTGATTTGTTTAAGGTTTGGGGGTGGTGGCTAGTTATCATGCTTTGTTCTCACGAAAAGTACAGCTGTCAGTTTAGTTTCATAAGTCAGATCATTGGTTTAATAGAGACTTACAGACAAAGGTTTCGCTAGTTAATCCATTATCAAGTGTGATAAAGCATAGCAGCGAATGATTTCATACCGATCAATAAAAACCGAGCCATATGGTCAGCGGTAATGTGGCCATCGTGCATCGGCAAGGGTCAGTGCGACCGAGGCACGATTCCCCATAAAAGCCTGTTTACACTGGTAGGTTTTAGGAATAGAAAAAAGGAAAGGAAATCTAGCGGAAAGCTTGTTGCGTTTACACTGTTCCGAAATCGGAATGGAGTCCGACCCTTTCCTATTTCCTTTCCGATTTCCCCCTGAAAAACTGGAACAGGACCACTCCTATTTTCATTCCGATTTCGGAAAGGTTATGCGTCACGTGACAACCGCCTGGGTGTAAAATGGCGTTCGGCTGAACTATCGAAGAAACTTTCACCACAACATTTTGAAGGCGAGAGCTGTTAGTGAGATACTTAATCGCCCATGTATCATAACAAACAGGCGAGAACCAAAGCCCTGGGAATTTTAGCGAATGATAAAAGCCTCGAAAGATCCGATTAATTTCACATTCATACATTGAAAAGCTGAACCGACAAATTCCTTCGCTCAACGAGCGAGAGGCCAGCGGCCGCCACGCAAGCGTCCATCCCAGTCATATGACCAAAACAAACGATGCACATCGCTTCTCATTCAGAAAACGGACCAGTGTAAACAAGCCGCGTTTCGAGGGGGAAATCGGAAAGCAAAAATCGGAAAGCTAGGAGAGTTCTTCCCCCACGGCCTCGATTCCGTTTGTCTACTCCTAAAACCTACCAGTGTAAACAGGCCTTTGGTAAGGTCAGCGGGCTTTGAGTGTCGGTTGCAGGGTGAGCGTTAGTTTACAAATTCTTGCTGCAATGCAGCCCTTTTCCTAGTATAAATCTTTTGTTTTTGCTTGCGTAACATGAGTTTGGGTCAGAGGCCACCCACGATAGCAGACTGCATGATAGAAAAATATATCAACCCACAATAGCAGAATGCATGTAAAGCAAAAGAGTGGTCAGTTGCCTTCTAATGTTTGTCCGCACATGACCTACTGACCTTTATACCCATTACATTTTAAGTGAAAGAAACCACAAATTTCAAAAATCCGGTTCAGGTTGTTGCCTACTACCACCTCCCGGGGTCAACATGACCCACGACTGTGGATTAGGGTGTTTAACTATTTCTCCCTTTTGTACATGAACCCAACACAGGGTGATGCTCTGCCTTTTCTTCAAATTTTCTTTTTTAACCACAGGGTTTTGTTGGCTCAGGTAGAACAGTGCATGAGTGGGTGGCAACTGGCATCATAAAGTATACCTGTCTCTCCCTCTGCTCAACTTGATGAGGCAGTCTTCAAATCTTACAAAACCCACAGAAAAGCTTCGAGCCTCCACATACATGTATTGGCAGACGTGCTTCTCTGTTGCTGTACGAGCAAGAACTCACAGTTAAGTAGGCATATTCTGGTTAGATTCTATATATTTCATATTCAAATCTTTTATTGTTCGACTGTTTTATCTGTTCAATTTCCCAATTCTTTTTTGTTGTTTTTTTCCTTAAAAAAGGCTGTTGCTGAAAAATCTGCCATTTTCTGTCTTCTCTTTAGTCTTGACTTGCCATGTATCGTTTGGGTATTATTTCTTACATGAGGCTTTGCTACATACAACTTTTTCTTTTTGCCAAATTTAGACTTTAAATCTGTATTGGGTACAATTCAGAAAGTAGTGACAATGTCATTGATAATAATAAGGGAGTTGTAGAAGTTAAGAGACGTTCATGGCACCACAGCTCATGTAACTAACTGGAATTGACAATAATTAGATAATGTGGAATATGCTATGTGACCACTGAAGGGTTTTTGCTTCCGTATCACACAGTAGGTCGATTATTTTCTGACAATCCTGAAAATTTGATAATCCTGGGATGTTTGGTTATTTATAGTGCTTTAATTTATTTTTCAGAAGTATTTTTTTTCAATACGTGTACTGTGGAACTTGGTTATAACGAGATGCCATGTTCCACCAAATATATCTTGTTATACTCGAGGTCTCGCTATTCCAGGAAAGAGTACTAAAAGCAAGGCAAGGGATTAAAACACCACACTATTTTTTAAGGTTGCCTGCCATGTTGGCATGTCCTCTACATCAACGTACATATTATATATATTATTATAATACATGTACTGACAGCAGATCTTGGCCTTCATATAGGTATTTGTTTTGTTTTTTTCTTTTTATGCTGACGGTAGGTATGTTTCAATCAAATTATGAGAGAGTCAGATGCAAAAGTTAGAGACAGACGTTTGTTTCCGCTGGTTTCTCTTGCTGTATCATTCAAAGAATGGGAACAGAGTGGCCGTGTATTTGTGACACAGGGAGCATAGGCATGTGGTCATGAAGCCCGCTGTCGACAAAGAGCATATGAAGCAAGGTGGTTAGTGATGATCAATGACCATGCTACATGTAATAATTATTGCATGTCACAGGCAGTGACCAGACAACGCACGTGTCCGACAAAGCTACACAGCTGTTGCCTTCATGGCCTGCCCCACAGTTGGCCTCAGTGACTGATGAATCATCACTTTGAATTGACTGCGTGTAGTGTGCTGTCACAGCACATTGTCAGTAGGGAGAGAAAGCATAGTAGGCCTAAGCGATGGCCAAATGGGGCCACAACTCGCAAGGCAGGCATGGTGGGCGTGTAGTAACAAGCAAAGAACAATACACACAATATGTTATTGTTTGACTCCGAACA
The DNA here is from genome assembly GCA_963931925.1 of Onchidella celtica. Lineage (NCBI taxonomy): Eukaryota > Metazoa > Mollusca > Gastropoda > Systellommatophora > Onchidiidae > Onchidella > Onchidella celtica. The sequence continues at coordinate 42,898,549 of OZ007574.1, forward strand.
CGTACTACGGCCGCCCCCACCATTTGCCCTACACAATCAAAATTAGTTCTCTCGCTATGGCAGGTGCTTTAATTATCAATTGCCGTTATCCAAGTATTTTATTATATAGCTCATATAGCAGAAAAAAACAAGGATTTAAACCGTACCCGGTGTCGGCAAGGTCTCGTTATTAGCAGTGTCTCTAAACATCATGGTCCACTGTACATGTCTGACTAGCTACATGCTGTACCGCAGCCGCCCCCACAATTTGCTGCATGCACTCATTATTAATTCTCTCACTATAGCAGGTGGTGTGATTACTGACTGCCATTATTCAAGTATTTTATTACATGGCTCACATAGCAGAAAAAAACTGAGATTTAAAACGTTGTGTCGGCAAGGTCTCGCAGTGTCGTTGGACATGATGGTCAATTGTAATGCTTTTCCGTGTACACAAAGTAATCTTACCAATTAATGCCCCCAAATTAAAGGGTGTCAGCTTTTGAAACACAATGGAATTACTGGGTTTATTGCCTTCAAAGACCTGGAAAAAAAAGAAAGTAGATCTAACTGACATAACATTATAATAAACTTTGAATAAACCAAAAAGGTTACAAAATTTTGTAAACATTCAGTCTGGCTTGTTTCACTTGACATAAAATTATCACATCTAAGTTCTTGGCTGCTTCTTCTCATTTCTCAGTAAAAGAAATGAACTGCTCGTTATCCATGCAGAACATAATAATAATAATGTTTAGGCAATAAAGACGAAATTAAACAAAACAGCATGTATTTTACCAAGGGCATAATAACAATGATGCACCAGGATTGCAACCAGGTGCTCTGAAAGGTTGCTGCAACCAGATCGTCTAGTGTGACCAATTACGAATCAAAAAATAGGCAAATACTTGGCCAGCTGTTTCTCTCCATACTCCAGATACTCTTGTTTTTTAATCATGACCACAGTAGGATATGTGGTAAACCATCGGAATACAGTCCAATTCTTACTGAATGCTTTAGCCATTTTTGGGCTACTGCCCATCCTCAGCAATTTCAACTGCATCAAATTCTTTGGCCTGATCAGTTAGCAACAAACCAGGCTACAGAAATAACTGAGGCTTGATCAAGACGACAGAAGTCTGCTGTCATCACCAAGCATGTGGCAAGGCTATAATAATCAGTAGAGTTTGGTTCAGGTGGATCAGCCTGGTTGATTGTAATAATCACAGACAAAGGAGCATTTTGTAATTCCATGTAACTGGCATAATGGTTTGACCATTATGAAACAACCTGGTTGCTGTCAACACTAAGGTTTGATCACTATGAAATAACCTGGTTGCAGCAATCACCATCATGTTCTATCATCCAAGCAATAAACAACACAGTTGCAGGTTCAATCAAATGCATAATTTGCTAGTTTTAGCCAATAATAACTCCACTATCTTAGATTCCAGTGTCATGATGTCAGTACAACTTATCATCAGCCATCAAATTCAAACAGCTATGCCACCCAATTGCTTAACTTCTTTGAACCCTCATGCTGCGAGAGGCGTCGAAATATGGCATCGACTTTCCAGGCATTCACTCTGCACGGGCAAATCAAAACGGCAAGGTCAAACGGTTAAATTAAGTGCATTTGATGACATAGTTTATTTCCATTTTACCTTCATATAAATTTTATTTGGCTGTGAACTTTCCTACTAAAGAATGTATTGCTGTTGATGAATTTTGCTAAGTGGCATTCATATTTTGTGTCGCTTTCAGTATCACAATGAGAATTCTATGCAGAATTCTACCAAAGCATAAGGAACCTGGTTGAAACGCCACACCCAACGAGTTGCAGTTACCTATTATGGTACTGCTTGCATCACGGCTGAAGCAATCTCAACCTAACAATAATCAAAGGTTTTGAATCTGAAATTGTATGTAAATGATGAAAAACTTCTGTATTCTGCTCTGATGCAAAGGATACTTGTACTTTTCTCAAACATCTTTTCCCATCTTCATAAACCCTTCTAAAAGAACATGTCATAAACCCGCCTAGTTTATTCATACAGAATACTACAAAGCCACAATCCAATCTTGATATAACACAAATACCTACTACATTCTGCCACTGTTTTCTTTCAGGGATGTCAGTTATTATTTTTGTTTTACATATGGATGCAAGCATAAAGTACACAACAATCATATCTACTATTCAAGCAACACAATATGATCCTGTCTTCTAGCGATTAAACATTTCAGCACACTCCACCACGTAAGAAGGCACACAAAAAAAAAATCAGGATTCATGCATGATGTAGCCACTGGTTCTAAATCAGGTATTGCACCTTGTGTGGTTTGATCAGTGAGATCTGTGCTTCATTCATTCCAGCTGCCCTCAACTCCACTTCAACCTCATCAGCCGTTTTGCCTCGCATCAAGGCTTCAGTTTGGGCCAAGAAATTGGACAGAAGAATCTGCAGTACCAGATAATTTATGCTGTTATTTCATTCATACATTATAAAATTCTGACATACAATGAATCAAGTAATGCAAATAGTCACTCTACATGTGGTAACAACTGTGGTCAAGTTCAACATCTTCAAACATCAAATGAATCAGATCTAACCACATTAGCACAAACTAAAGCGAAGAGGAGCAGTTTAGGGTTTTTGTGTATGGAAGTGTGAATGGGCTTGCCTCATGATCAGCAACTGCCTAAGAGCGTCTAAGAAATGGGAGGAATAGAGGAAGCTGGTTGCAAAGTTTTCTGTGGCGTCCCAATGGTCTTCAAGACTCCCAGATAGGTGAGATTTGGCCGAAGCATTGCACACTTAAGTGCCTGAATGCAGTGTTGAACAATCAAATCTTGGTCAGTCTTGTCAAAAAGTTTTGTCAACTGCTAATTCAGAACCAATTTGTGGCATACACCATTACCCGGGCATAGTCTATTAATGATGTCAAGGTTTTTCTGTGTCAGCTGTGATATAAATAAAATATTAACACGCAAGTAACTGTCCCATTCTACGAACAGTAAAAGATTAAATGCATGATATCAGACTGAGTCTGCAAATACAGTAGTCTCCGTCTAAGAACCCGGTCAACGGGAGACAGAAAAAGCGGGTTCTTAGGCGGACCGGGCACTTAGGCGGATACATATGAGGCCCAGTGATACCCTGTGTAATAACCACAGTCAGCCCTCAGTACATGTACATGTGCCGTGCAAACCAAGCGCGTGGTCAATTACGCATAAAAGTGTGCCCCTCATGTCAGACAATAGATGTTAGGTAATGACTATGCTAATTTAGTCTAGGAGAGGTCTGCTTGCACACGAAAGATGTAACTGGGCTCCATCCTTTATACGGTTCGCCTCCCCCTACCTTCCCTCCACCCGTTCTCTTTCACTGCACTGTGTGGCTTTGTTCTATTCCGTCTACTTGAAAGAGAGTTTTGTGTTTAGTATCGACATTTTACGTAAAGTGTGCTCGTCTCTCGGTCAAATGCCGGGTTCTTAGGCGGACTTTTCGTTTCAGAGTGGGTTCTTACGCATGTAAATTACTGTGAAAAAATTCGGTTTCGCCGCAACAGCGGGTTCTAAGGCGGATCGGGTTCTAAGGCGGCGAGTTCTTAGACGGAGACTACTGCATCAGAAGTCTGCTAATGCTGTGAAAAAGGCATCTGCGTGCTTGAATTAAGCAAAATGAATACTGTTACTATTGTGCGAAGGCATTTTAGAACACCTTTTGGGACATCAAAACCTTCTCCACAGTGTATTTGCTTCTTTCATCTACTGAGGGTGACTGCGCCCTAACAGTTGAACACACAGGGCAACCGACCGCCTGGTTGGCATTATAATTATGTCAGGTACTCCAAACTGGTATTTGCCACAGCCCCCCGCACGAAAAACTGACCCACCATGTCCTGCCCGTATGATCAAAGAAGCGTATGGACCCTGAATGTGTAAGTAGAAGAGGCTGCCCTTCACAAGGGTATAAACATCTCTTGATCTAGTTGCAGTAGATGAGTAAATTTTCAAAATTTTGTTATTTTCATTTTAAAAAATTAAAAAACCTTAGAGTGAGATTTTTGGAGTGGCATTTTATGTATTTGCTTTGAAAGAAAATAATATAAAACATGAAAATTTCGTTACGATCCATCAATCAGATTAGGTAGTCCAAACTGATTTTTACTTTCTATCATATCTCACCAGTTATTGTCTAATCCGATGGAGCTAGCTTTTCCAAAACTTTTGATACCAAATTTATTACTCTGGCTTAAAGGTTATGAAAGTTATGGCATTTTGAAAAGTGAAAAAACACCTCAAATTTGCTACCTTCTGCAAATTGCACTCTGACTGCCCATAAAATGACGGTTTATTCAGTCACAGTGTTAAAAATTCTCAGTATCCAAGTCAATGGAATATACATTACCCTCAAATTTTTTTGAGGCCTACAAACACAATATAAGCATTTCATTTTACCTTTTTTAGTCAGCAAACTTCATCTGACGTCATTTTTTGGTGAACTCTTACAAGGAAGGCAAAAATAATGTTTTTGGTTTTTTTAATTGAAAAGGGGGTCAAGCGTGTCACCATTGACTTAGCACTGAGTGTCGGACAAAGGTGACGAAATCAAGCATTGGGTGGGTCTATAAAAACAGTCGGCGCTTGGCACCGAAACATTCCCGATGTCTGATCTTGGCATACCCTTATAATACAAAAGCTGGGGTTTATTTGCATATAATTTTGATCCTGATCTATAAAAGTTTCCGCCAGTTTCCCGGTCTACAAACTTTTCAACAAATGATTTTCAAAGGAATTTCAACTCAAAACACGAGGAAAAATACATTGAATTAAACCTCATTTATCTGGCTTTCTGTGTGAGTTATTTTCAAACACGTGCGCTACATTAGTGCGATGCTCTGCGACCCTTGGGGTCAATGAGGGGATCAATTCGATGCGCGCAGCTCAGAGCGAAAACGGCAAGACTATGTTCTGTTCAAGCTATAAAAACACACAGCTTAATACATAAAACAAAACAAAAGAAGTATATTTTGTCAGCGGAAGGATTGAACCTCATTTTGATGTAGGATACATGGCGTTTCACATAAATACACAGCAGTAATATTAGCCTTGTATTGTTTCCCTTAAATTATGCCGAAACAGGATTTCGCCCTTTAGCGGGGCAGTTTGGACTACCTAATCAGGCACGCGGTCCAACAACCTGACGTCAGGTGTTCATTTTCTGCTCAACCTTACAAAAAGCAACGAGTTCGTTAACACTTACTTCTTTATTTTTTTGCCAGTTTATTAATTAGTTACTGTAGCAGTAAATAGTTAATACAGTAGTCTCCGCCTAAGAACCCGGTCAACGGGAGACAGAAAAAGCGGGTTCTTAGGCGGACCGGGCTCTTAGGCGGATGCCAAGGGATACAACCCATATTTGACCACCCGTGTCCATGGGTTATTCCCCCTTGATTGCTCGGACCTGGGTCGTGACCTAAGGATAAAAATTATGCGCTAGTTTTTTTTTTAATTGTTTTTTTGTTTTTTTTTTATGTTGTACCTGGTGGGAACCAGTGGCTTCAGGCTAAGCCCCCCACCAAAAGGTATTATCCCTCCCTGACCATGTTTTGGATTAATTTTGTTGTACATGTACTTGTAGGAGTGTTTCTAATGTAAACATAAAGATGAATGGACCATTACTGTGATAGAAAATATTGGTCAATTGTTTTCTGCTTTTTATTCTTATGCACTGTTACATGAATCTGTGCTGTCTAACGAATGGAATGATTCGGACTGAACAATCAAGCTGTGAATCGCAGATCAATGCCAAGTTTAGACAACACAAGGCCATGTGATATGTAACCTGTGTAATACATAACCACAATCAGCCCTAAGTTATGTGTGCCGTGCAAACTAAGCGCATGGTCAATTACGTATAAAACTCTGCCAGACAACACCAGGTAATGTTGTTAGGTAATGACCATGCTAATTTAGTCTAAGCGTGGCCTGCCTGCACACGAAAGACGTAACCGGGCTCCATCCTTTGTCCGGTTCCCCTCCCCCTACCTTCCCTCCACCCGTTCTCTGGCTTTGTTCTATCCCGTCTAGGCCTCATTGAATAAGATTTTGCGTTTAATATGGAAATTTTACGTAAAAGTGTGCTCATCTCTCGGTCAAAGGCCGGGTTCTTAGGCGGATTTTTCGTTTCAGAGCGGGTTCTTACGGATATAAATTATAGTGAAAAAATTCGGTTTCGCGGCAACAGCGGGTTCTTAGGCGGATCAGGTTCTTAGGCGGCGGGTTCTTAGGCGGAGACTACTGTACTGACAACAGTGACACAGGTAAAAAGCTTCCTCTCACTAGTAAAGATACAGCATATTTGTTACTGCCCATAATTATTAATCAAAATATGGTTGTTACAAATTATAATATTATTTGTCAATAAATAAAGATTCAATACATTTATTTTCACACAAAACTGCAGCTAGAATTTTTGTGTGTCCATTTTCTTTGAATTTACAAACTTAAGTTATGATTGTAGGAGATGTGGAGGTATAAAGACTGTTTTGTTAAAGTTTGATAGTCCTGTGATGTTTCTTTCTAAAATTACAGATCACAAAAATGGATTCTGGCACATTGCGAGCTGAGGTGTAATGACGGAAAATTAAAAATTGCAAAACTTCTTTAATTTTGAAAACATAGTACTGAATTTGGTACCAAAATGTTCAGAATAAAAACTTCTTTACAATGAAATAACTTGTTTTTCGGAATCTCAATTTTGAAAAATCAGTTTGGAGTACCTATATTGTTATCAAAGCTAAAACTTCAAACACTGAATGGTGAGGGTCAGTATCTTATAATGGTTTTGGTTTAATACATTTTGAAACTATTCATTTCTTTTGCAGTAACCCTGTATATGCAACACACTGTTTAGTAAACAGATAGGTAATTTGTGACCTGCAACCACAGCATTTATCCACATACCTTATGATGGAGGCCGCCCTGGATAGGATTATGGGTTTCCACAGGAATCAGGAAGTCACAAGGAATGACATGTGTACCTGGATGTCATGACCGATTTAAATATGATGATGCAGACTCCCCTCTTTTTCACTTGCCATTGCAACTACTTAAACTTATTCTGAGCCCGTTCAATTACAGGCTTAAAAAGGAAGCAACTGAAGCAAATTCAGAAAGATCAGGGCATGTTATACAGGGCCCATAAGTATGTCATAAACATAATGATCCCGCATCCTATTTCCCTGGGCAAAAGAGTAGGGGGGAAAAAATCTCCCAGCATGTGTTATGAATACAATGTAACATTCAACTGAAAGTAAAAGTAATCAGAAGTTTTAATCAGTTGTTTTTTTAAATCAACAATTTTTTTACATCCATGTCGTTCTAATATGTGTTTCAATTAGATGTTAAAGGGCCTATAATAAACGTGAAGCTGAACTTGTAAGTCACCAATTCTGCCATGCAAAGGGAGAGCAACGTACGTGCTCTCTTTATACTTTATCAGTTATATTGCTCTGTCTTTGCACGGCAGAATTGTCCAATCTTAGAGTGCTTATTTCTCTTAGAAATTTGACACCAAATTTCGAAGTTGTCTGAAAGTTGCAGCAATTAAAAAAAGAAAAAACATGTCAAATTTGCCACTTTTCACAAATTGCATATCCGTCCAACTTTAGCCACCCATAAAATAGTAGCTTGCAAAATCACAGCATTGAAAATACTCTTATTCCATATCTATGGAGTATATTTCACTCCCAATTTTTTCCAAGCATCTCATTTCAGTCATCAAACTTAACCCTAGTCCTGCGGGAGGCCACTTTATTGGCCTCCCCGCGCAACACGCGAGACACGGGAGGCCATTATTTTGTCCGACGCGCTTAACCGCGGGTCCTGCGGGAGGCCACATTTTTGTATAGCAACGGTGCGCCTCGCACTTTGTGTATTCGTTTGCCAAGGCTGTCGTCGTTTTGTTTTTTTCCACACTATTTTCACGTGTTTATCTATCATGTCACCCCTACTATATCTAACAAAATGGTATCGTCCGATTACGTTTATTACGATGCAACTATTCGCAACTATTCGTCATACTCGTGTAATAGTACTGACAGTTTGAAGTTTGAACTGGGGGAAATCTTGGGGAAAATTTTACTTTGATTCTGGTTGTCGTCTACATGTGAAATGAGAAGAAAGGGGCCATGTGCGTATTTGAGACGCCGTTCTACGTCTGTAATTATGAATTCCGATGTAATATTAGGGCATGCTGCATAAGGGCGTCTGTCAGTAGGTTTTCATCAGGGAAAACTGGGAGAAAATGACCGACTTTGTTGTTGGTCGTTGTCTTTATTTGATGTGGTAATTAGAGAGATATTGTGTTCCTTTGGTTAAACCGCTTTTCAGTACATGCATGTGCTCTACGACCTGGAACTGGAAATCAAATCTCTCGCTAAAACTAACATCATACTACGTGGACGCTTTACATAGTAGAGGAGGAAGAAGGCAATGTCACGATACATGTGGTTAGTAAATTAAGGAATGGCTTAAAAAATAATTTGTTCACCTGCATGGCCTGACTTAGGGACAGAAAAAGCGCAGAGGTCTTAGGAAAATGATAAAACGTGTGTTAAACGGCATCTAAATGCAGAAAATTCTTGATTTGGGCCTTCAATTTCACAATAAAACCTAATGCATATCATCACAAGTACTTTATCCAAATATCATAGGGGTCCCTTACGATTTATCCACCACTATTGTTGTTATTGCGTCCTGAAGTATAAGCGATACACATGTTCACAAGGACCCGATTGACCCGACCGCCGAAGTTATCGGCAACACGCGAACGATTGGCTGTCTGGCCGCTGGCTATCCCCGCACGGGGCGTTACGTGGACGAGTTCACTCAACGCGGGACGAGGGTTAATCACATGACCATTCTTCAAATTTTTTCTATAGGACACAAAAAATTTAATTTTTTTGCACATTCGTGCTCTGCCATTGTTGAGTGCCATGGACAGCTGTAGTGGAATTGAGCAATGGATGTATCTTAAATTCTTTGTAAATGATCAACATTTTGTATTTTGGAGAAACTCAGCAAATTTTCAATAGAAATTTATTAATAATGATATAGTGATATTTTTGTGCGTGCTTGTTTGTGCATGGAGGTTTGCAGTACATTAAGACTGACCAGCCCATGTTTTGGTTTTGGCCTATTATTATTATGTAACATGTAGGCTGAGCTTTATAGTTTGGTTGCATAAAATTTTTATCCCAGTTTGTCAATGCTTTTGCCAGTTTCACAGACTACTCTTTCCAACTGTTTAAAGGAATTTCCATCATAATGTAATCCGTGCAATTTCTAGACCAATTATGAAAAAGTGTTGTTTTTTTTTCCTATGACCATTGACGTGCTTGGGTGTTATCATTATAATTATGGTGAAAATTGAAATTAATAGATTAAAATTTATCCATATCATCCCCCCCCCCCCCCTCCCCACCAGCAGCAACAAAATTTATATATTTATTATTAAATATATATTGTTATTAATAAATATTCAAATATTATTTGAGTTGTGTGTTGTGAACTGATGTGAGTTGTGAATTGCTGTGAGTGTGAACTGTTGTGAGTTGTGAACTGCGCCTAACAGGCTGCGTTGCAATTTGTTCTGAGATAGAGAGAGAGAGTGAGCGAGACAGGGAGAGAGAAAGAAGCAGTGCAGTGTGTTGAGCGCTTCGCAGGCAGCTCCATTCTGCTCTGTGGTTGTTTCTGTAAAGCGCATAGAGCATTTTAAATGGATATGCGCTATATAAATGCTATACATTTTTATTATTATTATTATTATTATGCATTGCTATCTGGTCAACATGAACATTATCATATTATCAGGTGCAGATCTGGCTGCGTGTTTACAATCTGACAGCTGTATCAAGGCAGATTAGTTTACTCATTCACCTGGCATTCTCATAACTGGCCGATGGATTTTGTTGTCATCTTGAACTTCGTTAAGTGGTTTGCCTTGTTCAGGAGAAACACAGCAGATTTTCAAAAGAAATTTATCAATATAGTGATATTTTAGTGCATGCTTGTATGTGCATGGAGGTTTGCAGTACATTAAGACTGTGAACATTACTGTAATAATACTAGGTAGGGGCCCTACAGATATTTGGGCCACATGTAACTAAACTTTTATAGAGAAACACTTATATCCACTACCGTGTACAACCAGTCTGAGAAAAAGTGTTGTGTCATCCATCGTAATTATTTAACCAGCTTTGATCAGTTAAAGGGGCCACCCTGTAACAAAGAGCTCTCACTCAGACACACCTACATATAGGACAATAAATAGGATTTGAATCCTTTCTGTAAAACAACTAACCTATTTTGATGGCTTCTGTGTAACAACTTAGGTCATTGCCCACCCCGATCCAAACTCAGTGGCTGACAGGTTGGTCATAAGTTTATGTCAAATAATATGTTTAGGCTCTTTACATAAATCTATCCTACCCGTCCCCTCTGACCAGCTGACCATCCAAACACATTTCGCGAGAAGGGTTAGGTCTAGTAGACCCTTGCATTGACAATGGTCCTACTTAAAAAAAAAAGATCCAACATAATATCAATATTTGCAATGTATACTATGACTGGCTAATTTGCTTCCGATATTTGCTCTACTTTCCGTCTTTCAGAAAGCATTCCACTAGACCCAGCGCTTCAATCAGGCATAACAGTAGGCCAACTCCATATTGTAACAAACTGACAAGTAAGCGATGTGCTTTTTATGGCCATGACTTTCTTGACCGACAGGTTTATAAAGGTATTCATCATGACATGACAAATGATGTTTTTTTTCACGTTTGCACAAAATGTATCCACAAATAAATAAAATTAAGGCAGTATGCCTTTAGACAACTCTACCAAAAAAAATTTCATTGATTTACATGTGTCCTCCAGTCTGACGGATCTCTCTGTATTTTATGAGAAGAAATATTAACCTCCCTGCGGCTTTTATGAATACAAACTGGCAAATACGAAAAAAAAAATGATGCCTAACTGAGCTGTGTGCACTACAAATTTGCAGAGATATGGCTGTGCCCATTACAACTTTTTACATCTTTGTCAGTGATGTACTTTTACAGATTCTTGAGTCTCTCAGCGTGGGTGTGTTACAGATATGAAGATTAGCCATCAGGTAAAGAACAGTGAAATGTGGAAGAGAGCTAATTCTTAAAATTTTACTTTTACTTGTAGTAATGTTATTTCTTTGAATACTATTGCTAAAGAATCATAATTCTCTATGCTCCATGTACACAAAAAACAAACATTAGAGAATGAAAAAAATTACCTTGATGAATAAGTTGATAAAAAGCATGTTGTCCATTTGTGCCAGGTTCTCCCCAAGCAATGGGACCAGTTGTATACTCCACTCTTTGTCCTGATCTAGTTATATACTTGCCATTACTTTCCATATCTCCCTGCTGAAAGTATGCTGGGAATCGATGGAGGTACTGAGGAGAGAGACAAAATTAAGGAGTTTATGCCCAAGAGTTAAAAACCTTTGTCAGCATTAACGATTAATGGGGATAAATGTCTTTTTATACTTTTCAAAATTACTAAAGCAGACAGATGTAAATCCTTACACTCTAAACCTTCACCACCATGATATTCTACAACACACTCTGCAGTAGATATCAAAAGCTTGGTATTCTTCTCATCTTTTTTATGTTTTCATCTTTTATTTTTTCCTGTCTCTGCCCTGCTGACTATGCTCAGCAATGATGCTGAAAGTCTTAGCTGCAGGCAGCTTGATCTCTCAGCTCCTTGTGTTAAATTGATCTTTTTAATCTGTCCACACCTGCTCAGAGGGGCTAGAGTAAATGATACAAAAATATTCTGTCAACAGCACAAATAAGGATAACTTCAATATACAAACAAGTTTTTAGGTTTCTTTGTAATTATCAGCAAATACTTTGTGAGTTGATTTGGGTGCACGGTGGCTCAAATCCCCAATTTTTCTGCATTTTAGTTGTGAGGGCCAGAAAGACATAAATTCACCTAATCATGTCCATCACCAACCATCACTTGACAGGCGCCATGTGAATGACCGATTTATTACCTGCCATGGAAGGACTATTAGCACCCTCTAATTAGCAGGTCATCACGACCCAAAAATTGATCTTTTGAAATAATAATTGCACTGAACCTGCTGCATTCATTCAAAAGCTTTTTATAAGGACCTGTTGCACACTCTTTCCTTTTGTGATATGTGAAATTTCAATGTGTTCAGTTGGTAAATAAAACATGTACAGTGCTCCCCAAATTTTTGCAACACTGATATATTTTTTGTTAGCAGACAATAGTGCTGACTGGCGTCCTCAAAGGAAAATTTGTACCGTTTTCAAATTTTAAAGTTATTGGCTTTTTTAGCAAGAATGAGCCTTTTGAGCAAATTCCTGGCATTTTTCTATTCCTTTGTTGATGGCCTCATCAGACCATACTCGCCATGGTTTTCACTTGAAATCAAAGAAGCCAAGCAACACCGACGACAGGCTGAACGAAGGTGGAGGAAAACCAAACTACAAGTTCATAGAGACACGTACATTAAACAACGAGATAAAGTCAACAAACTCATCGAGGAAAACAAAAAGAGACATTAGATCAATGAACTTAATGACGTAAAGTCATGCAAAGAACTTTTTCGTACAACCAACACCATTCTAGGAAAGGATACAAGATCTCCCCTCCCTTGCATAGGGTCAGACGACGAGTTGTGTGATCAATTTATAACATTTTTCAGTAACAAGATTGAAAACATCCGTTCTTCACTCGATCTAGAACCAAGCGAGAATTTAGATTTCCCTGAGTTTACTGGACAAGTTTTAGATTCGTTTTGTCCAGTCTCAGAAAGAGATGTTTTACTTTGTATCAATAATTCCACTATAAAAACGTGTGACTTTGATCCCATGCCTGCTCAAGTACTCAAAACCTGTATTGATCTTGTCGTACCTCACATTACTCAAATAGTAAATATGTCACTTGTCACAGGCACAGTGCCCAGTTCCTTTAAACAAGCCATTGTAAAACCATTATTGAAAAAACCTGGGCTTGATGAAAATGACTTCAAAAATTATCGACCAGTATCCAATTTGCAATTTGTCTCAAAAATTCTGGAAAAGATTGTCTTAGGTCAAATTTTGGCACACTTTGAAATAAATGGATTGCAAGAAAAATTTCAGTCTGCATATAAAGCTCAACATAGTACCGAAACTGCACTCATAAAAGTAACCTCTGATTTTTTAGATTATATTGACAGTAAGAAGCTGTGTCTTTTGACCCTTTTAGACCTATCTGCAGCTTTCGATACAATCAATCATTCGATCTTACTTACAAGACTTGAGCGCTCTTTTGGTATGTCGGGTACTGCCCTGTTATGGTTCAAGTCGTATTTACAGAACAGAGTTCAGTCAGTGCAAATTAAGAACAGTTTTTCTAAACAAGTTGCATTAGACTATGGAGTTCCACAAGGGTCTGTCCTTGGTCCTGTGCTTTTTACACTCTATACGCAGCCCCTTGCAAGTATTTTACAAACTCATGGACTACAATATCACTTTTATTCGGATGATGTTCAGATATATATTGATGGCACCATTCAAGATCTGTCAAATATGACTCTCGCCACTAAACAATGTGTTCAGGAAATTAAAATGTGGATGACAACAAACAAATTGAAATTAAATGAAGACAAATCAGACATAATTCTATTCCACAACCCACGATTAACAAAAGATCTTGAAAATGTCACCATTGATTTCAATGGCCATGAATTATCATGCAAAGAAGTTGTAAAGAATTTGGGTGTGTTTATTGATCACCATTTGTCAATGGGTTCAGGTGTAGGATCTCTGTCTAAATCCTTAAATTTTCAGTTGAGAAGAATAAGCCTTGTCCGAAAGTATCTAAATGAAGAGACCACAAAAACATTAGTTACATCCCTTATCTTGTCTAGACTGGACTACTGCAATTCACTTTTAGCGGGTATTCATGCAAAATTTTTGAATCGTCTACAGGTAATCCAAAATAATGCTGCCAGGCTGATAACCAAATCCAAAAAACGAGATCATATCACACCACTCCTGAAAGAATTGCATTGGCTCCCCGTGAAGCAAAGGATAATTTTTAAAATCTGCATCCTGTGTTTCAAATGTCTGAATGACTCGGCTCCTTCTTATTTACAAGATTTGATAAAACTGTATACACCAGGGAGAAGTTTAAGATCCTCCACTGATTCCACCATGCTAGTGACACCTGTGAAATCATACAGATGTTATGGTGAACGATCATTCACATATATTGGCCCCTTAATGTGGAACAAGTTACCTATGGAACTGAGGCAAACAAAATCATTAGTAAGTTTCAAAAGGCAGCTAAAGCATTTTTTGTTCCAGCAGGCTTATTTTTCTTGACTTACCTGAGGGGAGAGAGCATGTGATAGAAGGAGTGAGAATGTGATGGCAAGGGAGAGAGAGGGGGGTGGGGGAGTGTGGGAGAGAGAGGAATGAGTTTTTATTACTTGTAAAGCGCATTGAGCATTTATTGGAAATGCGCTATATAAATGTAATTTATTATTATTATTATTATTATTTCATAATAGTGCATAATTAGAATACCATTCCATCATAACAGAATTGAGCACCTTTTTGATATTCATATGACTTATTTAAATAATCTGTGCAATACATGTGAAAAAAAGAACCTCATCTGGAAAAGACAGAGATTTAAGGTCTAAACGAAGAAACCTTCTTGTGATGGGTATTTAGGAGATGTTTTGCACTTTAACATTCACAATGATTCCTTGGAGAAACATTCATCAACAGTTGATGGGATTAGTTCTAAACTGTGCCCAAGTCCACATGTACTTCTTCAGAATAAACTAAAGGTGTCCCTTACAATCAGAGAGTATACCATAAACCCAGAACCATCATTATAAAGGTGAGGCACTTTGACAGAGCCGAAAAGTCATGACAGAAAAACACACACACACATAAATACTCGTTCACCCCCTCCCCACTTTCTCTCTTTGCTCAGTATCTCACGGTTAGCTTTTTGTGGCTTAGGCTAATATGGAACTACGCCCTTCAATTCACATTGGTTTTGTGAATAAAATAAGCAATTCAATCAATCAAGATATTCTAGTGAAATCGAAAGAACGAACACAAGCTATGACAACTGATCTTGAAATGTTGTAGGAGGTATACAGCGAAGTTCATGGACTTGAAATTGTGCCAGAACCTCTTGACAATAACACATGTAGTACTAAAGCTTTACTGAGAACAGCCTACTGTGCTACATGATAGTGCCTCCACAATCTGCCAAACACCAATTACCGCAAGCGCGGTAAGGTGAACTAATGTCAAGTGCTGTAATAATGTTTTGAAAACAGCGTCAGGTAATGCTGATATCCATCTCATATAAATATACTGGCTTGTAGTGTCAGCCGGAGAAAGCGCTTCAGGATGCTTTCATGTGAGACATTGTGTTCAATGTCTGTGCTTCCACCCTGCAAAGTGTCAGCCATATTGTTGGTGAGGAAAGTGGCCAAATATTTTTTCCGTTTGCAACCAAATGGTCACAGTGCACATTTTTGGTCACTTCAACAAAGCTGTATGCAACGCTGAATTTAAGACACATGACCATGATTTGTCCAGGATTTTCTCCTGTTCTCTGTCTAATTGTACATATAAAAAGTGTTTTAATCCATGAAGAACTCAAGTATTACTTTGGTGTTACTTTGGTGTAGAACCAGCCTCCTCGCACTCGGGACACACCCATACGTGCTCAGCTCTCCGCGCCATCATGTCGGACAAGGTCTTCTCACTAACAACTCCAGCAAGATGTTGATTGAACAGTCGTCTTCCAGTACCACACAACCAGCTCTTGACTCCACAGCCTCTCTGATGCCCAAACAGTTTTATACGTTCGATGGTGTCCCCGTTTTCTTGTGGTGCTGTTTCTCTCAAAGCTGCAAGAATTTCATTTTCCCCGAGACTAAGAGAGCCTTGCATTGGTGCCTCACCAGCAAGCTTATCCGTTCTCTCATTGCCAGATACTCCAGGGTGTCCAGGGGAGAAAATCCAAGTCAGCCTTTTCAGTTTACTGTCGTGCAGATACTGCACCCATTCAGGTTTGAGGTATCCTGTCTCTATTTTCCTGAGCATGCTCTGGGAATCTGTCACAATGACGACACATGTGTGGGTGCTCCTCTGTAACCATGCAAGTGCGTTTTCAGCGGCTACCTCCTCCATTTTCATACTAGATGTTGTGACTTGATATGCAGCTCCACCTTCTGCCACTGTCCTGCCATCAACGCTGACCGTGTAACCCCATCCAGATCTTTCTCCTCTAGTGACTGATCCATCTGTATACACCACCGCATCTCCTGTCCTGCTGTTCTCGTGCACCAGTTCCAGCACGTCCGCATTAACTGCACATGCAGCCCTCTCACAGCATTCTCGGCCCATGGTGATGACCACTCTAGTGTACTTGCCAGCCATCTTATCGTCCACTTTCACATACTCCTCACCCCTTCGCACATTGTCAAGTTCACAGACTTTTTGTACAGTGGCCTCAGCTTCAGCTAACCATGATCTGCCTCGCTTTATTTTGCTACCTTTCCTGACATTCAGCTGGTCATGCAGCAGATGTTTTTGGTCTTTCGCCACTCTAAACATTGCCTTAACCTGGGCTAGTGTGTGCCTTTGTTCAATACTGGGGAGCCCGAGGATGTATCTCATTGCTGCTATCGGAGTGTCACGGGTGCATCCAAGGATGATTCTCATTCCAGTGTTTTGAATCTTTTCCAATTTCATCAACTGTGTCTTGGAAATTGTGATGATGCCTAGACCATAGTCGATGACTGATAGCACTGTGGCTTTGAAAAGAATAAGCAATTGGCACTGTTCTAATCCGAGGGCAGCCATTGTCTTTACTGCAGCCAGTCCACTTGCACAGCGCTTCACTATGTGGTTCACATGCTCTTTAAAACAGAGGGTTCTGTCAAACTTTATTCCAAGGTATTTAAGTTCCGTTACACGCTCGACATCTTTGCCTCCCATTCTCACCGGTTCAAGGGTTTTCTGCACTATGTGATTGTCTAGTGAGCACCAAAGTGCTGCAAATTTTTGGTCTGCAACTGGGGTAATGACATCAGCTGGGAACTCTATCACAGGAAGCAACTAAAATGCAATTCTTGAGGAATATAACTTTACTGCAGACCTCCCAAGTAGTACAAACAGGATGTGGGGAGATTTGGTTAAAAAAGTGGGGAGATTTCACAAAAAACCAGGGATGTTACCTCAACCTCTTAGAAACTCGACACAAAGACAAAGAAAAATTAAATATAACAGCCGTATAAAAGTTTTTAGAAAAACAAAACAAAATGCGTCGCATACACACCCCCCCCCCCCCCCTCCCAAGCCAGTGCTGAAAATGAGGATAAAACTGCTACTTTCAAAACTGCCACCCCTAAGTTTGCAAGACCTCAGTAGATATATGTAAAACATTTTCAACATGGCTGAAAAGAACCTAGGGACAATTTTCATCCTGAATCTAAGCAGTCTGGTCAGTCCAACCTTGTAATTCAATGCCATAATCAGAAAGTTAGGTTAATCTTTTGGGCGCTAGGGTTGCTAAAACAGCAGAAGATAGTCTGTATGTTGCTTTAATGGCAGACTGATTACAATCACATAAATTAAGAATCTGTAATAATTATGGTCTTGATATCACAAAAAAGCCAAATTTTTTGGTTAAAAGTGTTGTTTTTTTTCCATCAGGTAAGACTTTTCAACACCTCAGCAGACACAGTACACAGAAAATTAAATAAACCTGCAGGTTTATGACTACTGGATATTAGAATTTCAATGTGTCACTGTCATCTGAATAATCTGAAACACTACATTTTTGTTTTTCAAATTCAATGTACCAGACCCCTGGTACTTTCCATTGACCAACTGCCTTAACCCTCACCCTGCGCAGGGCGTCGAATGTCAGTATTGGCTCACAAGCGCTCATTCCGCACGGGCAGGTTCAGTCGGCAAGGTCAAGCTGACCGCGCCACACAAAAGCCGTATTTTCAGGTTTCAGGTCACTGACCTTTTTGAGAAGTAACCACCGTCTTATTGTTCACTGTATCTCTTCTAAATCAAAGGCATAGTGACATGGACATGTTAACCAGTGAACCACTGGTCGGAATCACAAAGACTAAGCTATCAAAGGCTCTCCCCACACTATCAAAAGATGTAACATCGACATGCGAACTGTTGCTCAACAAATTTGCAATATTATCTCATTTTCTCACAAGCTGACCACCATCTGGAGTTGTCTGTATCTAAAAACCAATCAGAAACAAGCTCTGAAATGATCTTTCCCCCATAACCCACATTGGTTTATTAGTATGTGTCAATCAGGATGAAACCATTTGTGTAGGGCTTGGGAGGGCGTGGCTAGTTATCATGCTTTGTTCTCACGAAAACTACAGCTGTCAGTTTGGAATCATAAGCCAGATCATTGGTTAGAGACTGACAGACAAAGGTTTTGCTGGTTAATTCATTATCAAGTGTGATAAGGCATAGCAGCGAATGTTTTCATACCGATCAATAAAAACCGACCACATGGACAGCGGTAGTGTGGTCGTACTTCGGCAAGGGTCATTGACCCCAGATAAGATTCTCCGTGAGTAAGGTCACTGACCGGACAGCAGGCTTTACGGCATCGCGTGCAGGGTGAGCGTTAAGATGATTCACTGCCTTTTATCCCAATTTTCTGGTGCTAATTCATTTTAAGGCTTTGGTATGTGCTGAAAATGAGGGTAAAGCTGTTGCCCTAATATATAATATGAACGCCTGATTTTTCAAAACCTCCATAGGTTTATGAATCTATGTAAAATAAACCCATCCTGGGAAGCCTCAGGCCGATTTTCCTCAGCTCAGTTTTTTTCCCCCCTAATGACACTACTACGGTATACATAATAATACTCATTTCGACGCAGCAGTAATCCTCTCCGGCCATCACTTGCCTCCACAAGTGCCGTCTATAATCTTCCTTTCCATATTCCGAAAAAAAACTTTTTTTTTTTTTAAAATCAAAAATGCACTGGCGACTCCAATACGGCAATAAACGTCTGATACGGGCAAGCAGGCGGTCTCCAACCCACCTTCACTCTCCCATGTAACATCTCCGGTGGTCATCAAAGTCAGTAGTCCAACACTTCCCTAGACAACCCGGCGCAGACAAGTCTCAAAACTGTTCGCCGGGAAAACTAATGAATGTCCTACCCAACCCTCCATACCCCAACCAAGTGGGCACCATCCCACACTCGTCAAAGAAAAATACATACACTGAACTTGCCAAGTGGCACTATGAAAATGCATGATCAGTAATTTTCATGTGATCTGCAAAACTTGACAATTTTTTTTTCTTTCCCTTTTCCCCAGAAACAGGGAGATTTCAAAGGAACTCGGAGGGGGCGAGGTTTTATCATAAAAACAGGGAGTCTCAAGAGGTCTGTTATTGCATGGAATAATACTGTGCAAAACTGCATGCTGGTGCAGCTGGCAATTTCCTTCACTTAGGACATGACTGAGTTGAGAAGAATTTCTTGGTATCTTGCTGTAGCATTATGAACAGTTTTTGGTAGGCATGTAGTGCAGACTAAGCAATTCAGACAAAGCTTGAAAATGAGCATGCATTGCATCACATGTCATCCGAATTGCTGTAAATAAAGGAATAGCTCAATTTAAATGTTGCAAACAACTGCTGATGATGCAAAAATACCTGATCGTATGGAAGAATGGTGTATGACTGTGCACCAAAGAAATTTGAATACCAGATGCCAATTGCAGCCAGAATCATTGGGATCTGAGGAAAAATTAAGTATTAAAAATGCTATTAACTGTTGTTTCAATAATGAATATGTAATGTCAAGTTCTCCACTCCACCTTTAAGTTATAACCAATGGTCTCTGTTGTGTCCAGCAGGATGGTGGGTGTTGTGAGAAATGTTTACTTTCCCTTGGAATACTTGAGAAAGATGTAAAATGTATTACTCAGTCTGTACACCTAAATGTGGTTAGTAATAATTCACTTGCGAACTTACATTCTTTTCCATGGGTGCATTCTTAAAGTGGTTGTCCATGAAGTGGGCACCATTTAGAAGTTGTTCAAAATTGTCCATACCTTGAAAATGGATATATCAAAATTAGTTTAAGAAACAAAATCAAAGCCTTTACTCACTCTGGTACAAAAAATAGCCACCGAACACAATTTCTGAACAAGGTGCTATTGGAACCTGAAGGATCATGACCATCTCCCATCGGAAAGTATTAGAAAGTACAATTTGCAGTAAGAGCTTATGGGCTGCATTACTTATACATACAAACCAATGGTGTCCTAGGATAAATCACATCAGTAGTATGCCTAGTTTTGCAAGATACAAGAAATTTGTGTCTACATTTAGCAGGACCCAAAATCCATTTAATGAGATCTCACTGCTTAAAAATACCATGAAGAATTTCCACACAGCAAAGTTATTTATCATTCAAATTTATTCTTATGCTTATAATCACTAGTGTGTAAGAAGAGCTCCACACTCGACTTGTGACTGAAACTCAAAGGACACTTTGCACGGTAATAACATACCTGGTAATAAAATAAAAATGGGTACAAATTACATTGTTAAAAGTAAATTACTGTCTGCACAAATTTTTCTTGGTTGAGTTTAGAGTCAAATTGACTGAAATTGACCACCACGCAGCAACCAAGTATGTCATCAGCGCCCCTGACACCTATAAACTGACTTGACTACCTAACCAAATAAAGGAAATGGGCCTGATGATGTCACTTGACACTAGACAGACAGGCAATCGGTTGATACAACTGCTCCTGTAATGAGATGATCTGGTCAATTTGATCTCACCATTAAGTCCATTGTTAAGTCACACACTTTGTAAAATGTCAACAAGGTGTTAGAATGAAACTTGATGAGTCAGGGCCTATTCATGTACATATCTTATCAAACCTAAGACTAAATTTAGGGCATTTGGCAATTTGAGTTAAAATGCGGTTACAAAAGAATGCAGGCTTGGCTGCTTGATTACTGTTTGTAATTTCACAAACTCAAAGATCAGTGGGCAGAAATAAGTATAACCCATGTTTAGGAATATGAGATCTACTGAGAGTATATGGCTACAATACTTTCGTTTTGACTATTAATTAGATTTACACTATCTGTCTTCCCATGGTCAGCTACAGGTTAGTTTGTTTATTGAGAGAAAGGTAACAAAATTTGGTGTGGGACATATTAGAACCACTGTCTCTAATTCATTTAGTTTTCAACAATTTGTTTCTTGCCAATGCCTGGCTAGAGCAAGAAATCCTCATCTTCCAATATCTGATATTTAACTTCTAGAGCACATTATGGATAAAGTCCATCAGATGGAATGCATGGTCTACTGTGCCTACAAAATCACCTACAAATCAATAACTTACGAATAGCAGACTGAAAAAAAAAACCCAGCTTATTCAAACCCTGTGTACTTGAGTGTTACATGCTTATTCCAAACCTATCAAAATACAAATCATTGTAATTGTGTATTACAGTAAAACCTCGCTATACCACCATTCCCGCATACCGCCAGCTTTTCACCGTGGTACGGATCTGATACCTATACAAAGTCACTAAAAATCTCGTTATACCGCCATCCGCCAACAGTTTGACTGCTACATTCATAACTTGAGTATGGTAAATATTGCTCGTTATAGCGCCAACGTAAATTTAACCCCTACTCCCCATATCTACCTAAATCCAGCTAACAGTCGGAACATCACTTGGCGCCACAGTCTGTGCTTGTTACTCAAACACCAATCCTACTACACAGTCTTCGCTTTTGAAGTCCCGATAGGCCTAGTGATGGGTCATGCAGTGGGAAAGACGGGTCACAGTTGAATAAAGAGTTTGCGAATGAACTTAAGCGCGCGCGAGGTGATGCTTCAACTGGTTCATACCGGTCGCGGGGTACGATGCAAACAACGCACGTTTGTTGCTGAATTGTAATGTAGCATTATTTGTCGTGTTGCAATACATAATACTTTTACTCTTAAGGTGCGATTTCCTGAATAAATAAACTCCAACACACATAAACACAAAAAACAACAACAAAAAATACAAATGACAGCAATGTAAACTTCAAAATGACAACCGAGATTTATGTCTAGTGGAGAGATAAGGGAGATAACTGCAATATTTTAGACATGTTGGCCAGTCCAATGTTGGTAAATTACTTAATTACTTATTTCCCTTGTTCTACATGGTATTTACGTTGTACCGCCATTCTCGTTATACCACCAATTTTCTGTTTGCCCCCTTACTTGGCGATATAACAAGGTTTTACTGTACATGCTTCTTCTAAACCTATCAAGTACAAGTCACTGGTAACTGTGTATTATATGTTTCTTTTAAACCTATCGCTGTACTTGGGAGCAATGAGTTGGCTATGTTTAACACAGCTAACCTTTCAGGAGGCAATACAATAAATACTACAAACAAGGTACCATCTCTAGAGAGATGATTGAAATATATACCAGGAATGAAAGCTACTGCCTCAAAAATTTCCTGAACTTTTGACATAACCTCATTGCTAAACACAACACAGACATATATTAAATAGTCCATAACATATCTTGGACATTGCACAGAACACTTTTTTCTGACCATAGTAACAATTTACAATGAATGAACTTTGTATACCTCTTTAATCCCATTGGGGAAATCTGCCTTGGTGTCATTGCAGCGCCAGTTAAAACTAGAGCAGACACATCATTGCCACAGTGCAGCGCCAGTTGCCGGGTTTTTTTGTTTTTTTTGGGTTGTTGTTTGGGGGGGGGGGGGGGGATAAGGGTAGGGTAGGGATGAATTTTACTTAATTTTGCCTGGGCAGCGGCCTGCTCGGCCTGCTCTTTTCGATTTCCCACTGCCAAAGTATCTTTAATATGTGCAACATGCACACGGGCCCTCTGAGTTTTTCGTCCTTATCTGAGAAGACTAGGTGCTTGATCCTACATCCCATAGGATCAGGGACAGGAAAATATGAGAAAAATCCCAAATTCCAACATGCCTGCACTGGCCGGTATTTGAACTCGGTACCTTCGGCATGAGAGGCAAGCACCTTGCCTCTAGACCACAGTGCCCAAAAAACAAGAAAGACAGTCTAAAGAAAAGAAAAAAAAACTTAAATCAGGAAATTTCCACACGATTCCCATTATTGATACTAGTGATAGACAGAATGCAAGAAAGAAAGGAATTACAGAACCCACCATAGCAAAAGTTCTAGGACCAAATAATTTTAACATCAAAACAAGGGATTAAATTACCATGAATCAAAGAAAAGATTAAACATGACTTACCAATCATGAGGGCTATGGACAACCCAATAGCAGACCACAGTGAGTAGCGGCCACCAACCCACTTGATGAAACACAAAAATGAAGAATAAAGGTTTGTCCCTCACTGAATGTTGATATCATTATAATAAACCACATTTTACTAGTAACCACAAACAAGTAATGTTGTCACGTTCAAATGCACTGCAGTAAAAGATAATGTGAGCAAAGATCAAAATATGCCAAAATATTGAATATATACTTTTGCACCTATTGAAATTTTTTCTAAATCTGATGATCCACTCTTTTTCAGCAAAATGGGAATGAAAAAAGTTGGTTAAACACATAAGAACATCAGCAATGCTCGCACTAGTGTTTACATATTATTATATTATTTAGATGGTTTTTAGTGCCTTGACAAGGGAACATTTACTATTTGGCAAAAATGAGTCAACAACAGTAAATCTGATTATGAAATACAGCTGCCTTGATATTGGCCACATAAACACTGTTCAAAAAAGTTCAGAAAGACAGTTATCTTTTCACTCTGTTTTACATTACTGATAGGTTTTGCAGGCACACTAACTCAAATAATTCACATCATAATGTCACAATACAGTATCAGTTTTTTTTACAATCACAGACAACTCAGGTAAGTTATAAAGAGGAGTCAAGGTAGTTGGAAGGTAGCATGATTCATTATGCTGTGACACAAAAAATGTGTCATGAAGGATCAAGGAATGACAAAAAAACATGTCAGAAATAATAAACAGAATCTCTGCTGTATGTGCAGGTAAACTATCTGAATCAACAAAAGGTTAGATAAGAAATTATCTTTAGATAAACTATTCAAAGCACAAGCAAAGCTATGGTGTTTGGCAAGTGGAAGAAATACTTCTGTGGCTCCGACAGTAGTAATGTTCCATGAGAGCTAGCGCTGTACTCTTATCCCAGTGGGTGTCATCTCAGAAGAGATACTGATAACCATTAATGTCACTAAATTTATGTTGACAGAGATGGCATTATCTTTGATTGTTGACAGTTCAAAATAAGAGTGATTCTGGCTGCTACAAAAGTCACTAAAATTTAATTATTTTTTTTCTTGCTCAGCTGATTTAATTAATCACCCTGTTTAAAAAGCTCAGCATAATTCTATTTTTTCCAAGATTTCAAAAAAGAGACAAAATAATATCGCAACAGCAACATAAAAACAATCCCAGTATTATAAAGGATTAAAAATAAAACCACAACAATAATGAAGATCATATGAAAAACATACATTTCCCAAGTCAAAGTAATGCAAGATTTTTCTTTACTGCAACTTCATTACCATTTCTTGACATGGGGTCAAAAAGACCTAGCATCTAGGAAGGTTGGTATGATCACTGTATTACTATTAGCAACAACCATCACGATGCAATTTCTCTTTACAAAAGATCTAACAAGATGAACAAAATCTGGTTTGGGCACATTTACTGCTCTCAAATTCAAGGACTGAAATTATCTGGTTACACATCTCTTGAACATACACCCCAAATCAAGATACCTAGATGTACATAAATCTCCAATGAATAAGAAGGGTCCAGACACTTACATCCCAGAACTCGAACATGTTAGCTTCATCTATACCAAAGCCCTTCACTTTGACCTGAAAAAATAGAAAGACAGAAAGAGTAAAATAGAGATACATGTCTACATAAACAATCTACATATAAGGCAAAAGATTATAAGCAGTAACTGACATCCCCAAATTTGACAGAAAAATTGATAAGACAATTGTTTTTCTTGAGTGTGGATGTTTCCCTGAATATTCTCCCGCCAAGCACATATGGGACAAACTGGAATGTTGGTTTCAAGGAAGACAAAATCTTCTTCAAACCACCACCCATACATTGCAAGGATGGAACAGAATGCCCAAACAAGAGATCCAACATCTAATTGATGAGGAGGTGCTGTCAAGCAGTGCTAGTGATAACAGACCAGGAAGGATTATATTTTATGTATTATATTTTTATTCTGTATGGGGGATGTCCACACTGACATGAAATTTTGTCTTCTTTCAATGTATTTTCAAGGAAATCAAACTGATCCCTTTGCGTGATATTCAACACTCAACCCAGCCGTTCGCCAGGTTTTATTTTGGTGTACCCAAGAATACGTGAAAGGTGCTTTTATTAGTAATGTGCACTTACTTCTTTCCTTGAGTACTCTATTTTTAAGAAAGCCTTAACTCTAAACAAAGAGTCTAATAATGATTAAAATAACTTCTATGTCATTAGGAATACTAGAGACATAATGCCTTTTCTTTTCTTCTGAAATATTTTCCTATAAAAAATTTCAGTCTTGCTCCATTGCAATTTTGCATTTTGCATGGGGAGGCAGAAAAAGTAAATAGTAACAATTAAATATCACTCAAATTTATAACAAATGTTTTAGCATCAAATTGTTCAGAAAAGCATTCTATTTCAGACAGAAATGATGAAATTAACATAAAAGGCGTATTTTAATTTTGAGCCTTGACATATGGACACTCAAATCATATTTATCGCACATAGCCTCAATACGTCAAGTGGTGTCATATTGATATTCTGGTGAAAATAAACACTGTGAAAATCAATTTAAAAAATTGGAAACTAAATTATCACTGGGAGGAATTTTCCCTCACACTAGCAAATCCTCATTTTAATGAAACAGCTTCAAGAGTGTATGCATGGCTGGACAGATCCATAAGTTTGAGGAAAGCAGTCCTCCTTTTACTAACTTCAACTTACAAAATCAGCATGTTAGCCGTAGTAGAGATCTAGTGATTTTAGGTGCGGTGGATTCATGTATAACCACATTGGCAACAACAAGATTCGGCAACAGCGAGAAAATTGTAAATCCCTGTTTTCTAAGCTCTGTAAACTTTTTACTTGAATAACCACAACTGACAATCAAAACACCTGCTATAATGAGAGAATTAATTCTGAGTGCATACAGTTAAGAATAAGCGACGCACACACACACATAAAAAAAACAACAACGCTTAAACTCTACTTCAGTAAAGAAAGTGCGAGAGCTCGCAAGCTGAGGCGGACTGATTTGGTGTTCATATTCATAGAAAGTCAACCAGCATAGCATGTGTCAACACCATCTCGGTTCAAAGGTTGTAATGTTGTATGAAAGTTGAAACATTCAACACCTAGAACTGCCTAGCACCAGTCTCGGCCTTGACACAAATTCAGTCAATAATACTGCCAATATAAGCACAGCCTCTAATGAATAAGCGATCAGCGCAATCACATCAAGTAGTCAAATTCATAATGCTGTTGTACATAGTTCACGCATTATGGAAGCATCAACTCCTGCAATTTAGACAGCAACAGACACCTACATGACACTGTACAGGAGGCATTTTAGAAATAATGTCATTCCAAAGCAACATGTCGATGGCTCCATGCTGAAACCGGCTATCTGACATTTTTTTCGAAATACCTTTTCTTGGATTATTTTGTAGTCCTTACTGAGTTACATCTTCAGTTAAAACGGGACACTTAAAAGCGGCCCAAAAAAGCAAATGAAAAATCCGGCCATATTGACCACACCCAAAATCTCCGTGCTGAATCCGGCCAATCCTTCCCTCGCCAGGTGACGCGACGCGTCCGGTTTTATCAATTGTCTAAGGGATAATCCTTAGAGGCAAATCCGGCCGTTCGCAAAGATAACTGCTGTCCACTACACTTGTGTTGGGTATTGTGTATTAATTTGATGGCTGAGGTATTAATGCCCTTTGATGTACTGCCTTTTTCTTTGAAGTTTAAACTAAACACGCATGCCTAACCCACCTGGACGATATCCCCATCTTGGCGACATCTTCAGCATCCCTCTTACTACTTCTGGTACCATTCTGCCTGACAGGATCCTCAAAACTGGCATTGAAGATGTCGACCTACCTAACAACTACGTCACAGTTAGATTAGATCGAAGTGTGGAAGATGGGACTCCACCAGAATCTCTTGTGAAAACTGTAGCTGATAATCCGCCAGATTGCGAAGCTGAAGAGATGCCCGATATGATAAATGAACCTGACATTGTCTCCGCATGTGGCACCGACGATGAACTGAACCCCTTGACAGTGAAGAGAAGAAGAAACGAGGCCAGCTGGGAGCGGAACGTAAATAAACGTCTACGAGAGACATGGCAGGCCTATTCAGATCGACCAGCAAAAGCCATGAAGCCATCCTGTGGCATGCAAGGGAAAGACGACAGGATGCGATACCTTCACGGAGGAAGACAGACAAGAAATCTACATTTGGAGTCTGTCTTGGGCAGAGAAAAGATCCTTCGTAAATGGCCTTCTGGAACCAAAACGACGCAGGTCGGGGGACTCTACAAAATCAAGTCAATGGCATGCTCATTGAAAAGAAATGGTGAGAAGGTTTCGGTTTGCAAAACAATGTTCCTCAACACTACAGGCTTGACGAAATGGTTCATCACCGTTTCATTAGAACCTCAAAGCCAAGGACAAACTTTGGCTCAAAGAAGACCAGACAATCCAGTCTACGGTAGGAGCTCTGAAGATATCATTTTTACAGACTGAGTTCCTGGACCAGCTGGCGAAAACGGCGTCGCATTACTGCCACAAAGACACTAACAAACTGTACCTTGAGCCAAGGATTCGCAGTTATGAGGAATTGCATCGCCTCTTTTTTGCAGCCTTCTCTAATCAGGGGTAGAAGCCTTTGCCAAAGACTGTCCTCACTGAGGAATTTTATACACGAAACCTGTCATTGTATGTTACGAATCTGGACTGGGTGATAGTGCCCTCCAGTGTTAGGGTTCTGGACTAAAGTCCCCTCTAGCTGTTATGAAGAGGGTCTTCTCAATGATGGTATTATGACTGCATTTAAATCGAGAGGTATTTAATATTCAATCTTTCGTACCATGCCACACACTAAGAACAATCTGATTAAGTTTCATAAACAGACCTGCAGGGCCACAAATTTAATTACATTAATTACCCTAACAATTTTGTCTAGATCTATTACATAGTAAATACAACATCAGCAGCATCAAATCTAAATTCAATAATATGTCACTCGAAGTCTTCTCTAGATTCCTATAATATTATGATAATTCTGACTCACTAACAATTTAAGTACTAATTATATATCTCTCAGATCTGGTCTGCCTACTATATATCAATCAATATACTAATATGGGCTCTGGCGACGATGTCATCTCAGCTATTTGTGCCTACCGCTTATAATGGATCGAGCTCGTCAATATAAACTGACGTAGTTAAGTCTATATAATCTACTCTAGGATGGGCTGGCAATTCCCAGCCTCATCCAGACAAATCAATCCCAATTCACAGATGCGTATGCCATACATTCATACTAATTGCAAGTCAATATAAATCTTTGTCTTGCAGTCTTGGGTAGCACTCTTAGTATATGCGGCAATCCTGTCCTAGTGGATAACTTATGTTCAGCTTCTCGTTCATTGTTGAGTCATCAATGGACAAACACTTACGCTTGGTCCCTGGTGTTAGAAACAACCAGGGAACAGTGGACAATAGCAGTGGGCATATCTCATTCAAGCATATGGCTTCATCTCAAATGTCTATAGTGGACTAGACATGACATCGAACAGACTTAGGATTCTTCAGGCAGAATCGTGCCGACGCCTGCACAGATTGGAGTTTTCTGTATGGAGTAATGGACATAGGTATGGCTACACTTTTATACTGTGCAGCCACCTGCAAATTACCGTCCAAATCCCTAGATTTGATTGGTGCATCCATGCGAGCTCATCTCGCAGTATTAATATATTCTACGTGGGAGTTGGTCACGGCCTTGTACTAAAAACAGACAAGGTCAATTTAAAATGTCAAAACAATTACTGAAATCTTTAAACCCTCGTGCTTTCTACATTTTATGTACGAAATTCTGAACGCGACTAAGCGTCTTAAACTATCTATCCTTTTTCGCCCCTTCTCTTCCCTTCTAAGTGTTCATCAAAATCACGGGGTCGAGAATTGCACTGTCACTCCTAACTTATACATTTATTCTATCTCGCCCCACTTTCTTTCCATCTCTAAGAAAAAGTGTTTCAAAAACAAACTGTTCACGAGAACAGTTCAAGGACAAATTACGCTGGTTATAATCAACGAGACCGTGAAAAATCAACTCCTTGCAAGTCGTGACCCAGCACGGCATTTATAGCACTTAAACTATGACATTGTACAAGCCTAGAAAGGGCCAATGTTATACCTGCGTTGGATATGAGACAGATACAGTTGCAAAGGACAAATGGACAATCCATATGGACCGAAAAGACAAGACCCAAGCAGAAAAAGAAGACAAAAGAAAATCCACAGACTCAACTGACATTTGTGTCGTTACCATGGTATGGACTTACAATGCGAGTTCAGCACTATGGATTTCCTGCAAAGTAAGCTGAGCTACAAAGCCGTCGTTCTCTACATCGATGATTGCAGCTACCAAAAATCGGAAATGCAGTGTTGGCCGGCGCCCTGCGTGACTTTGCTGCACAATACGGCAGCACAATTGTGCAAAAGTTTTTACAAAAGGGACACACCCACATGGAGGTGGAATCCGTTCATGCTGTCATAGAACGAGCCCTTGCAAACTTCCCCATAAACGTGCCTGCTGACTATCTGAGAGCCACTGAGGGTGCTCGCTTCAAACCTCGCCCATATCACATCAGGTCAAGTATATCGACCACCAATTTTTCCATGACTTTGCCAAAGTCAGCACACTGAAGACCATCTGTCCAGGAAAGAAAATCGGAGATCCCACAGTTACAGACATACAATGCTTGAAGTACACGCCCGACAGGAAAGTGGAATTTAAGCTGAATTATGGGGATTAATGGCAGGAGTTACCAATACTGAGAGGAGACAAAGCCGTTCAAAGCCAAGGGCAGGGTTCCTGCACCACTTTAAGAAATTTTTTCCAGGAGTTTTCCAGTGGTAAAATGTTAAATTCCAGGGGTACTTAACGGTCGGAAAATAAGGGGAAAAAATAACGGGTAACTACTCACCAACTGATAAGAGCTCTCTCACCTGTTCTCTTGTAATACAATACAATTCTCTTTTAAAACAGCTTGTCCTTTTGCAGAAAATATATTACATACATGCCTTATCCACTTGTTGAAAATATAGGTATCCTGTCCTCTTGTGGAAAACAATGCACATCTTGTTCTCTTGCAGAAAATAAATACACACAACTAACTTTAACAATTACTATGAACCATCGTTCCTGCACCTCATTGAGAATAATTTTCCAAGGCCTTTTCAGGGCTTCTTCCAGGGCTAAAATGTGAAATTCCAGGGCTACTTGGGAGCGCCAAAATTTGAGAAAATTTACTTATTTATTTATTTTTGTTCAGATTTTTGTCCACTTTACGTTACCAATGCTTTACTAATGTTTTTAACAGGGTTCTCATAAATTCATTATTTTAAGGACTCCCAACAACAAAACAATTAAGGACCTGTGACAAACAAACATTGCAAGTAATGTGGACCACTCAAAGAAACTGCTGTTTCTGTATCTAGAGTTCAACCATAGTAAATCCACACTGTTCAGTTATCTCAAGTCCATTTCCCCGACAGACGCTCTAGTAAAGGTGCCTTATTCATGTCTATTAATAGATTATCATAAATGCTGTTCAATCCTCCTGAAAGATTCACAGTTCCTTGCACCAAGGCTATTATTACTATTAACATTTTAAAGCCAGATGTTTCTTTAAAGTTCCTTGCATCAATTCTAATTAATCATATAATATTAGTGTTAGATATTATAAAAGTGTGTACAATTCAGTCCTGACAGCTACTCTTTCAAAGGTTCTTCCTATCAAGTTAATTAACATTTTGCCAGTTCCACAGCAAGAACTATCTAGATCTACTCATCCGATACAAAGCATTCCATCCTTCTCTATAAAGAGAAAAAGAACAACAACAAAAAAGCCCATCATATGTGGAAGAACACTGAGCCAGAATGTCTAAGACACCAGTCTTTGTTTCACAATTGCCCCCCAAAACAACTAGATCTAGATCTAGATCCAGAGTCAGGTTGATCCTGATTGATTAGTACTAGATACTGGCCGTCAGTTGCGATGGCAAGCCGATAGTATTATAAACAAAAAAATTTTCACACCGGCGCTAGCGCTTCCCATAGACGCCTGTCCATTCTTCGCTTTCCTACTAGCGTTGGCGACACTCATATCAGCCAAGCCCAGTTTAACATGGCGCAACATTTTAAATGGAGGTTCACTGACCGAGTGAGCAGTTTGACATCTTTGCCGATGCCCACCACTGCTACTCCGCTTTCCGCGTTGTTTAAAAAAAAAGGGGGGGGTGAAGGCAGAGCGCATTCACCCACGCGTGCAACACATTCGCCGTTTCTCCCTACCGTTCGGCGTTCGCGCGCACACACACATACATACTCTCACACACACACAATAGGCCTACACTCACATAATGTCCGACCCGAGCAAAATCAGTGGTACAAGTTGGCAAACTGGTAAGGGAATCACAAATAAGAATGAAAAAGAGCGACAAATATATATATTTTTTTTTTAAACTAGGGTCTAGATCTACATCGTTCGTCGTAAACCGTAAAACCACACTAGATCTAGATCTAGATCTATCTTCACTTGACACGTGGCGATGACCGCGCTTGAGCTGCAGAGATCGGCAATGCTAGCAAATTAAAATTGTGAAATCTTACACTGGTCCTAATGCCCCACCCAACTCCCAAAAACCAAACTGGCTGAACATTATTTTGGTACCGGTACCGTTAATGTCTCACATTACACACGAATATAAAAACGGTAGTTATCAGGTAGGCCTATGCATTCAACTATCTCAAGATCCACACGTGGAAAGACGCTGCGTGACGCACCAGTCTTTGTTTCAAGAGAAGTCACGCACGAACGGTAAACCCTGTTGTTCTGCCCGTATCCTCCAGTACTGCATCGCTGGGCTTGGCTACTATCACGCAATAAGCATTACCGGTCATTGTGTATTAAAGTACCAATTATCGAGTGCGCGATCGATTGGAAGTTTTGCGTCTCAATTTTTTTTTTCATCGAAGCTCTACTTTAAAGGAATTTTCAAGGCTATTTAAACCCCAACAGAATTCCAGGGATTTTCCAGGGTTAATCCTCATTTTCCTGGGGTTTTCCAGGACTTTTACTAATTTTTTTTAATTCCAGGGGTTTTCCAGGGGTGCGCGGGAACCCTGCAAGGGCAAATACCTCCACGGTCGTATCACGCCAGCCTCAAGATTGCAACTTCCAAAATTTAATACAATCATCTTGAGGAACTGAAGCCGGTCATCCCTAAGGACCATCATTCTTTGATAACCTGCCTCACTAGATATCATAACCATCCATTCATTCATTTCCTTATTCCTATCGTCATCCAACTTTCTGATCAGTATTGCCCGCATTGTCATCTACATCACCATTATTATTCATTACTATACATGTTTTATGGGATCTGTAATCCAAATTGTTCAATGCAGTTAGTATCAGTTTCAGGAACACTACTTTGCTCTGCCTTGTCACCATTCACTCTTCAGCCTTCGCCAAGTTATCTGCATCATCAACATCACGCCATTATAACCATTCCATTTATTTATGAAGTTGTCTGGTCTCCAGTGCTTATGCAGATTTCTAGAACACATTATATCTGTATATCTGTGGCATGGAAATAGTGTAACTGTGCCTAAGAGCATCATCACCATCAAAGCATCGTCATCATAATTATCTTTAGCGGTCATCGTCATCGTCATCCCCATCACGATTTATCATTATCGAACCTGTGACATTATTTGCAATGCCATTTACCATTATTATTTTGTTAGCTAATGAACAATGTCAGCCTCAACTCCTCACTAATTTCTTTCCATACAAGCTCAGGAAATTCATACTGCAACATCATCATAATACTTACAACTAATGATTTTCATCGAGTTATTCATGATATTGAAGTTATCAAATAATTTTTTAATTAAAAAAATGTTTTCATCGGTGTATGTTGTATAAACCTGTATGTGTGTGTGTGTGTTGGGGGGGAGAGAAAGAAAGGAGATGGGATGGGCAGGTGAGAGGACGATTAAACTGATATAGCACACTAGTATGATGATATTGAACAAAACTGCACGTGTTTAATTGTATCAGCCATCAAGCACTAACCATCAGAATACACTTAGCTGACTTCAGCACTGAAAACCTCAGCTGTGAAACCTCCCATTCACGTTTCAGGTTGGGTGTCCGGTTTCGCAGCTGACCATTTCCAGTGACCAAACCGGACATGTGCTTTCTCATTTATGCAATAATCATTAGTAAGGCTGATAAAGGATTGAATTCAAAGGAACATTAATGATATCTGAGCAGCAGATTCCTTTTCGCTTAAGGCAAAAACAGTTTTTTGCCTCTCCTGTAAAATTTGATGTCAAGCAGATAGCCGGTTTCAGCACGGAGCCATCGATATATTAGAACATGACTGCATTCCATTCATAAAACGACATGGTTTTGGCCTGGCACCACCGGGAGAGCAAGAGACAGGGTAAGCCGTCCGTCATACGCACACAACAAATGTCTGACAGTCAGGTATCGTTGATCTCACATCTACTTCAAATTGCGTCGTAGTTGGGCATTTACTATGCAAGTAGTGAAACAACTTGAAAAAAAAAAAATACTGCCTATGTTCATTATTGCACAAATGATAATATTTAAATCATACTGCATTTTGAAGAACAATGTATAATATACGGCTTGTTTTGAGATGTAAATTTTGACACTAGTGAGTATGCAACAAAGCTCGTAACCGCTGTTATGTAATTATTACAAACGATATTTAATGTCATCCATAATTAACACTCACCCTGTGAAGGGCGTCGAAATACGGCATCGACTTTCCATGCAGACTCACTCTGCATGGACATACAAATACGGCAAGGTCAAGCTGGCCGCGCAGCATGCAAGCCGTATTTTCACGTTTCGGGTCACTGTCCTCTTTGAGACACAACTACCGTCAAGAATGATTACATCTGCTGGGGGTTTAGTGGAAGAGGAAGGAGGTATCTCGTCTTCCAAACATTTGATGATTTCTGATTTGTTACTGCAATAGATTTCTTCATTACGGGACAAAGAAGGAGGGTAGGCCCTATTCTCATGAGAAAACACATTCTCATTAATCTCACAGCCTGATTGACTGGAAAGCAACATGTGAATGACTTGAGATCTTTCCTCTTTTAAAGCCACAACATTTGACTTCTGCTTAGATGGCTTTGGTTTGTCTGAGAACAAAGGCAATTTGTTAAGGTGGATTGTGGAAGTCCAAGGCACTTTCTGAGTTTCAATTCTGTCAGAAACGAAACTTCTGAACTGTTCTTCACCAACATCTTTGATAGTTTTTACTGTTTCTACAACCTCTTTTGGCATTATACATGAGGACCCTAGAGAAACCAAGTCGCCAGTGTCTTCTAAGAACGGATTTCCCAAATCCTCAAAAGCAGTGCTCTACATCCTCTTTGAAAACTTTCTGAAATTTTGAATACTGTTCATGATGCTTGCCATTACCTGCAGAGGCTTTGCATTCAAATTCTTGGATGATTCGGGACAGTTCAGGCCCTACAACCATAAGTCTGCGCAGGAGTGTTGGATCTTCTGTCAGTCCTATTGCTCCACCATCACCTTTCACAGTACTGATTAATTGTTCATGCATTTGATCTAAAGCTATGCTGGAGAATGCATTACTAGAAAATTTCTACCTCAAATTGACTTCAGATCACAATTTTTATACTTCCAATGAGCTAAGAAGCACAATTTCCTTACAAAAAGACACCAAAATTATAATTCTACCATGTTTCAGTCAGGAGTTATGGCATTTTCTGTTTTTTCATCATTTTCAGCGGCGGCCATTTTTAATTTATGCTAATGAGGGTCAAAATATGCACCGAGAGCGTGTGTCCTAGCCTATTTTTATTTAGAATGCTATAAGGTACTTGTATGCCAAGTGGCATATTCCTACTAAATTTTGCAGTCATTGCTCTTTTTTACTGGGTTAACAAGCCCACTATCTTGACCTTGCCGACTTTTGCCCCCGTGCGGCGTGAGCGCTTGCGAAGCATGGGCGGCATTTGACGCCCTGCGCAGGGTGAGGGTTAAAATACTTTAGAAGTTGAAGAATTAACATGTGTCAAAGGAGCACGTAAAGCAATTTACTTTACACAAGATTGTAACTTACAGCATTTGTTGACAGTGCCACAAAATGCTTTGCCACTGCATTTGCCTGGTGAGGATACAAATGGAAAAAAGCGATCAAATTCTGTTCCCTAAAGAAGAAAAATCATTGAAGGGCAACAAAAACGTCGCACCAATCGCTATGAAACCATCTCCAAACATAAACATGTCACAGACTCAAACTTATCAAATATTCTAATTTCAAATGTAATCTGATCATAGTTATGAACACCATGGTATCATAGTAGGCAGTTCAGTGACGCTCCGATAGGCTCGCGCGCGGCAGCCTTTTTCACCTGTTGCCAAGTGTGACCGGCCCTGACTTTCACGCATTTACATGCTTGTTTGTTTCGTTAACATCGACTTTTCGGCACTTCTGATGCATATTTTTATAGGGGAATGAAATCTCTTCAAAATGGGCTTCTCCAAGTTTGTGTCAATTCGATAGTTCCAGAGATATTTTGATTAAAAAATGAGGTAAATTCTGAACCTGTGAGTGCATAAAAACTACTTATGTTTTTGAAACTTCCCTTAGATGTTTTTAATGACCTTTTTTCCCGAAGATGGAAAAAATTCAATTAATTTAATCAAGCAACTGTGCTTCGCACAAAAATGCTTCTTTACATTCAACGGCGTTAGTTTGTATCCAATAACATAGAAATTGTGGGTAACGTCCTCTGCCGACGGTCAGGGTCATTCACCCCATCCTGTCACAGCCGTTAAGTGCTAAAATTAAGCCAGAAATAAATACAGAAAAAAATCATTACTTTGCAACAAATAGAGATATTTTAAAAATTCAAAAAGATTTGTAATCAGTGGATCAAGACTATTGTTTTGATAATAGTTTCATGGTCTTTGGTGACACTTGAATTTTTTCACTGAACTGCCTATCATAGTTATGAACACCATGGTATGGAATATATGTAATACATTAAAAACAAATTCAATGGTTCTGGAGACAAAATGTGTTTGCTGTCAAACTTATCAAAATATCTTTCCTTTTCTTCATTTCTCTCTTCATCCCATGAACACTCTGAAAAATCAACACTTTCTTTTCAAATTTTCATTTTGCTGTATTTGTTTCAACGAGTATAGACTTTCCTTAAAAAGTGCTGGCCATTCCATGCACCATCAATACTGCCTAGTCTATATAGAGTTACTGATTTTTTGTTTCTAAATTGTGCTCACTTAACAACACAATAATTTTCCACAGCTATATTAGCTTGTCTATTGTGTGACCATCTTTTAAACAATATTTCTTACATCCTTCGCTCTCTCCAGGAACCAGGCCTTTGCAGATTCAGCATTGGTGATTGTTTCCTGTGTGGTGAAAGTCTGAAAACAGATGATTGAAAACACCAGTCTTTGAAGTCAGCCCAACCAAGATACACCACAACAAAATTCAAAGAATTTTATGCGCCAAAATATCACAAATATGAGCGAGCCCCACTAACCTCACCAGAAGTCGTACTGGACTAAACAGAGAAAATCGTGATGGAACGCAAATATCCTATTTTTTGGCGATTTTTTATTTTGGTCGATACTTAACCCTAGTCCTGCGGGAGGCCACTATATTGGCCTCCCCGCGCAAAACGCCAGGCACGGGAGGCCATTATTTTGTCCGACACGCTTGACCGCGGGCCCTGCGGGAGGCCACATTTTTGTATAGCAACGGTGCGCCTCGCGCTTTGTTTATTCGGTTGCAAAGGCTGTTGTTTTGTTTTTTTTCACGTTTTTTTTTTTGCTCCACATTATTTTCGCATGTTTATCTATCCTGTCACCGCTACTATATCTAACAAAATAGTATCGTCCGATTACGTTTATTATGATGCAACTATTCACAACTATTCGTCATACTCATGTAATAGTAATGTCTTTAAAAAGCCATAACTTTGCGATAAAAAGGAGCATTACAATAATTTTTACACCAAATTAAAGATGAGATTTCATACTTTATGGTGATATCCATAACTCAAAACTGAAAAAAATGTGTCTTCCGTTGAGGTTGGTGGCGCTCGCTCACAAATGTCATCACTCCAATATTATCAAAAGTTTTGCATTTCCAGCTTACCAAAAAAGTGTCTTCTACCAGTAGTAAACTGAAATGATCATGAGAAAAAAAAAATGTGAATTTTAAGCCAAGGTGTGCAGCGAAAACCAAAATCTACACTTCCCACTTTCACTTGATTTTGTTGTCATGACTACAATGAAATACAGCTAATGAGTTGTTCTCGCAACCAATTCATTGATGAACTGTAAATCCATCGCGAAAGTCAAAACAATCAAGCCGATCTTGTGTGTATTGGTCTACACACTACAAACTCCAATTTGAATAAACACGTCGCAACAGAAAGAAGACACAGCAGGCATGTGCAAAACTAAAAGAAGACGTGTCTTGGATTTCATAATTTTCTTCCTTTGCAGTCCTGAGTCCTATTCTAATTTTGCGGACGAGGTTTTGCCTGCCAATGGTGTCACCGAGATTTCAGGGGCATATGTCCGGAGACCAAACTATATTCAGAATTCCAGAAATTCTGGAAAAATGGCAACTGTGAACTGCAGTGAAGCTAAAATAGTAATATTTACATGTAAATCTGTACACGTAACTGTTAGTCCTCATCCTGCGGGAGGCCACTATATTGGCCTCCCTCACGCAACACGCGAGGCCAATATTGTGGCCTACATTTTGCCACCGGGTCCTGCAGGAGGCCACTTTAGTGTATAGCATCACAGACTCTGTTTGTTTACTCGGATACTCCCACTGGTTTGTTGTTTGTTTGTTGCTGTTTTTTTCCACTAATGTCGCTTGTTTTGCCCGTTTATCTATCCTGCCACCCCTACTGCATCTGACAAACTGGTATCATTCAATTACGCCAATTACAATGAAATATAGTAACTATTCGTCATACTCATGTAATAGTGCTGACGGTCAAAATCTGTACTGGGGAAAATCTCGGGGATACTTTTGACTTTGATGTTGGTTGTCATCTACATGCGATATGATATGAAAGGGGCCATCTGCTTATTTGAGAAGCGGTTCTATGTGAAATCATAAATTCCGATGTAATACTAGGGGGAAGCTGCATAACGGTAGGTTTTCATTGGGGAAAACTGGGAGAAAATGACCCACTTCATTGTTGATCATCGTTTTCATTTGATGTAGTAATTAGAAGATTTTCTGTTGCTTGGTGTTTAACCACTTCAAAGTACATATAATGCACTTCACGAGGTGGGAAATCTTTTGCCAAAATCATTAAGAAGGTTATCATGATTAGACAACAAAAATAATGGAGGGCGGGCCTTAAAATAGTGGTGGAGGGAGATGGCATTTTTATGATAAATATAGATAGTACTTTAAGCCTGGCTTAAAAAATAATTATTTCACCTATACAATATTTGGCCTAAATTATGAACAAAAAAGCACAGACCTCTGTTTTAAACAGAATGTAAATGCAGAACATTCTTTGGTATGAGCCTTCTGTTTAACAATAAAAGTTAATAAAAGTTATATCTCATCAAAACTACGTTATCCAAATATCGTAGGGGTCACTTATCATTTATCCAGCATGTTTTTCTTATTGCGTGCTAAAGGAAATATGAAACACCTGTTCTAAATGACCCCACTGACTCGACCACCGAGGTTAATGGTAACATGCAAACAATCAGCTGTCTAGCCATTGGCTATCCCCACATGAGGCGTTACATGGATGGGTTCACTCAATGTGGGGATGAGGGTTAAGAATGAAAGCAATCCTGCTTTTATTACAGCACCTTGGATGCGATGATGAACAAAGTTGTCTCAGGGTTCAGTTTCTTCAAAGTCTCGGCCATGTGAGTTCCATCAACATTTGACACAAAGTGAGCTGTAGGTCCGCACTGATATTTTTTCAATGCCTCAGTCACCATTACTGGACCCTAAATAAAATGGACAGAGCATCAGGAGCAACAAACTTTACATCAAGGAAAGTATATGTATATATATATTCTATCATTTCCTATTTTGCATCCCATTTTTGTGAATCTGTCAAAGACAACTAGACCACAACTGTCTGAGGCAAACAAAAAATTTACAAGAACAAGACAGTGAACAAGCGACATTTTTTTTTTCCCAGCCAAAACTCTGATGCACATAAGATATATACTTTACAATACACAATCATCTTAGAAATAGTCTGTGACTGATAACTCTTCATGCACTTTACTCATTCAAAAATACAAATTTTGCAACTTTCTAAAAGACAGAAATACAATTATCAAACCCTCTAAATATTTATTTAAAACTACAAAATGCTCTTCACTCCATCTCTTTCATTTAATGTAATGTTGTGTAACTGGTCATCAAGTAACATATTTTTATGAATCCAAGCAGTTCACATTTCTTTGTACTCTAAAATGATAGAAACATCCAAATTAAATGAAAGGATGAAAAACAAAAGTTCAAAGAGTAAAATAATTGTAAATGATGTTACTTTGCTTCTACCTGGTTGACAGTTCAGATGTTTACATCATGCTATCTCAATGTTAAACACTAGTAACTACCCCATTTTACGAATGGCTAAAGACAAAAGGCACCCCTCATGGAGAGAGGAATCCACATACAAAATTAGGTCTGTATAGCTGTCGAAATGCAAAGGGTCATCCACAAAATTCAGCAAGTAGAACAGCATACAGTGTGCAATTGTGCGCACTGAGAATTTTGCAGGAAGTAATGTCTTCATGGGCCCCCAAGCATTCGTGAACATGCATTCATGGATAAAAAAATCAGAGGCAAAATTAGTAACACAAAGCAAAAT
The DNA here is from genome assembly GCA_963931925.1 of Onchidella celtica. NCBI lineage: Eukaryota > Metazoa > Mollusca > Gastropoda > Systellommatophora > Onchidiidae > Onchidella > Onchidella celtica. The sequence goes on from OZ007574.1 coordinate 42,939,003, forward strand.
ATAAAAAAATACTTCTCTCCCTTGCATCAAGTTTCAAAATCTAAGAGTCTTCTGCGGGTCAAAAAGAAGGCACCTTAAAAATTTCACTCAAATCTGAGCTGTTTAAGTGGTGGTATGTCTTGTTACTAATCAGGCAAATCCTTTTATTTATAGTATAGATCATCCCTACACAGAGTCTTCATAATGAATTTAACAACTTGCCTGGTGAAGACTTTCCCTCCAGCAAGGTTACTTGAGCAAACCACATCAGGCGAATCAAGTTTGTTTTGGTTTACTCATAAGCCTTGTTCTTGCATTTAAAATGTCTAGCTGCATTTTTAAATGCTTTGTGGCTCAAAATATGCTTTCTTTTAAAGTCTTCAATTTTTATTAAATTTTATATTGATGGTTTGGTGTTTGGAATGTTTGTTTATTTGGTGCCTATATTATAAATCCTATTGCTCAGTGTCAACCAATTAACTATTATATTTTGAAAGCTTTTCACAATACTCCAGATCTATGAAGTTTCTTTACAAGGAAGTCATATCATGTCATGCCTTGATGATTTCCACAAAACTCAGATCTGACAATAGTACAGATATCTGGACGACCAAGATTTGTGCGCAGCTCATATGCACCTTTGTGTCCATATTACGCCATGCATAAAATCATTTTCACTACATTATGTCCAGCTTTTCAGGTGCAGGCTTGATGCTTTGATTAAAGGAATAAGACAAAATTACATATTTTGTAATGTCCACTATAAATAATATTCTAAACTGACAAGCCTGTTACAGTGAATTAAATTTAAATTTACAAAAAAACATGAAAAATTGTATGCAGGTTTTACACTGCTAATAAACTTTCTGCCCTATAGGAACTTACATTATTTTCTTCTTCGAGCAGGTGAGTTAATATCAGATTTGAGAAGGAATTCTAGTTTGACGTGTAAAAAATAAATGAATTTTTACAAAAACATGTACACAGGCAAAAGAACCAGACTCTGAAAAAATTAAGTCAACACAATTTATGGTTCTTGCACGCTTACATTCAAGAAGTATGAGATTACAAAGCATATTTAATTTATTTCTCCTTTGTTTTCTTCAGCATTCACACATTTAGCACTTCAGCATTTTAAAACAAACACAAAAGAAGCAAAAACAAAAAGATTAACATATTAATCTTACCAAGTCTGAGCCACCAATGCCAATATTTACACAGTCAGTGATTGTTTTCCCACTGTAACCTTTCCACTGTCCGCTACGCACCTTTTCAGTGAATTCACGCATGTGACTTAACACAGCATTTACGTCTGGCATTACCTACGGAAAAATTGTGATGACTGATGCATAAAATGAGACAATATCATAAATATGTCATAACTAGCAATTCAAAGGGTCTAGGAATCCCTAATATGTGAGGTGCTCTAGAGAAATGGTCCACATTGCCAATTTTTTTTCAAAACTGAGTCATCGGTATACTGTGAAAGTACAAACTGTCCAGAGAAGAATGCACTTTATTTCATGTGTAAATGTTGAAAATTGACCAAATTCTATTTCAAGGTGGCAAAGGTAGGAAAAGTCACCTTAAACAGAAAACAACTTTCGGCTGTTATCCAGAATAGGCATGAAAACTGTTCAATCAACACCATTAAACCCCTGATTTGTTGAAAGGTCAGGGGGTCAGCTGTGTGTAGTGAAAACTGAATGTCAATTCTTCATTTCAAAGAATTTTGCAAAAACAGAAAACATTGAAGAAAGGAAGATGAAAACGAGGAACTCAATGAATGAACTTTTACACAGTATGAGTGGTCTAATTTCAAAAAATAATGAACACCATTCCCTGCATATGGCACATGATACAGTGGAACTTGGTTATAACGAGAGGTCACATTCCACCAAAAATTTCTTGTTATGCCCGAGGTTTCGCTCATGGCGTACAAAAATGCTCGAAATCGCCGGCTGGCGGTCATAAATCTCGTGCGCTGGGAATGCTCACCCGGGTCAATGCGGTCAGATTCGCTCCGCGGGCAGCAATTAACGGGAGACGCTTTCATGTTAAAATTCGACTCTTTTGATATCAAATTTGCGACAGTCCCCGTGGACCCATCCCGATGTCTTGCTATGAAGATTCCAGCAACAATCTTTCCCTTACAGTCTGCGCATATCCCAGCTTTTTATGTGTTTTTGTCTTTGTTCTACACACGTATGTTTATTACCTATATTTTGTACTTTTTCCGTGCCCAATCGCAGATGAACTATTGTTAATTACACAAAAACGGCCGCCGAAAACAGTTTGCAGTTTTCATCTGTGTGATCAGAAATAATTTCTGATCTGTCTGCGCTAATTTCAATACCACCGCAGCTTTAGTTGGAACGCTATATCAATTTATATGTGACGTGCTCACCTATTGTTGTTATGTTGGCCAAACTACTGACTTTCTTGTGATGTAATAAACTGCTTGAACATAATAATAACGTGAATCATGCACGAAATAAGCATATTTCTGCTCTGGACATTTGTGACGTGTTTGGAAGATTAAAAAAAAAAACCAAAAAAAAACCCAGACCAAAAACTGTTTTTTTTGTGTTCATCAATTGCTTGCGACGTTTTTTTTTTTGTCTGCCGACTAGATATCAGGGAAGGCTATATATCGAGAAACATTCCAAATACATCTGACCAGAATGTTACAAGATAGTTCAGGGCGCTAAACGTCAACAAAGCACTGTTTCACTTGATTCTCCGACCTACTATTGAAAATAGTTTAAACATTTGGAGCGAATACAACCCCAACTGTAACGAAACAGCAGAGGCAGCAAATGTCTCACGGCTGTGTCCTACTGAAGCAGTTTGCATCCCAGTCGTCTCACTTCAGCAGCCGAAAAAGAAAACAACAACAACACACCACTGTAGACTCTCCAAGCACAAGTCTCCCTAAAACAAACATAACTGACCAAAACATACATCACACTGAAACAACCAGCCAGGACATTCCCTATGTAAATGTAACTAGCATAATTTTAAGCGTCACGGACGTTGACAAAACAAAATACACACAAGAACTGAAGCAGACAGAAGATGCATTATCTCTTAGCACATTCCCTGCGCTCACCCCAAACTCTGGCCCTCTTGCTTCCTGTTTCGATGGAATTCTCAAAACACACAGAATCTCACCACATGCTTATTATAGCAGCAGGTCATTTATTGATAACCATTGCCATAAGAATCTCAGCCTCACTGAAGAGATTGTCACTCAGGCAAAAACGCATACACGCAACCCCATTCATCATCGAGGAGGCATGTACACTGCAAATGACATTCGACTATCTCAACTCTTTCAGTCAAGTTCACGGAGCTATCTCATACACTAAACCCGTCCACACAGAATCACTCTCTGGATTTCAAACACTAATAGTGATAGACAATTACTATGTGACATACAGGAGGATGTTGCCCAACAAAACAATCCCAGAACAGCACATTGTAGAACACCACTAGATCTACATACTATACTATCTAAAGTAAAACAATAACATTCGGGTTCGGTTGTTGGGTGAGCAAGGCAGTGCGAGTAGCCACCAGGCTATCGCCAAACTCATTAAAAAAAAAGAGTATGTAGCATCAATGATGACTTTCGTAAAGTACAATTTATCATGAAAATCCATCTGTTGCATATAGCTCCGTCACTGAGCTGCACAGTCAAAACCTGGCCTAAAGTGCGGCCAAATGAAAATTCAGAGACCGACCCCTCCACACAAAAATGAACCAAATTGTGAGGCACTTCGAAACTGTATTTAGTATACATAAATAAGCTGTTCCAAGAAAAAGAAATGCGTAAACATTCTTACGAGGAGACGAAAAGTGCAAGCTAATGGCAACATAATATGCCAAGTGACAATACGTAGCTGTTTAAATTGACCTGTACGCATTATAAAAGCTGCGGCAAAAAAGCCACTTGGTGAGAAAGCTTGTACATGTGTCTACTTCATATGTTGTAAATTTGAACGCGAACCAACCGGCGGTTACCGAATTATGGATCTTTATTATGTCATATCCAACAACAGTGTCAGCATTGAAATAGGGTCAACTTTAACTACCTACTACAACTAAACCAGTCAATATTTAAGTATTTTTCTTTCGATATCTTACACTAACAGCATTTGCCTACTGCTACCCACTAACAATTAATCGCTGAACCAAACGTTGTTAGCGTAATAACTCCCCGATAAAGTACCAAAAAACGCGTTTTGCAACATCCATTCTACGGCGCTCGCTGACCGATGAGTCACCCGATCACCGTCACGGCCCAACGACCGCAGGCTCCTCCAGCCTATTACCGGCGGCCAACTAAAGTATCCGGTTTTTGTATGCTGTGTGCTATTCCAGGAAAGAGTACAGAAGGCAAGGAAAAGGATTAAAATACCTCACTATGTGCAGATGCAAAAGTTAGAGGCAGGCGAGTCTGTTTGTTTCCAGTGGTTTCCAATGCTGAATCATTCAAAGTATGGGAACTGACTGGCCACGTGTTTGTGACACAGGGAGTGCAGGCATGTGGTCATGAAGCCCAGTGTAGACAAAGAGCATACGCCGTGTGGCAATCAATTACGATCAAAGACTGTGCTGCAGTAATAATTATCACACATCACAGGTAGTGACTCGAGAGTGCACGTGTCCGACAAAAAGCTACACCGTTGTAGCCTTCGTGGCCCATCCCAAAGTGTGCCTCAGTGAGTGATGGGTCATCACTTTGAGCTGGCTGCGTGTAGTATCATCATCATTGCCTTTCTCACCCTGGATCAGGGTATAGGCCACCAACAAACACTTTCCATCCCTCTCTATCATGGGCCAGTCTCTTTACATTATTCCAAGTCTTTCCGCTTCGTTGCACATCATTTTCTCTGGCTCTTCTCCACGTTCCGCGCGGCCTTCCTCTTGATCTCTTGCCCTGGGGATTCCAATCCAATACCTTCTTCGCGATGCTGTTTCCTGGCCTCCTGAGAGTGTGGCCGATCCATCTCCATCACCTCCTACCAATTTCCTCTCTGACTGGGCTCTGTCTTGTTCTTTTCCAAACAATTTCATTGCTGACCTTGTCTGTCCATCTGATCTTAAGTAGCTTCCTCAAACATCTGTTGATGAAAACTTGGATTCTCTTTATGCAGGCCTGGGACGCATTCCAAGTCTCACATCCATACAACAGGACTGACTTCACGTTCGAGTTGAATATCCTCAGCTTTGTTTTTAGAGATATATCCTTGGTTCTCCAAATCTTGCTTAAGGATGTGAAAGCTGCCTGTGCCTTTCCAATTTGTGCTTTGACTTCTGCCTCTGTTCCTCCCTTATTGTCAATGATACTACCAAGATAGCAGAAGGACTCTACATCTTCCAGTGGTTGATCTCCTACTTTGACTTGTTCGCTTGGGGGTGCAACAATTTTTAGGACCTTCGACTTCGCAGGATGTATCCTCAATCCAATAGATTCTGAAATTTTGTTTAGAGCTGTAGTCTTTGCTTGCATCTGGTCGTGTGTGTGCGACAATAGTGCCAAGTCATCTGCAAAATCTAGATCGTCCAGCTGTGTCCATGGGGTCCATTGTATGCCATTTCTTCCTCCATTGGTGGTTTCTTTCATAAGCCAATCAATCACCAGAATAAACAGAAATGGGGACAGCAAACAACCCTGCCTAACACCAGTCTTGATATCAAAGCTGTCAGTAAGCTCACCATCGTGTACGACTCTGCAACTTGTCCCCTCGTACATGCTCTTGATAAGATTCACCATCTTCTCTGGGATTCCATAATGTCTCAATATTCTCCACTTTGCTTGTGTTTCTGTAACTGGTTTATTTTTGCAGGGTGGGTAGTTGGCCCACCGCCAACTGGCTCTTCTCGGGAGACCAGGACCTTTGCACCTTTAGTCGCCTCTTACGACACGCAGTATCACGTCAGATGTATTCTTTGCTGTCCCTCTTCTGCAAGAGGGCCCCGCATCTGCACGGGCGGCGTGTAGTATGCTGTCACAGTACATGGTCGGTAGGAAGAGAAAGCATACTAGGCCTAAGCAAGAGATGGCCAGGTGGGGCCAGAACTCACAACACATTGTTCTGCGGCTGCCCCCACCATTTGCCGTATGCACTCAAAATTAATTTTCTCGCTATAGCGGGTGCTTTAATTATCAATTGCCGTTATTCGAGCATTTCATTATTTTGGTCATACAGTAGAAAAAACAGGGATTTAAATGTTCTCACTATTGGCAAAGGTCTTGTTATCAGCAGTGTCGTTAAACATGATGGTCCACTGTACGATGTGTTCATTTAACACACTGTCCCGAGCTCACTATACTGGGGGGGGGGGGGGGGGGGGTTTGCCCACAAAGCAAATATTTGGACCCTTTTGACTATCACAATTGGTTGCTCTAGATCTATAGTAGACTATTTCCAATTGCACTCACTGGTGCTTAGGGGAGCAACAAAACATCTCCAGCCCTGTCTGTCCTGGGCCATCTTTGTGAGAGTTCCCCATGAGTGATTGAAGGATTTCATCTCTGCCTCAATCCTTCTCCGCCGTCCATCCAGTGTCCACAGAAGTGCAGTTTTGGTGATAGAATTTGTACCTGTCCAAGCCATCTCCATTGCCTCTTCCTGATGATGTTGGCTATTTCTTCTTGCTTGCATCGCCTTAGTAGTTCCTGATTAGAAATCTTGTTTGGCCAAAAAATGCGGAGAATCCTACGAAGACACGTGGTGTGGAAAGAAGACAACTTGGCAAGGTCACCCTCTGTCATTCGCCAACACTCTGATCCATACAGGAGTGTGGATAGGACACAGCTTTGGTACAGTCTGATCTTGGTGTTGATGCCGTATTGTGTCGATTTCCAGATGTTGCTCATACTTTGAAAGACAGCCCTTGCATTTCCCAGCCTACTTTGGATATCCTCCTTTGTGCCACCATCTGGCCTGATAATGCTACCAAGGTATTTAAATTTGTCCGTCATGGTGAGGTTCTTGTCACCTACTTGCACTGGTGCTGGAATATCTACATTAAGGGTCATAATTTCTGTCTTCTTCTGGCTAATCCGAAGGCCTACCTTGCATCCAAAATTATGCAGTCTCTGCGTCTTATCTTGCATGTGTCACAGCAGCGCAAGGTCATCTGAGTTTTTATTACTTGTAAAGCGCATTGAGCATTTATTGGAAATGCGCTATATAAATGTAATTTATTATTATTATTATTTTATCTGCAAAGTCCAAATCCTCTAGGTTGTCAAAGCGTGTCCATCTGATGCCTCTTGGTGCATCCTTGGTACAGTGGACCATCATGTTTAACGACACTGCTAATAACGAGAACTTTGCCTATAGCGAGAACATTTTAAATCCCCGTTTTTTCTACTATATAAGCTATTAAAATACTTGAATAACGGCAATCGATAATCAGAACACTTGTTATAGCGAGAGAATTAATTCTGAGTGCATAAAAACAAGGATAGGAATGGCAAAACACAAAATGGTTCAACTAAACAACATTTGGAAGGATAGAGGCACACCAACGGACCTCAAAGTGAACATACTTAAGTGCTTGATCTGGCCAGTCCTACTATATGGTTGTGAAGCCTGGACACTCAAAAAGGCAGACATAACAAGATTGGAGGCAGCTGAAATGTGGCTTTACAGAAGGCTACTCAGAATAAGTTGGACAGAAAGGAGAACAAATACAAGCATCTTAGAACAGCTTGGCACCACCAGAAGAATAACACCTGAAATAAATAAAAGAAGACTTGCATACATCGGCCACGCGGCCCGAAACAAAAGCACGGCCCTTATGATATCAATCCTTCAAGGAAAGACAGAAACAAAGAGAAAACAAGGAAGACCACCCATTACATATCACGATAACATCAAGAAAGTCAGCCAGCTGGAAATAAGTGAACTAACTAGGAAAGCTAAGGACAGGATTGGGTGGAGGAGATTTTGTCGTGACATCCACTGTAGCAGCTAACATCGATGACGATGAAGCCGACAGGTGACAGGTGACGGCAAATTGTGGGAGCGGCCGCAGTACATTCGTGTAGCGAGTCAGACATAATATGTGCATGTATTGTTCTTTGTCTGTTACTGCACGCCCATCCGTCTAGTCACCTCTCACTCGGGCCGACAATGCTTTTAGTGGGCTTGTTATATACCCAAATAAAAAAGAGCAATGACTGCAAAATTTAGTAGGAATATGCCACTTGGCATACAAGTACCTTATAGCATTCTAAATAAAAATAGGCTAGGACACACGCTCTCGGTGCACATTTTGACCCTCATTTGCATAAATTAAAAATGGCCGCCGCTGAAAATGATGAAAAAACAGAAAATGCCATAACTCCTGACTGAAACATGGTAGAATTATAATTTTGGTGTCTTTTTGTAAGGAAATTGTGCTTCTTAGCTCATTGGAAGTATAAAAATTGTGATCTGAAGTCAATTTGAGGTAGAATTTTTCACAAAATAACACCAAAAAAAAAATCAAACAATAAACGCTAAAAAGTCAAGTAGGCCTATATTCTTACTAGCCTACAGGAACGGATAATTTTTGTAGTGTATCTATTTAGCACGGAAAAAAATAACATCAAAACACATTATTATGATGTAATAAAATACAGATGTACTTCTGGCCCGATGACTAAAATATCAAATCTTGAATGGACACTCTAATGCCATATCCAGATCTGAAAAGGAGGGCCAGTGTTTTAAAGTTCTATGTTTATAAGTGTTATAACTATTTTTTTAAAAATAATTTCAGATAACAATCAAGGCATGAAGAACATAATGTAGCATTCAGGGGTTATTCACAAGCAAATATCAGCAGAGACAAAATGACAACTATAGACTTTTCAAAGTGCTTCTTTTGTCAATCAGATGACACTGATGACTTAAGGGATCCAACAAAAAGCCACAAAAGTTCTGTCTACACACTTTATCAAAATGTGGTCCAAAACATCATTCAACTAAAGCAACTCAATGAATATCCATTTGACATTGACTTTCAAGTTTTTGAAGTTGGCGAAGATGGGTTAGAGCAAGCCCTTGTGAAATCATTGGAAAGTAACGGGGCAGTATGGCACAAAAGTTGTAGAAACAAAATTGACAATCAGAAAGTGAAAAGAGCGAAAAAGAAGGCAGACAAAGCCATTCATTCAAGTCCCAGAAAAACAAGAAGAATGAGCCTTCCCTGTGATGGAAACAGCAGCTTTACCTCAACAAGTCAATATTGTGATGTGGGCCCAACGGCAGACGATTCAATGTCAGAAGAATTATGTATCATTTGTGATCAACCTGGGGGCAAGAAAATTAATTTCTACAAAGCTGCAACCCTTGGTATTGACAACAAAGTTCGAGCCAGTGCTGAAACTCTTTGTGATAAAGACTTAATTCGAAAACTCTCTTCCGGCGACATGATTGCTATAGATGCACATTATCATCTGACATGTTTGGCGGACTTGTACCGAAGATCAGAGAAGATTGAGAAAAACAAGAAGAAGAAACTAGATGACCGCAGCAAAATTCTTCAGGGTCAAGCCCTTTCGGACCTCATAGATTATATTGAAAGCTATAGAGATACTAACACAATTTTCAACATGCCTGAACTTTGCAAACTATATTATTCTCGCTTGGTATCTCTTGGTGTACAAGAACATGTCCACACAACAAGATTACGAGAATCACTGCTAGCTGCAATTCCTGACCTCAAAGAAGTTAGAAACGAAAGAAACAACATTGTCCAGCTTGCATTTGATTGTGATATAAGCAAGGCGTTGCTGCAATTGACAAACCATGACTGCAACCATGAGATTGTTATCCTTTCCAAAGCAGCAAAAATACTCCGGCAGCAAGTTTTTAGTATTAAAAACACTTTCAATGGGACATTCTCAGAAGATAGCCAGCTAAATTCTGTTCCCACGCTGTTGTTATCATTTATGCAGATGGTTCTAGATGGCCCAGGAATAACAGGTGTCACGATTAAGGTTGATGACCTTGTACGCCACGAGTATAGAGGGGGTAAACTTAGTAGGGGAGAAGGGGAGTTTAAAGTTGTTGTCGAGCATGAAAGATTAAATATCACGAGGAAGGTCGGTGGCCTTGTGCGCCACGAGTCTAGGGGGGTGAGCTTAGCAGGGGAAAACACGGTTTTTAACATTGTTGACGAGCGTGGATAGATACACACGACTCGCTTTAAACTAGTCGCGTGTGCAAAAACCTCGGGAGTATAAGTAGAGGAGAAGTTCGACACACGTGGTTCCCAAAGTTATTCATTCCTAAAGGAAGACGCAGAATTTATCGGTCCGGGCGACAAGTGGAAGGTCGTGCCAGTGGGGACCAGAAGTGTTAGGTGTGTGAGGGATCCATGATGTTCACATTTATTTCCCAATAAGAAGAATTAATCGGTCCGGGCGACCAGTGGAAGGTCGTGCCATGGGGACCAGAAGTTGAGGAGTTCTGATGATAGGATGGGAACCCATCAGAAGCTCGTGAATCTACGATGGCGGGTGTGAACCGTCGGTGTGCTGTGTGTTTGCAAGTTGAAGAGTCTTGAGGACGGGATGTCGAGAACCCCTCAAGGAACAAGTAATCTACGATGGCGGGTGTGAACTGTGTTCTTATTTGTGTGAAGCCAGGGGCGTCTGTTTCCCCTTTTATCGTCGAAATTAAAGATCTAGAAAGGATTGTGTTAACTCTGGAGAAGTGAAACTGCATCAACGAGGAGGGCAGCTGTTGACAGAGACTATTAAGTATACGTAGTTAAGTTTATGGACAGAGGGATTAGATCGAGATGTGAAACGGGGAATAGAAAATAGCCATGATCCCCAAGAGTAAATTTGAAATATCTCTGTTTTTGTGATTATGTATGTGATTATCATGAGTTGAATGTTTTGACATAAGTTTTGTCATGCATTTATAATTAAATATCGTTTAATTTAAATCTCACTCCATGTGTCCGTTGATCGCTGGTCTGCTTGCTTGGCTTGTTAGCTGGGTTTGAAAGGTAAATAAGTTAGGTACTCATCACACACGTGGTCGTGACCATCTTCACGCACGTGATCGTGACACAGGTAGTCCTTCATCAGATAAGCCAGTCAACAAGTCCAGTGCTGCTTTGTCCATTAGTCAACTTGTCGTATTCAACACAGTCAAACAGAGGAGCACTAGTCCGAACAGTGTACCTCGTCACATCAGAGACCGTGAAACACCTATTGCAATTTACATCGCAATTAAGATCTATGCTGTCACAAGAAAAGAGTCTATCATCAACATTCTTCATGAACGTGGTCTGTGCATTTCATATGATCGACTTCGAACTTTAACAGTAGACATTGTCAACTCTATCATAGCGCACTTTGAATCACAAGGAGTTGTTGCACCAGTGCAAGCAAAACCAGGAATATTCTCAACATTTGCCCTCGATAACATTGATCACAATCCCAGGTCAACAACCTGTCGATCCAGTTTTCATGGAACATCAATATCAATGGTGCAATTTCCAGGCAGCATTGAGGAGGAGCAGGGTGAGACTGTCATCATGAACCCTGCAATGATGGGCAAAACAATGTTTGTAATCTCCCTGTGTCTTACACTACTGTGCAACAGATATCTCTTCAAAATGACAATATTTATGTCCCTGCTTTAAGAACAACCAAGACAGTGGAACTTGAGACACCTCCCTCCAAACTGAAAGAAACAATCCCAACAGCCAATGATTGGTTAGAGCATTCTCATCAACTGTTGTCAAAGGGTGCCCTTGAAGCAGAGGACTGGATTTCATGGGCTGCTTATAATGCTGTGAAATTTGGACAAGTTGCCGCAATCACTCCTTCAATGATGTTCCCTCTATTTAGGGAACCTGCTCACAGTCCTATGATGATTTATCATGGAATGAATGTTATCATTGCAGTAAGCAACTATTTAAATCCAGGACAAACTCCTATCATGACTGTAGACCAGCCCCTTTTCACACTTGCAAAAAAAATTCAATGGAAATTCCCTGATACACATGGAGAAAACAATTTCGTTGTGATGCTAGGTGCCATGCACACTGAGAAGATGGTGCTTGAAATGCTTGGTGACTGGCTGGAAGGAAGCGGTTGGACCACAGCTCTCACCAACAGCGGGATAACATCAAGTGGTGTTGCCGAGTCCTTCATTGGAGTTTCACACCTGACAAGGACACGCTATTTTCATCAAGTAACAGCGCTCGCCCTGTATACCCTTTTTCTTCGAGCATATGATGAATATGCAGAAGTCAAATGTGGCTTTAAAAGAGGAAAGATCTCAAGTCATTCACATGTTGCTTTCCAGTCAATCAGGCCGTGAGATTAATGAGAATGTGTTTTCTCATGAGAATAGTGCCTACCCTCCTTCTTTGTCCCGTAATGAAGAAATCTATTGCAGTACCAAATCAGAAATCATCAAATGTTTGGAAGACGAGATACCTCCTTCCTCTTCCACTAAACCCCCAGCAGATGTAATCATTCTTGATGGAGCATTCATTGTGCAGATGCTCAAACCTGGCAATGCAACAACCTTTGAAGAATATGCAAACAATATATTCATTCCTCATGTGATGTCCTGGCTTACATCTGCTTCCAGAATTGATATCGTGTGGGATCGCTACAAGTCAGATAGTCTAAAAAATGCCACTCGTAGCAAACGAGGCACAGGAACACGTCGAAGAGTGCAGTTGTCCACTAAGATTCCAGGAAATTGGCAAGGCTTTCTTCGAGTGAATGAAAACAAAACGGAACTTTTTTCTCTACTGGCAGAGAAGATCCAGTCAATTCCTACAGAAGGCAAGCAAGTGGTGACAACATTCGGGGAAAGTGCCTTATGCTCGCCAGTACAAACAGACATGCAAGCACTCATCCCATGTACTCACGAGGAGGCAGACACGAGGATGTTTATTCACGTCGCTGATGCAACCCATTCTGGATATAAACGCATTATTCTGCGCTCAAGTGACAGTGATGTCATTGCAATATCATGTGTGCAAGATCTTTGCTTGGAAGAGTTGTGGGTTGCATTTGGATCTGGGAAGACATTTAGATATATACCTGCACATTCTATTGCTCGAACAATAGGTCCTGAAAAATCAAGAGCTTTGTTAGTCTTCCATGCGCTTAATGGATGTGACATTGTGTCTTCCTTTTATGGCAAGGGGAAAAAAACAGCATGGGCAGTTTGGCAAGAATTTCACGAGTTAACAAATGCACTTGTGCGTTTATCAACCTTTCCTGAAAGCATCGAAGAAGAAGTGATGTCCTACATCCAGGCTTTTGTCGTCCGTTTATATGACAGTTCAATTGAAATTACATCTGTTAATGCTGCAAGGCTTGAACTCTTCTATTACAAAGCTCGAGACTTTGACCATTTGCCCCCAACAAAAGATGCCCTTTTTCAACATACATTACGTGCTGCCTACCAAGCAGGTCATGTTTGGGGACAAGCTCTTATCACATGCCCGGATCTGCCTGCACCCTCACAATGGGGATGGATGAAGAGAGAGACCAGTTGGACACCTTTGTGGACCACCATGCCTCCCATCTCTAAAGGTCTCAAAGACTTAGTGACATGCCAGTGTAAGAAAGTGTGCAAGCCTCCATGTAAATGCTACATTGCTGATGTAAAGTGCAGTACACTTTGCTTTTGTCGAGGAAATTGCTTCAGAAAGTGAACATACCCTTGTAGATAAACATTCAAGAAACGTTTTTTCTGCACAAATGATTTCAAATTTACATTGCCCAGATAATTTAATGGAAAGGATAAAGTTTGGTGATTACAATCTTTACTTTTTAACCCCGTGTGATTGAGCTAATATACTTTTAAAGAAATTGAAGAAACTATTTTTTAATGAAGATATTGGCGACATTTCATGTTTTTAATAAGTTTGCAAACATAATCATATTGTTTTCATGTACCTATGTAAATATTATGTTTCTATAACCTTAGCCACAATCTCTTTTCATTTTTGTTCATCAGGAGAGGCCTTTACTGGTGTGCTCATATTTTTTTTCTGTCAAAGAATACTGCTCTTATTTTTTTATTGTTTATATTTTGGATGGTGGATATTCTAATGTATGCAAAAAACAGTTTCAGTTAATGTCCCTAGAACACATTTTTATCACTTCAGCTAAAATAAAAGCATTATTTCACTGTGAATTGACACCAAAAATGTACATTTTAGCTTTGTTGTTATCAAAAGTTATGTCAGTTTGTACTTTTTATTATTTTCGTATGCATTTTTTACATAATTTATGCAAATTAAGGTCATAATTTGAACACATAACACTTTTTTTTTCATTTCATTGAATTCACAGGCATAATTTCAATATGAATAGATACCAATTTTATGTTTATAGCATGTTCCTATCAGAAGTTATGACATAATACACTTTTTGTACATTTTTAATGGCGGCCATTTTTAATTTATGCAAATGAGGGTCATAATATGCACGCAGAACGTGTGTCCTAGCCTAATTTTTTTTAGATTGGTATAAGGTAGTTACGTGCCAAGTGGCACATTCCTACTAAAATTTGCAGGGGGTGTTGAGTTAACAAGCCCATTATTTGTTTCCTTACTGACCACGTGTCATGACAGCGCATTACACTACCCACCTCGCAATCAATAAATTTACATTTGCCAGCCTGCCCACCCGTCCAATTATGTCTTGCGTAGGCCTAGCAAGCGTTGTCTACTTGCTGACCAGGTGCCGTGACAGCACTGTACACCATCACCCACGCAGTCAGTAAATTTATGCCCGCCCACCCGTCCAATCATGTCTTGCTTAGGCCTAGCAAAGCATTGTCTACTTCCACCACCCACACACACAATATATTTACGCCCGCCCACCAGTCCAATCATCTCTTAAGATCTTGCTGATACCAAAGAAGCTTTGTTTTCTTACTGACCGCACACTATGCCACCATCCACGCAACCAAAAAAATTACCGGTAGCGATTTACGCGGATCGTGCACATCACAAGTAGTGACCAGAGAGTGCACGTATCTGACGAAGCTACACGGTTGTAGCCTTCATGGCCAGCCCCAGAGTTTGCCCCAGTGAGTGATGAGTCATCACTTTGAGCTGGCTGCGCGTAGTGTGCTGTCACAGCAGAGGTCAATGGGATCGACGGGAGAGAAAGCATACTTACTACTAGGCCTACGCAAGAGATGGCCAGGTGGGGCCACAACTCGCAAGGCATTTATTACTCGCACCACGGTCTTTGATCGCAATTGATCGCCGCTCGGCGTATGCTCTTTGTGTACATCGGGCTTCCTGACCACATGCCTACACTTGTCACAAACATGCGACCAATTTATTACTCGTCTGCCTCTAACTTTTGAACCTGTCTTTCTCGTAATTTGATCGAAACATGGCTACCATCAGCACATAAAGACAAAACAAAAACAACAACAACAACAAAAAAAGTGCCGAGACCAAGGCCGAGATCTGCGGTCAGTTTGATGTAACAGTAAATTATGTAGGCCTACGTTGACCGACAGAAAATGCCAACAAGAGAGGTAACCATTATTTTTCATGGTTACCTCCCTTGTTAGCATGTCCTGCACATAGTGGGGTATTTTAACCCCTTGCCTTGCCTTTTTGACGCTTTCCTGGAATAGCGAGACCTTTGGTATAACGAGACATTTTTGGTGGAACATGACCTCTCGTTATAACCAAGTTCCACTGTAGTTTTCCGCATAGCCCAGTCGATTACGAGGTTAAACAAAATTGTTGACATCACGCATCCTTGCCGTACACCAGTTTTCACTTCAAAGAATGCATCACTGTTTCCGATTGTCGCGATGTGGGTTAGATGGGGATATTTCGACTGACACTCTTTCGAGGTCCGCTCCCACAATCGACGAACACACAAAAAAAAATACTTGCACTCTAAAAACTAAATAAATCAATTGCTTTGATTTTTAACAGAACTGTAGGGCAGTTTAATTACAGGAATTAATGTAACAAATATAATTATAAATATAAATATCAATTCAAAGGCAACTGAATCTAACTAATGAAACTACAGCTTTCTATAAAGACTAACGTATTCAATCTAACTACTTGCAGGTCATATGAGTTATATGCCAAATAGAATCCGCGCACATGGCGACGGATATAACAGTTTAAATTCTATTAATTCAATGAGACATGTTATGATATGGACATTTCCTCTAGACACGCCATGGAGAATGCTTGTACAACCATGCGTTGTCTGGCGGTAGCTCTGAAACTGTCTTCAAAAGTAAGTAGAACGGTTCACTTTCATCATTACAAATTAGTATGGACTCTCACCATGAGGCCCTCACTGGGAGTGAGAGCGCTGGATGTAAACGCTGTGGGTTTATATCAAACCAAGTAGCTTAGGCTCTGGAGCTTTAAATCAGGCTCCTCACAATGGACTGCTCAACTGCGTCTCTATGTCTCTCATCTGGCTGAGGACTATCGCCGACCACCTCGTAAATGGATTGTCTACATGTGGCCCAGAACTAAGTTCTGTATGGCCTTAAATACTGGACTGCATCTGCAGCTTACCGTCTAATTCCTGGATTGTGATTGGTGCAACCACTTCTAGCTCAGCTGCCGAACTGAGTTATTTTAAGTAACAGCCCTACGCAACGACCTTGGGTCGACATCAAAGGTCGAATCACTCAATACAATATAATGTAATTTTATAGCAATAAATTCTTAACATGTTCAAAACCCCGAGCTTTTACTCTGGATCACGGTATTTTCTGTACGTCAACAGACGTCTCAATAACATTTAATTCCTACTCACCCCTTCCCTCTCTACTAAACCTAGTTCAAAACACGAGATATAAAAAGTGCTCAGCCATGCACACCTACGCTGTCCGTCTATCCTTCCCCACACCTTCTGTCTATCTATTATAAAAAAAAAACTGTTCAAAACAAATTGTTTACGAGACCAAGTTATGCTGGCTCGCACAATAATTACGTTTGTAAAAATTACTCACTGCTCTCTCACAAAAATTTAGTCAGTGGAAACATTTATGAATTAAATCTGTTCTTGACACATCCCCCACCCCAGTGAAAACTTAGGGTTTGAACGACATAACTGTCTGCTAACGTTGCTATGTAATAGTACTTTGGAAAGGGCTATATAGTAAAAAAAATATATCGTTACTGAAAGTCAAAAAAAAAAAAAATTCTAAGAACGTGCATTATCGATGGACAATAGCATATGTATATTTATATGCGACGTTCTGTGATAATATATAATTATTGTAGCACTTAAGAATTAAAGTGATAAACTTCTCTCACACAGACATACTGTAAAGACTGAAATATTGAGCAACTAGCTCATCGCTTCACTGAGCGTAATTAATACATTCATAGAACATGAACGAACAATAGTTAATTAAAGTAATGGTATCCTGGCAGCAGTAGGTCTGGTCGCTCGGTTTGCCATTTTCTCATCTCATTGACCCGCAGACAAAGGCGTCAAGGTTGTCTGAAACTCAGGTCATGGTCAGGATGGACGCTAGTGGAAAAAGGAATCACATGGAAATTTTGAGAAAGAATGTCCATAATTGGTAGGACAATATAATGTGAAACCATCCACGGTCTCCGAAAAAGGTGAAAAATGCTCAACCTCAATGTTTAACAGACTATTTTAGAACACTAAATCAAACGGGACAATACATCAGCTTGTAAATTATCCTCCCCAGGTATAGCCCGAATAGTAAATTTGTATTCCTGGAGCGCAAGGCTCCATCTGGTTAGTCGAGCATTCTTGGCTCTGTTCGACTTAAGAAACAGTAATGGTCGATGATCCGTTTCAATTATAAATTCGGACATGCCGTTACGACACCTGTAATGAATGGCGTGTCGATGTATATCTCCGCGAGACGGAATCGCTCGACGGAGCCCCCGAAAATAATGCAAGTTGCCTGTTGTTCAATCAGCTGGGTCGGTCTGACCAGTGATTCCCTAACACCGATAGTGGTGCAACCTGAATCGCGTAAGACAGACACGGGTATGGCGTTAACATGACCCTCATATAAGGTCAATGACCCGTGTTGATGGAGGGCCGACATAACCGGAACGGTGCCCGTCATGGGCGACGTAATTTCAACGGTACGGCTACTCTGTGCAGCCGGAACAATGACGGTGCAAGCATTTGCAGCTTCAAACTTAACCCTACAATATTTTGAAGTATGACCTGGTTTATTGCACCGATAACACCTAATGCTGTCATATATATTACGTCTGGGTTGCATTGGAGGTGCATTATATGGATTATTATAATATGCCCAAGGAGGTGGACATGGTGGGCTCTGATAATGGTAGCCCTCGCTAACGTCACGACGGGGTGGACCTGAATAGCGAATAAAATGTCCCCGAGTGGGAGGTCCAGCACGGCTTGGAAAACCGCGAGCTTTATTGGGCGGTGGTTCGGAATATGCAGGCGGAGGCGGCGTCTGGCGATGAACTGGTCGAGAATTTCTTGTACCCATTGGCGCAGTTCCACCGACTCCGGCATAAAACGGTTCGCTAGTTTTGGCTTTAGCCAGCGAACGATTAGGGTGTGCGGACGCGTACTGTTCTACTAAGGACGTGATTTCCGCTAACGTCTTAGGTGCCCACTCTTTAATGTGGGAGACTAGTTCTGAATGGCACGCGTTAAATATTTGGTCCTTCAGAACGAGCTCATAAAGCCCTTTAAAATTACCGTCAGCGACACCAGCCAGCTGAATCCAGCGGTCTAAGTAGTGCTTTAGGCGGTCGACGTACGCTGAAAAATTTTCAGACGGATCTGGCTTACAACTCCGGAATCTTTGGTGAAAACCGTCCTCGGTGTGTTGAAAACGCTTTAAAAGAGCCTTTTTAAGGATGTCGTAATTTTTAGAATCCTCGATGTTGAGGCCATGGAATACTTCAAGTGCACGTCCCGTTAATAAATTTGCAAGGCACGAAGTCCATTCAGTTCTTTCCCATCCGGCGGCTACCGCGTGGAGCTCAAAACGATGAATATAAGAATCGATCTGGTCGACCTTATCATTATAGGTTGGAAGCTTTGGTTTTGCTTTAACATTATTCGTTGGAACACTTGGAGCCGCGGTCGGTTGGTTTCCTTGCAGCTCTAATTTCTTTAGGGCAATTTCGTGCTCTCGATGAGCCGCTTTGTCGGCTCTTTCTTCTATTTCTCTTTGTCGTTCTCTTTCTTCTTTTTCTTTTTCTCGTTCGCGTTCCGCAGCCTTCTCGGCTCTATCTGCGGCACGCTCTTCTCTAGCTAGGTCTTCTTTTAGTCTACTCTCGCACCAAGAAGCCAGCTGGTCCTCGGGTATGCCTAACAGCTTCGCTGAATTTATATAGGAAGTGTAATCGGCCATTATGATTAGTTACACTCACAATAGGTCTCTACAGGAGATCTATTAATGTTATTGGACAGGTATCCGGATAAATTCACGCAATAGCCCGTCTGACAGTGTACTATGTTATCACTGTAGTATTTACGTTAATCCGATACGCGATAAAAAATATTTACTTGTTTAACTCCGCGATTATTAATCCCTGACGCAATTTGCACTCGTCGGGTCGACGTCCCTAGTAGACGACAAAATACAAACAATGTTCCTTCTTCAATGAAATCGCAGTGTCCTTACTGTTATCACTGCCGATGTAATATATAATTACACGTGAATCAACGAATATTAGATCGTTGATTAATATTTTTAGCTATTTTTCTATAGCTCTTGTATAATTGCAATTGCAAGGTAATTTTATTACCGGTAGTTCTCTTTAAAGAACAATAACTTCAGTAATTATATACTGGATATTCAAGGCAGGTGCACAACTGCACTTGAATGGGGAATCAATATTCCCAATATATAAATATATACTCTGGCGTATCAGCCTTATACGTCACAATAACCAGATAAACTCAATCAATGCGTCAATGTAGACACATGACTCACACAGGCATTATATTAAACAAAGGAATGTATAATTATAATGTACGTAAGGTGTAATAAAAAAAAAAACACGAAACTAGACGCCAGACCAACAAGAAAAGACGGACAATAACAAACTCTACAGTCTGAATATATTTACAGATAGGATTAAGAAGAGGACAAGAGAGACGTCTTCCTAAAACAACGAGGAAGATGGAAACGCTACAATCTAAACAAAGTGTACAGATCCCTATCAAAGTCCGTTCTCGCGAATGCGACTTCCCACAGTTTTAATAACCACTGGTGTTGCGAGACCGCACAATCTGTCGTCGAGACGGCAGAGTCTGCGACCAAGCCACCACTTTGGCAGGGGGGACCCGCAAACGTAAGAACGCCCTCGCCACCGCCCGTGAGTTCCTAAACACAGAGAAAAAGTAAAATCAGCCTGTAAAACAGAAGGAGGAACACTCAACTCCTTAACGCAGACAACCCGGGCCGTGCAGGCATGTTGGAAGTTTGGGATTTTTCTCATATTTTCGTGTCCCTGATTCTATTGAGGGGTAGGATCGAGTACCTAGTCTTCTCGGATAAGGACGAAAAAATTCGGAGGGCCCGTGTGCACGTTGCGCACGTTAAAGATACCTTGGCAGTTGGAAATCGTAAAGAGCAGGCCGAACAGGCCGCTGCCCGGGCAAAATTAAATTAAATTCATCTCTACCAGTCCCTCCCCCTCCCCCCTCATCTCCCCCCCCCCCCCCCCCCCCAAAAAAAAAAACCGCCGCACTGTGGCGACGACGTGCCTGCTCCAGTTATAACTGGGCTGCAATGGCACAAAGGCAAAATTTCCCAAATGGGATTAAAGAGTTATACAAATACAAATACAAAATACAAATACAAATACAATATTAAGGATGGAATCACTTAATTCAAGGAACTGGTGGAGATTCCTTTAGCCTTTGCGTACACCACAGTCAGTACGTTTGTCTTTCTTCGTTCAGTTATGTTGAAGTCTCCTTGGCCTCGATCCTCGGGTCAATGGGAGAGCCGGAAATATGTGGAACAAATAATCAAAGAAAGCAGTATACAAAACTAAATACAATGAAGTAATTAAAGTAGCTCAACGTGAAGACCACGTGAGCACTGAAATTGAAAAGAAACAAAAGTTAATCAAAGAGAAAAACGATATTATAATCTAATCTAAATAAACTATAAATTAAAGAATGTCGTGTAGTGTCCCCTCCAGTGTCGCGATGTGGGTTAGATGGGGATATTTCGACTGACACTCTTTCGAGGTCCGCTCCCACAATCGACGAACACACAAAAAAAAATACTTGCACTCTAAAAACTAAATAAATCAATTGCTTTGATTTTTAGCAGAACTGTAGGGCAGTTTAATTACAGGAATTAATGTAACAAATATAATTATAAATATAAATATCAATTCAAAGGCAACTGAATCTAACTAATGAAACTACAGCTTTCTATAAAGACTAACGTATTCAATCTAACTACTTGCAGGTCATATGAGTTATATGCCAAATAGAATCCGCGCACGTGGCGACGGATATAACAGTTTAAATTCTATTAATTCAATGAGACATGTTATGATATGGACATTTCCTCTAGACACGCCATGGAGAATGCTTGTACAACCATGCGTTGTCTGGCGGTAGCTCTGAAACTGTCTTCAAAAGTAAGTAGAACGGTTCACTTTCATCATTACAAATTAGTATGGACTCTCACCATGAGGCCCTCACTGGGAGTGAGAGCGCTGGATGTAAACGCTGTGGGTTTATATCAAACCAAGTAGCTTAGGCTCTGGAGCTTTAAATCAGGCTCCTCACAATGGACTGCTCAACTGCGTCTCTATGTCTCTCATCTGGCTGAGGACTATCGCCGACCACCTCGTAAATGGATTGTCTACATGTGGCCCAGAACTAAGTTCTGTATGGCCTTAAATACTGGACTGCATCTGCAGCTTACCGTCTAATTCCTGGATTGTGATTGATGCAACCACTTCTAGCTCAGCTGCCGAACTGAGTTATTTTAAGTAACAGCCCTACGCAACGACCTTGGGTCGACATCAAAGGTCGAATCACTCAATACAATATAATGTAATTTTATAGCAATAAATTCTTAACATGTTCAAAACCCCGAGCTTTTACTCTGGATCACGGTATTTTCTGTACGCCAACAGACGTCTCAATAACATTTAATTCCTACTCACCCCTTCCCTCTCTACTAAACCTAGTTCAAAACACGAGATATAAAAAGTACTCAGCCATGCACACCTACGCTGTCCGTCTATCCTTCCCCACACCTTCTGTCTATCTATTATAAAAAAAAACTGTTCAAAACAAATTGTTTACGAGACCAAGTTATGCTGGCTCGCACAATAATTACGTTTGTAAAAATTACTCACTGCTCTCTCACAAAAATTTAGTCAGTGGAAACATTTATGAATTAAATCTGTTCTTGTAAAAACTTTTGATGAGTTCAACGACCTTGCTGGGAATCCCATAGTGCCGAAGAATGCGCCATATACTCTCTCTGTGGATGCTGTCGAAGGCTTTTCGAAGTCAACGAAGTTCACATAGAGCTGCCTTTGCCATTCTGAACACTGCGAGCTCACTATGCTGCAGCTTTATTTTCACTCACTGCCTCGCCTTCCCCAACCCCCATCTTTTTCTTTCCTAAATACTGCTGGGGTAGTAAGTGGGGTATCAAGGTGGGGTGGTGAGGGTGTGAAATGGGATGAGGCTGACTGGTCAGCTGGTTGAAAGACTGTAAGATACCTTTGCGGGTGCAGACTAATTGGTTTAAATATTTTTATTTTATGACAGATGTCGCCTCAAATGCTGACAGGATGCATAGTGCATTAATGGCAAGTGGTGTTCTATAAGACTGCACTTCTTCAGACAGTTGTTGGAATCTCATTAAAACTAGCCTTTGAGCCGTTGTTATACACAGTTGTCTAATTACAAAGTCAAACAGAGAAAATACTGAGTTGTGCTCACTGCTCAGCCTTTCTATGTAAACTACTACAAACCCCTAACGAAGTTCCAACAGCCAACCCACGATACAACAATAACAACAACAACATTTGCAGAACATGTCTAATTGTGGGAACCGGAATCCAGTATTACTGTTTCTTTGGTGTTTTTATCAGCATTTTTTCAACATACCGTTAAAGGAACGGGCAAGCTCAGGTAGATGCATATCATCAGCATGCAGAAAAGAAACCACCACTTAAAACCAGATTTGTTCCCAGCAAACACCAGGTATCTCAGCTACTATCATATCTCAGCTAGTAACTTCAAAACTGGACTTTGTTACTTATTTAATTGGTACACTTGTACACACTGCCAAACTGTGAAAAGCAGCTCAGTAACGAAAACAAACTTTGAATGAAATTTTTCCAGGAAATCAAAGCCCTTCATATGACTCTATTACAGACTGAAAACTTTGAACCGTCCACATTCCATATTTGAGACCTCTATAATGATCATATGATTTATAAGGTTTGATTGAAAACTGCCTTTAAATTATGTAATACTTAGCAAAGGTAATTAACATGCTGGAAAAAACGGCTTCTAAGTTTCTATGTCTCTAGCTACAAATCTGCTCTAACTTATCAGTTTCTTTCTTTGGTGACATGATACACGTAAATATGTTGAGATTTCAACAAACGCAAAAATAACTATAGCACAATATTTCCCAACATTAGACAATTTCTCAAAACTATTAAGTGTATGTATATGGTTCACTTCAAAATTTGCATATTTTGCTTTAACATAAATTTGCATGACGTGGCCTGGATGAATGGACCAGTTTCAATGAGAAATGTATCAAAATCTTTGTGAATGCTCATCAAATAAATGTCTTTTTGTAGGTCCAAGATGCATCAGTACCTTGTGTACTTCCATTCATGTAAAATTCTTCCATGTCAAGAGCTCCATATCAAATGATTAAATCTTGATTAAGATAACAACAAAAAATATGCAACCAGGAACACAGGCTGACTTGACCCTGTCGTCTTCCTTCATCCTTTATAGACAATGTCCCCATGTTTGAAAGCTCTAGGTAAAGTGATTTCAGTGAATTAAATGAAAGGCAGCAAGTTTATAACATAGAAAACAGAACATATTCTTGCTCAAAATCTGTGATTGCATCAAACCAAATGCATATCAACTGCAGATCCTCTATGAATAAATAAACTCAATTCTTGTTAGGGAAACTGCACCAAATTCAACACCTGATAAATGCAGATTTTTACAAATGATGTGCACATTAATGCACTATGATTTACTCCTTGAAAAAAAAAAAAGAAGTGGGGGGGGGGGGGGGGGGGGGGTTTTGTTTGCCCACAAAACCAAATATTTGGACCCTTTTGACTATCACAATTGGTTGCTCTAGATCTATAGTAGACTTCTACTACACAGATACTTACATCCTTCCCATCAACCAAGATTGGAGTATTGCTTCTATTTCTAAGGGCAGTATGTAGAACAGCACGATCCTCTGTAAAGTTTATCTTTTGTCCAGAAAACATAGCATCCCTCATTTGCTCAACATTGGCAGCTCTCAACTACAAGAATAGATCATACAGAAATAACTAATGAAAAGGCAATGGTCTCACATCTGCTTGGAAAGTATCATGGGTGGTGGATCACAGAAAATAGAGTATTGCTAAAGATAATCATAAACTGGTATATTTCCTGTTGCCTAGACAATTCACATTACCCTTTTGTCCCTTTAGCCAGAGACATCACATTTTTCATCCCCTTTTCTCCCCTGAAGGATAATTACATGTATTTTAAATCAAATCTTTCTGCAGAAAGGGACACTGAGAAGAAGATGTAACAAACATGCATGCTTTCCACCACCTAACCAATTTAATGCTGCCTGGCATATACATCTTACACCTTTAACTAATGATATAGATACGGATATGTACTTATTCAGGTATGAAGAATTTAGTGCATGGAAGACAAGGATGATGGTTCCAGAAATAATTAACTAGACCGTTTTAAGCTTGATAACAAGGGTGCAACCAAGCCACAGCTAAATGCTACAAAGTCATTTCTCTTTGCCAGTCAAGAAGTTAGAACTCCCTAGATTTTCCTGTTAATTCCTATGAATATTTTACTGCTGTCGTTTGTGCGATGGTCAAAATTATGTCTTCCGGGCCTAGGCAATACTGGCTGTAAATATTTATGTCCGATGCTTTTTTGTTCCATAAATATGTCATTAAACACAACATTAAATAGATGTTACAGTAAAAAATGCTGTATATCCTACTAAAGCATTTTTTATTGATACAGAAATAAAGGATTGAATGAACTTTACCAAATCAAGAAGTGATGCAAACACCTGATCATTGATTAGGTTTTTGGAGTAATCAACAAACAGTGGTCCATCAGGTCCATCCAGAGTTAAACTGCAAAAGCAAGGGGAAAAAGCAGATGAAATCATTAACCTTCAATCTGTAACTGTAAACCTTGCTGTGCACCATTTTATCATAGACTTTCACAAAAACCTATGCATTTTTCTTGCATCTTGTATCACAGAATTAGCAGTCCTGAGAAATGAGTTATCCTTGGGATAACAAAACATACTTTCTGTCACTGGTTGTATGAAAATGGTGAAAATTTAAAAATTTAAGAGCAAAAAACTGGACAGTCTCAAAAAAGATGTTTTGCATCCTGTCACTCAAGGTTTCTTTCAAGTGCAAGAACTTCTTTGTATAACAAAGCTAAGAATCAAAGTGAGGGAGCATAATGATACTGATGTATCTAAAGAAATGTTTTGGAAAACTGTGAGAAAAACGGGATTCATGTTCAGTAATTCAGCCAAAGGAAGAAATATTTTAAGCCAGAAACCTCAACTTGTGGCAGCAAGAGCCAAATATCTACAACAAATTTGTGGAAAACATTAACATGGAAATTGCCTATCTGGAGAAATCCTGCATAAATTAATTATAAATGTCCACAATACAAACGACAAAGAATGGATGTCTATTGTCAGAAATGCCCAGACGCGCCACTATTTGGATGGGATTGTTAGAAGGCGCTGGCGGCCATCATGGCACGGGCCGTGACTCACTATTGAATCATCATGTTTGTAAACAGAGCAGCGTGTAGGCCTTTCTTTGACTATGAAAAGGTTTATCAATTGCACTGGTCCAGATGTCAGTAGTGAAATTATAGATAATGGTACCATGGTTTGATGGGGCGTCGAGTGTCTACATACACGTTATCTATCTATCTACCTTTCTATCTATCTAACTGTCTGTCTGTCTGCCTGTCTATCTATCTACCTATTTATCTACCTATCGACCTGTCTGTCATATCCATCCATCCATCTATCTACTTATCCATCTACCTATCTATCTATCTATCTATCTATCCACCCATCTTGTACATGTAGCTTGTTTGACCCAGGGAGCTTTGCAACTACACTTTATTTTCAATAGCAGTCCAGGCTTAATGTTGGTAAAAGTTCAATGTTGTCAATGTGAGGCCACATGATAGGACTAGTATTTCACTAGTCTGTTGCCTGGCTCATCACCACATTACCGTACCCTTGCACAACTCTTTCTCTCTCTCTTAACTATAGTATACTAATTACTACTTTTTTTTAAAGTGTTTTCGCAATTTTTTTAGCCCAATTCTGTCACAAGTGTATGAACCAATGAAGCTGTTAGTGTTAACTTCTCATCACCGGTTGTCTTCCCTCTAACATGTCCTCCAACAATGCCCCCTATACAGAGAACAGAGGGAAAACAGCTGGCCCCGAGGTGCGGCACTACACACCCAGCTATATGGGACAGCAGAGGAACTCAGGAGCACAACATCCTTCATAAAGGCTACCGGCCTCCTGATATAAATAGTCTGACACGAAGAACGCAGAAGAAGAAGAAGAAGTCTTCCCTCTAGGCTTACCCCCACCCTCTAGCCTACCGCCGTGTCATATACACTAACACCATTGGTTTTACAATGTTCTTGCTTCTCCCACTCATGTAAGCTCCTTTTCTTTTTTGCGTACATAACATTGTAATTGTGGTGAGTTGTGTCTGGTTTTTTGTTGTTTTTTTCAATCGACGAATTTTATTCAATTTTATCTCATAGTGTATGGAAATGGTATGTGACACTATAAACAAATTTCAGTTACAAAATCAATCACAATCCAATTCAAGTTACAAAATCAATCATAATCACGGCTATTTTTCAACCCATTGGCTAGCCTGGGCTAGGCCAGCATCGAGCGCTCAGCCCAGGTTGCGATGGTAAGACGGGGGTTCAATGCGGCCCATGCCGGCTCGCTTCACGAAGCAGGGAAAAAAAGGGCTGTGGAATCTAGTTCAGTAGTGTATATCTATGATTGACAGTAAGGAGTTAAAGAGATGCCTCAATCAATATTAATCCTATAGTGTTAACAAATTTGTGCTCCTGTACAGATGTGAATGCTGGACATTAACTAAGGACATGGAAAACAAGCTAGAGGCAACAGAAATGCGGTTTTTAAGGAGACTCCTAAATATTTCATGGAAGGGAAGGAAATCGAATGAAAATATGGTGATGAAAGACGCTAACACGGAGCGATCACTAACAAAAACAATTAGGAGAAGACAATTGCAGTTCATGGGACACCTGAATCGACACAAAGGTCTTGAACACCTTGCTCTAACTGGAAAAATAGAGGGCAAAAAAAGCAGAGGTAGACAAAGAATAACATATCTAGAGAGTTTAAACAGATGGGCGACGGGGGAAAAACCAGGACAATGTGGGCTTTTTGAGAGCATCAGAGTGGAGGAATGAGTGGCGTACCATGATCGTCGATATCTGTTCCAGATCCGGCACTTGAAGAGAGAGAGAGACCTCCTTAGTTATTCAATTTGGGTAGGATAGGCTACCTCATTTCATCTGCATTGTGACGTAGAGAGGATCCAGTACATGTATCGCGAAAGAGACCAAAAAAAAAAAAAAAATCTCAGCGATGATTCTCACGATCTTATGTTTAACTGGCGGTGATCCTGATTTTGATGCAGATGATGAGAATGGTGATAATGATGCTGCCGGTGCTATGAGTCTTACCGCAGAACAGATTAAGCCAAGCACAATCGTTGGTGTGTCAGAAATCGTTTTCATAGAGGGCGTGGACTTGCAGTGAGACGAAGGGGCCATCCATAAAGTAGGTTAGTTATGCTCAAATGATGGAGAAAACTTGCCCCCCGGCATATGAAAAGCATAAATAAAATGGGACTGGGGATATCATGTCGGGTGAGCGCACATTTATAATAAGGTCTTCTGTTGTGGCAATGAAAGAAATTGGTTTGATTCATTAATTTTTTCATCTGAGTTCACACTCGTTCACACCCGAAATGTTGGTCGGCCACCAACAACGGCCGACCAAGAAAATGCACAAAACCTCTCTTAATCACATTCTGTGTTCACACCACTCTGCTTTTGACGGCTGAGTTCCTTTTTGTCGCCCAGCCGATTTTTCACTTTCACCGATGCCATAAAATTCCACTGTATTTGCCGTGTAGCCTCTCCCTTCTCCCACCACGACTGTCCTTCCCCATTCCTTTTACCACATTTTTAGACTAATTCACTACCTGAAAGGTTTTGAAAAACAGCTTGTTTTTTTTTGCTTTAATAAGATATTTGTCGCTGCGTTATCATTCAGTTTCTGTTGTCTGTTAATGGCACGTACGTTGCATTTTGCCTATGGTAAATTAACAAGAAATACATCTTATCTTAAAGTTATTATCAATCTCTGCTCTGAAATTGGCTTCCTGTAATTAGTGGTTTCTTTCTGAATGTAGGGAGATATCAAGTTAAGTAAACTGTGGAAAGTTTCTGGCCCCATGCGTATTGTATGCTACACACTTTTCCACATCTGCAAGTATTTGCAGAAGCAGATGATAAAACCCGCCAAAAAAAAACGATGTGGGGAACAAATGGGATGAACCCAATATCTTGTTCTTCTCGTCTTTTCCTTCCTCTGTTCAGCCACAACAAAACGAACACTTTACTCTTGACATCCTTGTTGGTTTGCTAGCTCAGTGCGAACGACCGACATTTTCTGGTGTGAAAACATTACTCCAGGTGTGGACGAGAGCCCTAAGTTTTTGTCCTGTTCTATCAGGATTGGTCACACAACTGTATTTTCTTACTATGGCGATAATCAATTTGAAAGAGCGGTGTTCTGTTTCAAGTGCATTGTCACAAGGGTCAGATAAACATGGGACATGAAGGAAAAAACTATTTTGTTGTCACAGACCATTTATCGGCTAAGTGATTTCCTATATCGCCAAGAACCAGCCAGATACTGAAGAGACAATAATTGATCAAAAGTCATGCCGTTGGCTGCCATAAAGCAGCGGATTATAAGCTTGTGTATTTGGCAGAGTGCGGAAGTACTTTGGATTGGCAAAAACGTCATTACGACAAATTCTTCACACTTCCTGAACTGGCTCACAATCACACGCTGGCTAACCAGAAAATAACTTTTGTGCGGGAACCTTAATCCTCACAAGTCCAGAATACCTAAGAAATTCTTTTCCATTTTCAACTACCATGGGCTAGATTTACGCAAAAAGCGCTGTTGATTTCTTTTCGTAGCAAATGACACTCCTTCGGTGAATATTGTTGGAAAATGAGGCCAAGCAAAAAGGCATTCACGCTTATTATAATGATGCCAAAAAATGGCGTGGATTCAGTGAAGTGATAAATAGGTTTAGTCAGTTTATGTTCAGGCCGATCACATCGTCTGCCTGTTGCGTTTTTTTTAACTTCATCACATTTATTGCTGCGGACTCAATCTGCATAATGTACAAAACACCAATGTGGAAAATGGCACAATAAAAAATATGTACCGGTACCTCTGTCTTCGTGCTTTAGGACTAGGAGACTCATCCAGCCACACAGTTATAGAACGTGAACGTTGAGAACTGAGCATTCTGTCATGATGACCTGTTTGATCATTAATCACCACTATTTAGACCAACTTTGTGGTCGAGGCCAATAATACCCGATCACCACTCGCTCTACACAGAATGCTGTTAAGGGGATGTAGTATCATTACAAAGCCAAATAGTGAAATACAGTGTTGTGTTCACACTATTCAGCTATAGCTTTCTATGTGTACACATGTAAAACACTATGTCCCCCTTATAACAGCCCTCTTCATTTTGTTCAGGTCTAATAAGACCATATCACCACTCCCTCTTCATTGTTGTCGGGTCCTGTGAGACCCGATTACCAAGTATAATTATTTTCATCATCATCGCAAGGGTTAAATGCATTTTTCCCAAAATGTGCTTCTTCAGAAGGAATTTGTGGATTTCTGGAGTGAGCTGCTAACCATGAATTTTGCATGAAAGGGGATCAGAAGAAAACAAAATTTGAATCACAATCAATTTTATTTTTTTTTTCACCTTGCTAACTTTTCAAGAAAAATGGCTATTTATGGGAGAAAATGGGGGCAAATAGATACATGTAGTTCGTTGATTGCAAAAAAATTGAAGAAAAAAAATCCACCTGGCGGTTTCTAGTGGGCTAGGCCAACATCAACGTAAAACATAGTTTAATGGCAGAAGCTCGCTGCTCCATAGTCAGGGTGGAAACCGACCTCGTGGCGCCGTAGCATGGAATATGCCTTGCTGTGTTTTGAAAAGGGGGGGGAGGGGGGCAATCAAACTATTCGCCTATATTTTTTATTAAATATCTGCATGGGCAATACTGCAGTACTGCACAGGGACGAAGCCAATAATTATTAGATATCAATGCTTGTTTGTCCTCTCCAGTGCAACTTGGGGAGAGTGAGCTGAAATGTGAAGGTTCGGTCGTCGAAATTTCACCATCCTAGCAGCAGCCCTAGAGACATCCGGCGCGCAGGATTGACGTCAAGTTAGTACACTGGAATGACATCATTCCTATGTACGAAGATCCGCTGTTTACGGCATCTCGCCGACGTCGGTTTGATGTAGGAACCCCGTCCCTCCAGTAATGCGGCCAATCTTGCGGAAATCGTATCTACAGCGGATTGACGTAAAGATGCTGCTGGAAATTCTCTGGGATGTTCGACTACTCAGTGACACAAAAGAAACTGAAAAAAAGTACTTCCCCACCACTTGGAGCCACCAGATGGAAAAAAGAAACTTCTGCAGGGCAAGAGAACGGCATCTTCAAAATTTTAAATGTTGATGCATTCTTCGTGTAGGTCTACTTCACTATATAGCCTATGTATGCATAGTACTTAACTTTGTAGGCAAGAAACAGGTAGTTTCTCTTGCTTGCTCCCTATAAACCTCCACTGGACATTTCGTAGGTGCCATGCTCATTTACAGTAATTACATTCTGGTCCCATAGTCTTCAAATTAAAGTGATGGTGACTAAATCAAATTCATTATCCCCTTATACAATACACAATACACGAATACAGCGATAGGCTAGGTTTGCTGTCACCAATGGGTCTTAACGGGAATAAGCACTGATTTGGTTTCTTACCGGTGAGTGATGAATCTGGTCCATGAATCATTACCTTTTGCTTCGTTGTTATCCCAAGTAGTGCCTCCCTTCTGCGGCCGCTCCGTGAGCTCACTCGCCTAACAAGTCTCAAGAGCGCCAGCCTGGCTGGGACGAATCAAAAGTGATTCGAATCGCGATTTGATCCGCCAGTTGATTCGTTCAGTGAGTGATTCGAGTCTGCATACATGGTTCAAATCGCAGTAATCGACTGAATGATTCGAATCGTGCCCACCACCATGACAAGCGTTCAGCTGGTGTGTATTGTCATGTCATGACGCACATGAGTTCTGATGCAAGACTGTCCATAATCTATACATATATGTATGTCTGTGTTCGCAAAAAATACTGGCTCATATAGCTCGGATTTACATGAAATTTTGAAGATGCCTTTCTTTTGCCCTGCAGAATTTTTTTATTTTTTTTTTTTACATCTGGAGGCTCCAAGTGGTGAGGAAGTACTTTTTTCAGTTTGTTTTGTGTCACTGGCTGCTCGCTACCGGTTCTCCTTTTCATAAACGCTTTTAAAGCCTGTGATGTCTTCACTTCCTTCCGATTTCATATACCCGGGCATCTCATCTGGTTATAACAAAAAGAATTGTGGCGGGAGCCTTTCACTGTCGTGCAATTCTCACTTTTTTTTTTGCTGTTGTTGTTTTCCTCAATGCTATTACATTATAAAATTAATTTTCTTATGGGTTAACTAATTTTGATAAGCCCACCACATGCAAATCTGGGGAGGAGTTCCATTTGAGTTACATGATTGGGATACTACAAGGGTGTGACTTTAAGAGCGTCCGTGACCGGGGGGGGGGGCGCACAGGGGGGCAGCCCCCCGAGTTAGTCTTCAGGACGGATGTTTTTATAGTAAAAGCGGTCCTTAGCGATTAACACACAGAACATAAAACGTGCCTAACTAATGTCCTGTAACCCATACTCTTCCGCAAATCTGCATCTGACACGCGTTCAATTCAGTGCCTGCAATTTTCCAGCCAAGAAATTTTAAGTGCACATGTGAGCAAGGCTGTAGGTTATAGTGTCCTAAATCAAGAAAGGGGGGGGGGGGGGTACCTCATCTAGTGTTTTTTTAAAAGAGAAGGATAACACTTTTAGGACGTTATGAAATGACTTATAAATGATTTCCGGCTACAGGTTGATGTTGTCTAAACTTAAAGAACAAAATACCAATGAAAAACCCTTTCTTTAAGAAATACAGTCCTAGTTCCTACATTTTCAATTTTCTTTCTGAGCAACTTTGACATTACGATAACAGCCCTTTTACCTTTCTCTGCCGACACTGATGGGAACAGCCCCCATGAACTTCCTCACTCAAGCCACAGTTTTTCACACAAAAACCTCAGGGAAGAGGCAATTTAACCTAGCCAACCATTGCTGTTCATGTTAATCTTTTAATATTGCTTGACTAACCAACTGCAACCTCAGTCATATGCACACTGGCAGGAAGTCTTCTGAAGCCAACACACTGATAGTGATACGGTCTGCTGACATTTTAATTCAAACTGATTCATGGGTTACAAATTATCATCATGTGTCCTTACTGCATGAAGGAAATACATGTACAATGGTTTTTATTTACCCTGGATTTGTAGATTTTAACATTATTTCTGACCTAGGAACAAAAAGTAATGACATGAAACACCTATTGGAAACTACTAATTATAATTTTATTACAATTCTTGTTATTCCTTCACCAAACTTAATTTCATAATATGACATGAGCCTCAAAAGCTTTTCTGCAATGACTGACTGACACTTTTAGGTCTTTAGACAGCTGAAACAGTTATGCCTGTTATATCATGATCATAAATTCCAACCACATCCTCAAAGTACAGGAAGTACTGAAAACAACTACCTTTCCACTCATCCAACAGTTTGAAGTAGAGCATAACAACTTAGTTCAAGTACCGGTAATATCATTGTTAATCATGCTGTATATTGCATGGTATGGCTTGGAATTAGGAAACTCAATTAGTCAATTTCTTCTGTAAAATTGAAAATCCAATGGTAAACTTATGTAGGGGATGTTAGTAACAACACATTTGTTCATGTCAGGGCGCATTGTCAAGTGCTTCTCTGTATATTATATTTATCTAGACATCTCTTTTGTGTTCAACTTCATCATGGTGATAGCCTCATTCTTGCAATCTTTATTTGTATAGGAAGAATGAGAAGCAAAATACACTACTCAACTCGATAGGTTTTATTTCAATGTGAAGTGATGTTCATGGCTATGAAGAGACTTAATTAAGAATCAACCCTGTTTATTTGAGAAGGCTGTGCCAGGCTTAGACCAGTTAGAGTTGATGACACGCTATTAAAATACACATACAAAAAATTGAAAGTTTAAATCAATTAAGATGTCCATTAGAGTTAGTTGCCATGACATTCTTTCGAATTAAAAATGTCGACCAGCATAATAATAAACATTGCTCTGTCAATACTGTTGGACCATAGCTTGTTTTGCAGAGGCGGAATGAAAACACTCGCCAAAGTGAACCCAAAGGACTGACCTGCAATCACTGCCATCGCACTCTCGGGTCAAACATTGGTAGAATAAGCCACGAGAGAAGCTGTCAGTCAAAGTGAAAGTGAATATTTTAGCTGCTAAGACCGTCTGTAAAGACGCTAAAGGCCATATATAGCTTGTTTTACACGAAACACAAAAAAGCTGGACTAATATATGTTTTAATACAATAATCACGCATCTTGACATTAGATTCTTAAAATTGTGCGTGGGCTTGGCTTTGTTCAGAAACAAAATGTGACTCAATAGACAGTACTTTCATTGGGGTTACTTGGGGAAGGAGTGTCTTTGATATCCTGCCTTAAAATATGTCAGGCCTGAGTTTTCTGCTATTGTATGACAGTACACAATACAGCCTGCTACTGTCACCCCCACTGTCTTGTGGGTCATCTCGGGAGAGAGGAAGACTAGGGGAAGGTAACCCTGAATACAAATACCACACTGCCTTGTGTGTTGCTTTGATAGCAAAGGCTATGGGAGTAAACCCAGACAGAAAATCAGGAGTGGAGACCCGAAGGTGGTTGTCAGGGAGAACTGCATCAAACTGGCTTCCAGCATCTCCTGCAGCCGGACTAGTTCCAAATGTATTGACCTGGTCTCTCCTTTGGGTTTAACTAGAATGGCAGAGAGAGGGGTGGTGCCTCTGGGCAAAGCACCATCTCTTAAAAATTAGCCCAGGCAAGGCAGCAAAACGAGGAGGCGTTTGCTCGGGCTTGGCAAGCGTCTGTCTCTCCTCTCTAAGCCCACCCATTTCCGATTTGGAGAGGACACTCCAGCCATCCGTTACGGATGGGCACAACACGGGAGGTGGCAGTTACCGGTGATAAGCTCAATCCATTTGGCGTACGGATGAGCGCCAGGGGTCCCCTCTGTCGGTGGGAGCGGCTTTTCAGCTGCATTGATCAACTACCGCCCGCCGTAACCTGGGCAGCCCCCAGGCAGTTGGGTGTTGTTCCGCCACGTCAGCCTGCTTCATAAGGTGGTTGGAGCTAGACAAAAAGTCAAAAAGCTGACGTAAAGTGTGCACCTGGCAAAAACAGAAAAATACTAAAACTTGGTACCTGGAACGTCAGAACAATGCGCCCAGGCTTGCAACAGCAAGATCTCACTGATATTGACTCCATCAGGAAATCCCAAATTATTGATCGAGAACTTCAGCTACTAAACATCGACATCGCTGCTTCAAGAAACTCGACTTCCCGACTCCGGGTCAGTCAAAGAAGAAAACTACACCTTCTTCTGGCAGGGCCTTAGCAGCAAACAGCCGAGAATCCACGGCGTGGGCTTCGCCGTAAAAAACTCCCTTATCAATTCGATCGCAACTCCAATTGGAGTGTCAGAACGCATCATGACACTCAGACTGAACACCCGGTCTGGTTTTACCAACATTATCTGTGTCTATGCCCCAACACTTACCTCCTCTGACGAAACCAAAGACATTTTCTACGAGGCATTGCAGAGGACTCTCCACAACATCCCTCTCACCGAAGGCCTGCTAATTCTGGGTGACTTTAACGCTCGAGTGGGAGCAGATCACTCCGCATGGCCAAAGTGCATTGGGCACTTCGGCATTGGCAACATCAACGAAAACGGGCAGCGCCTTCTGGAGCTATGCTCCGTAAACTCATTATGTGTTACAAACACGTACTTTGACCTTGTTTTGTGTCACTGGCTGCTCGCTACCGGTTCTCCTTTTCATAAACGCTTTTAAAGCCTGTGATGCCAAAGAACATCATGGCGCCATCCCAGGTCTGGCCATTGGCATCAATTAGATCCTATTCTCTCAAGGAGGAAGAGTTTGGGCTGTATAAAAATAACTCGTTCCCTCCACAGTGCTGACTGTGACACCGACCATGCACTGGTAGTCAGCAAAATCAAAATTTCGGCCAAGAAAATATACAGATCAAAAGCCCCTTCAATCCCTAAGATCAATGTAACAGCAATCAAAGATGAATCAAATAGAAAGTCATTTGAAAAGTTATTTGCTGAAAGCATGGATAATGTCACCCAATGTGACTCGGTAGATGAAACATGGAACACTCTCAGTTCAAAAATTCATGACTGTGCCATCAAGTCTTTTGGACAGCATAAAGTTTCAAACAACGACTGGGTAGCCCAGAACAGCGAAATTCTCCTACCTCTCATTGAGGAAAAGAAATCTGCTTTCAATGAGTATAACAAAAATTGCAATCAGAGTACAAAAACTTGTTTGAAAAATGCAAAAGCTAAACTTCAGCTGGAGGTAAGACGTTGCGCCAACAAATACTGGACAGACTTGTGTAACAGCATACAAGAGGCAAATGAAAAGGGAGATATGAAAACCGCCTTTAGTCAGATGAAAGTAGCTCTTGGGCCAATCATCACCAAAAGCGCCCCACTTAAGTCTGTAAATGGTGAACCCATCACAGATAAAAATGAACAACTGAATAGGTGGGTACAATCTGCCTGTTGTATTCAACTGAGAAAAATATTCCACCAGATTTTGAGGAACACCTCCAAAAACTGCCAATAATGGCCGAACTTGACGCTGAACCTTCCTTTGTCGAGCTTTCCAATGCAATCGACCACCTGTCTGCTGGAAAAGCCACAGGAAGTGACAACATTCCTGCAGAGGTATTAAAAGACCTGAAAGGCCCACTATTACCACACCTGTATAATCTGTTACTGCAGTATTGGAAAGAAGGCGTGATACCACATGATATGAGAGACGCCAAAATTGTCACACTTTACAAGAACAAAGGAGACAAAGGCGACTGCAACAACTATCGAGGCATATCCCTCCTCAGCATTACTGGAAAGGCTTTTGCTCGCGTCATCCTCTGCCGCCTTCAACAACTGGCGGAAAAAGTCTTACCAGAAACACAATGTGGCTTTCGAAGCAAACGATCAACTATTGACATGATATTTGCACTTCGGCAAATCCAAGAAAAATGTAAAGAACAAAACAGGCCGCTTATAACATGCTTTGTGGACCTAACAAAGGCTTTCGACACCGTAAGCCGATCTGGCCTGTATGCAGTCCTTAAATCCATAGGCTGTCCACCAACATTGCTAAAACTTATTGCATCCTTCCACACTGACATGAGGGCATGTGTCAACTTTGAGGGCTGCACATCCAATTCATTTGCTGTAAACAGCGGTGTGAAGCAGGGATGTGTTCTTGCTCCTACCTTATTTGGTATATATTTTGCAGCCCTACTCAAGAATGCCTTTGGTCAATGTTCAGGTGGAGTACTTATTAACACCAGAGTGGACGGCTCCATTTTTAATGTTGCCAGACTAAAAGCAAAATCTCGTACAGAGCATATTATGTTACAAGAGCTCCTCTTCGCAGATGATGCTGCAATCGTGGCCCACGATGAAACCACGCTCCAGGCTCTCATCAATAGCCTTGCCAAAGCCTGTGATAAATTCATGCTAAAGATCAGTGTCTCAAAAACTGTAGTTTTGACACAAGGCTTGAGAAACCCCAACCCAATCATGCTGAATGGCTCTCCTCTGGAGCAAGTGGGAAAATTCTGCTACCTAGGCTCAACCATCAATGGTAGCACAGACATAACAACTGAAATAAATGCCAGAATAGGAAAGGCGGCCACAGCTTTTGGCAAACTCTCAAAAAGGGTGTGGAACAATAGCAAGCTGACCATCAAAACAAAGGTACTCGTGTACCAAACTTGCGTCCAAAGCACCCTGCTGTATGGCTCAGAGACATGGACCACCTACTGCAAACATGAAAGATCCCTCAACTCCTTCCACCTGCGCTGCCTACGCAAAATTCTCAAGATCAAGTGGCAAGACAGGATCTCAAATATCGAAGTTCTGAGCCGAGCCAACATTCCATCAACTCAGGCTCTCCTAGGCAAAAAAAGACTGCGGTGGCTTGGACATCTCCACCGTATGGAAAATGATCGCATCCCCAGACAAATTCTCTACGGGGAACTCGCTACTGGCAACCGACCCAGAGGTAGGCCACATCTGCGATTCAAAGACACTTGCAAGGTCACGATGAAAGCATTCAACATCGACCCCAATGAATGGGAGAACCTTGCAAATGATCGAAGCAGATGGAGACAAAAATTGCGCAGTGGCACGCTCGCAATAGACTTCAAGGCAAAAGAAACATACCTGACAAAACGACAGAGGCGGAATGAAAACACTCGCCAAAGTGAACCCAAAAGACTGACCTGCAATCACTGCCATCGCACTCTCGGGTCAAACATTGGTAGAATAAGCCACGAGAGAAGCTGTCAGTCAAAGTGAAAGTGAATATTTTAGCTGCTAAGACCGTCTGTAAAGACGCTAAAGGCCATATATAGCTTGTTTTACACGAAACACAAAAAAGCTGGACTAATATATGTTTTAATACAATAATCACGCATCTTGACATTAGATTCTTAAAATTGTGCGTGGGCTTGGCTTTGTTCAGAAACAAAATGTGACTCAATAGACAGTACTTTCATTGGGGTTACTTGGGGAAGGAGTGTCTTTGATATCCTGCCTTAAAATGACGATATATACATAGTCTCTAACTTTGATGCGAATTCACAAGAAAGATAATTTCTTCCACAATAATCAGTTACCCTGAGTCCACAAACTTTAACACATACTAGTTACCCCAAACTGGACCGATAAAGGGGCGAAATCCCATTTTGGCATAATTTTAGGCCAACATCACAAGGCTGATAAAAAATGTAAAATGAGATGCTTGTATTTTGTCTGTACCCCTCGAAAAAAAATTAAACGTAGCGCACGCCCTTTTTACTTGGATACTGAGAATTTTTAATGCCGTGGCTCAGTAAACCGTCATTTTATGGGAGGTCAAAGTTGGCCGCGGCTGATGACACAATTACCACAAATTTTAAAAAATTCAAAATGACACAACTTTCTTAAATATGGAGATACAGACACAAATTTGGTATCAAAATTCTTAGAATACTGAGATCTATCCACTGGAAGACAAAACTTACTGATATAGCCACTTTCCAAAATCAGTTTGGGGCACCTACACATACTAATAATTATAAACATAGACAAAAAGAAGTCTTCCCTGCCTTGAAATGGGAACTGGATTTTTACATGTGTATACAAAAAATTTGACTCTGATTGTTAGGCCAAGTACCGTTTGGAGAAAGGCCAATAGACAGAAATGCATGCAAAGAAATATTGCCAAAGCACCTATGCTTTGAACGGTAATACAGACAAATTGTGACATAATCTGAGCAGGTCTAGATGAGGTCCCCAGCCTTGCAAGTGATAAAACTGACTCCTCCGCCCTCTCTCTCCTAATGCCCTCCCCCCCTTTTTTCCTTCTTCCCCCTCCCTTTATATTATCTCTTTCTCCCCCATCTTCCCCCTTCTCGCTCTCTTTCTCTTTCCTCCCATCCCCCACCAGCCTCTCTCCCTTCTCTTCCATCTCCCTGTCCCTCCCTCTCTCAGGGGCAGATTCTGTAAAGCTAGATCTGTTCAGATTTTCCTTACGCTTGGGCGATTTGACCAAGCTATACATCCTAACTGCTGAATCATTCCCTACCATTCCTCATGCACATAGAATATTTATTATGATGTAAAGTTATTATAGTTTATTTAAGTTAAAAACACATGTTGACGTTCCACTGCATATCAAAGGCTAAAAGTTTGAAGATAGGAACTCTTTCCACAGCTTTTTAATTCTTTTAAAGTCAGTCCCTTTTGCAAGCATTTTAATTCATCTTTTATTCCAAACTTCTGTCAAACTGAAATATTTTATTCTTCCCAGGTACATGTGCAATGCAAATCTAAGTGCACCCAACTCAACCGTGACAGTCCATTTGCTTCAGAGAAAGGAATTCTCACACTGTTAAAAATACAGTGGAACCGGGACCTGCAACTGCACTTTGTATTAACAGTATTTTGGATAAAAAGGAATTGTTTTAAAATCACCATATTTAGCCTCGGAAAGGGAAGGGATCAGGCATTTTAGTAAGTTTACTTTATTAATGCCCTTCAGGTACACAAACTCCATTTTGTGCGTGTGTGTGTGAACGAGATGTGCCTCAATGTACAATAGCTTACAAGTACAAACAACCTGTAGGTATATGTAGTTGTATCAACTATAGTATATTTGAATTACTGGGCAGCTAGTGTTAGTGAATGTGTTGTAGTCAATGTGACAGCCATACTACTTTTGTCATGGCCCTCAGAATGGTGAAAAGACCACTAGAGGTGTGTGTTTTTATAGCTTGAACAGGACCAAAAAAAAAAAAAAACGCTGCTCACGGTGCCTTTCTGTCTGGTATCCTCACTGGCCAGTTCAAATACACTATATTTTCATCTCCCCTCCTCCCCCACAAGCCATGTAGTAGGTCTGAATCGTGGTGCATGAAATTAACAAGTCAAGATTGTTTTATTTCACACAAGATGCATTGAACTTTGGAGACAGCAGCCTCGTTCGACCGAGTATTTGAGACTTTTTCGGTTAAAAGGTTTTTACATGATTTTCTCTATGTGTAAAGTGGTGTGAACTTACAAGGAACATAGAAGAATTATGTCTGAACGACAGAAATCTTTCGGATAAAGAGAATTTTTTATTATCCACTTTCACTTTTTTCAGTTTAAGCAGGTTCCACTGTAATATGGCTGAGGCCGCATGATGATTCTTGTCAATATACATGTACATAACAGTGTAAGTAGGAGATTGTGACTATCCCTAAAAAAATGTCATATCCGATTGAATGTTAATTATAAATGGACTACAGGACTTTTTCATTAGTGTTTTTGGTTTTGTTTTTATACAATGGGTGGAATCAACATCGATTTTCGCAAAAAAAAACGGTTGGATTTATTTTAAATTTTTCCATAGGTTAATATTTCACCCTAAAGATCATGCAACCAATATTTTATTTGTTACAATTCAGACTGATCTTGCTTGCTGAGTTTTCATCAACTGAAGATGAACACACTGCTGCAGCACAGCGGGTTAGTGCATGGAGTATTGTTCACCAATCATTTACCCATTCCAGGCGAACATAGATTTTGCTGTTTCGCACAATAGATTTAATATACATGTATGTAACTTTTCAATTTTATTACCATATAATTGAAAAGCATGTGTACTCTCAAAAATCTCCATGCTCTTCTTCCCCACGTGCACTCTTCCGCTTTATTGCAGGCAACAATGCAACCCCTAAGTGAATAACATACTTTTTGGATGGCCTCAAATCTGATCATTCCTTCAGCCTTAATGAAAATATCTTCCCTGAGATTAAATTAAAAGTACATCAACCAAACTGATTGACTCTCCCATGGTTTTGTTCCTGTTATTCCGGCACGTCAACTTTTCATATGGTCTTGGCCTCTCTTCTCATGTGCTTTACTGTAACTACTTCCTGCTTTTTTTTTGTTTGTTTGTTTTTTTTGTGGTTACTTCAAAATAAAATTGTTTCCTTTTGCGGGAGATTTAGTTGGTGAATGAATGTCTCTCAAAAAGTATTACAGATAATTTGGTTCGCGACGCCTGAAGTGCTCGCAGAGCAAATCAGCTAACAAATCAAAATCAATGTTACCATCGCCATGGTTATGCACCGGTCCTTACAACAAAGATGGTCGATATCTGCAATGGGCCTATAGAATGATAAGCATCATCTTGGCAATGTATGAAATATATTAATAATCACGAAATTAAAGGTTTCTTTCTGTTTTTTAATTGAAAAAAAACATTGAAAATCAAACAAGGACTAAAAAAGTACAAGATCCTAAATTAAATATACTGATTCATTTGTTGCAGATGAATTACTAAGCACAGTATGAAAACACAATGATGGAATTATATCTAGCTAAAATGTATGATTGACAGCTTACTCTAATGAAATAAATAAAATACTGATTCACTTGTTGCAGGTGAATTAGCTATTTAAGCAGAGTATAAAATACAGTCCAATCCACTTATCTCGACATGGTTTTTGATGACATTCTGGGTAACTCGACACAATTCTTAAGTCCCAACCTATTCCTTCTTTACTGCTACTAAATATTTTCCCGAAACACGACGTGTTATTCCATTCTTTCCTCTTATATCGACACATTTCTCCCCAACCAGAGCACAAGTGCACTCGATGTACTACTGTGCTGCCGAAATGCCCCGCATATAAAAACCTCTTATTTCTTTTTGCGGTGCTGGCGGGGAGGGCTAGGAGAGGGGGTGTGTGGACACAGAAGATGACCTTTGGCTTCAGTAACGCGAGTGTGGAGTGCCATGCATAAGCGCATGGCAGTAAAACTAAAAAAGTACAGAGTACTACAGACTGAGTAACTTTTTTTTCATGCGCTGTTGACTTAGATCTCTCTGTGAACTGTCGTACTGTGTGTGTATTGGTATCATCACTTCTTCTGAAGAAACAGTCCGGTCGAGGTTAAAAAGAAATAGTAAAACATTGCGCATTTGATATTTTCCCAGTCCATACAAGGAAAAGTCACAAGCCCTTAGTCGAAATTCTCAGCACGAAATAACCGAGCCACTTTACTATAAAAAATCGAAGTGCTTATCCGCAGATCCTAATCTTATTCGCAGATTGGGGGGGGGGGTTCTCAGTTTTGTGATGT
Organism: Onchidella celtica; assembly: GCA_963931925.1. Classification (NCBI taxonomy): domain Eukaryota; kingdom Metazoa; phylum Mollusca; class Gastropoda; order Systellommatophora; family Onchidiidae; genus Onchidella; species Onchidella celtica. The sequence goes on from OZ007574.1 coordinate 42,981,590, forward strand.
CTATTATGGAAAAGTTCTCCTGCTTTCTGCAGTCTGCGATGGCGCAATGGCTAGCATCTGTGGTTATCAGCTGGAGGGTCCGATCCATCTCGGGTTCAATCCTAGGATTGCTCATTTTTAGGAGGAAAATTTTTTTTTTTAAAGGATTTTGCAAAATTGATGTCGTGGGGAATTAATCAATGTTACTAGTGTGCTCCAGATTACTTTACTCCGGTTCATTTTATTTATTCCTGTTCACTGAGTGGGACAGAAATAAAAATGTAAATCAAATTTTAAACATGTAAATGATTTCTTTTGGACAGTGTGAACTGAACAGCTCATCTCTTTCCACGGTGATCTGGATCTATTTGTCATGTTTTGAACTTTTATTACTTTTTTTTTGTTTCCATGGAAGTTTAATTCATTTTTATTAGCTCTGTCTGACTTTCTCTGTGATTTCACACCCGACAAAATTGGCTAATAATAATAATTCATCTAAAAAAAATTGTAAAAAATATTTTTAAAATCCTAGTCACAATTTTTTACTCTGGAGCAAAGCAACAATGATCAGTGAGGGAAAACACAGAAAAAAGTGACCAAAAAGTCAGGTCTTGCAGAGCCTCGAACCCCCACCCCCCAACTCGGCAGGCGAGTTTACTTCTGGTAGGTTTTGGGAATAGAAAAAAGGAATGAGCGGCAGTGGAGGACAAACTCCTTTGGTTTACCGATTTCCCCTCGACACGCTGTTTGTTTACTCTGGTCCGTTTTCTGAATGAGAAGTGATGCGCATCATTTGTTTTGGTCATGTGATTGAGATGGACGCTCGGGTGGCCGCCGTTGGCCTCTCACTCACTGAGCGAAGGAACTGTTCGTTTCAGCTTTTCAATGTATGTTTGTGAAGTTAATCTGGTCTTTCTAGGCTTTTATCACTCGCTAAAATTCAGAGGGCTTTGGTTCTCGCCTGCTTGTTAAATGGTACTTAGGCGATTTTGTCATCAACATTGTTTTGGTGACAGAACGCCATTTTAAGGAGCTCTTCCTAAATAAAAATCACAAACCAAAAATCTATCTGCCAATAAGATTCTGATCTTCTTCGCAGACGTCTGCGAATAAGCGTGGCCATAAAAAATATCCTCCCAGTAGTGACTTGGAAACTAGTAGTAAGAACATTTGTGATGAACTTCTCAGTGCCTACCAAAAGAACAAAAAGGCTATCATCTGGATAGGAGGAGACTTCAATTTGCCTGATATAAACTGGGAAGAAGGAAACGTGAAGAGTTGCCAAAACTTAAGAGAAATAAATGTCTTATTTTTAGACAGCATTGCGGATATAGGCCTAGAGCAAGCAGTAAAAGAGACCACTCGAGGAGATGCACCGTTAGACCTATTTTTTTCTTATTTCCCTAACCTTACAAGAGAGATCAAAATTCATCCTGGCCTACGGGACCATGACATAGTCCAGATTGATTCAGAACTGAAACCCTTTAAGAAAAGACCTATTAGGCGACAGATTTACCTATGAAATCAGACAGACGAAAATAAACTGAAAAGGGAGGCAGCAACTTTTGGCAGTTTTTTCATGAAATATCACTCTTCAAAAACTGACGCAAACAAACTTTGGGACTGTATCAAGTTAAATCTGAAAATGATCATGGAAAATGTCACAACAAAAATTCATCAACCCTGGATAAATACTTTAACGAAAAGATTAGTCCTGAAAAAATATAAATGGTTAAAAAAAAATGAAACAGTGCAACTCTGAACGAGTGAAAAAAAAATATCTAAAAATCAAAAGATTGACCCAGAAAGAATGCCGGAAAGCCCATAATAATTATGTCCATGAGATAATAAGTGATACATCTCATAACAGCAAAAAACTTTGGAGATATGTGAAAAGTAAAAATAAAGAAAACTTAGGAGTAGCCCGCACTGAACGATGACAGAGCAAGATGCCCAAAAAAGAGCCAGTATTTTAAATACTCAATTTTGTAAGGTCTTTTAATGGGGTATCTTCTCGGGAGAGCTGAGTGGTGCCAAACTGCCGGATATTAATGAAATATTTATTTGTCCCAGAAAATGGAGTACTGAAACTTTTGGAAAATCTTAACGAAAATAAAGCCACAGGGCCTTATAGAATTACCGCCAAATTACTGAAAGAAGACTGGAAAAAAGCAAATGTTGTACCCATTTTTAAGAAAGGAAATAGGGCTAGTCCTGAAAATTATTAGACCAGTCTCCCTGACATCAATATCTTGTAAACTTTTAGAGCATATCTTGCACACCAGCATCATGAAGCATCTCGAGAGACACTCAGTTTTAACACATGTACAGCGTGGTTTTAGAAAATACAGGTCGTGTGAGTCCCAGCTGATCACAACTTGCAATGATTTTGTGGGAGGAGTACCTTACTCGAGCGCCACTTTTTGATAAAAAACCCTATATATTTTTTCGGTACTTATTAATTTTGTTAGTTTATCCAATTGTCATTGGAAAAAAAAGCAATGATTGATATACGTAACGACGTGAGGGTCTAGTCAGTTTGTATCACCGAGGCCGTAGGCCGATGTTCGTCCGGGCAGTAGTCAGATTGACATATCAGGGAAAGCCGCCGGGGTAGCTATATACTGGCGCTCGAGTACGGAACTCCTTCCGATTTTGTTAATAACTTGAATAACAACAGACAGACTGATACCATTTTATTAGATTTCAATTTTCAGCAAGGCCTTCGATAAAGTGCACCATGCTAGTCTTTTGACTAAACTAAACCATTATAGAGTTAGAAACAGTACTTTAAGTGGATTAAGTCTTTTTTAGAAAACAGAACACAGATAGTTGTCATTGACGGAAAGTCATCCAATCCTGCACCTGTTCTCTCAGGAGTACCTCAGGGTACTGTAATGGGCCCCTTGCTATTCCTAATTCCTAGTTTATATTAACGATATATGCCAAGTAAGATCTCTCCAGGCACTAAATTACGACTGTTTGCCGATGATAGCCTTCTTTATAGAAATAGAACAATAAACTCAAAAGAAGACACAGAAATCTTACAGAAAGATTTGGACAGTCTACAAAAATGGGAGAGGGACTGGCGTATGGAATTCCACCCCAATAAATGCCAAGTCCTGAGAATTTCAAATAAACATCACAACATCACCTCAGACTACTTTATACATGAGGAGAAATTGAGCGAAACAGATGAGGCTAAATATTAGGAGTTACATTGGACAGAAAACTTACATGGAGCCAACATATTAATAGCACATGTAACAAAGCAAACGGTATACTAGCATTTCTGAAAAGGAACATCTCTAACGGTGATAGGAAAGTAAAAGAAAAATGCTATAACACCTTTGTGAGGCCCTCCCTAGATTATCATCATATGGCTGCAGTGTCTGAGACCTCCACTGTCAAATAAACATAGACCAACTGGAAAGGGTCCAGAGGAGTGCTGCTCGCTTTGTGAAAAATGACTATGCTAAAGTAAGTAGTGTAAATGAAATGATGCAGATGAGAGACCTCGAGTAGACACCACTAGAAGAGAGAAGAGCAAAAAACAAAGTACAGTCGAGCACGGAAAACTCGAATTCTTTGGGGTCGCTTCATTTAGTTTCATCATCATCATTGCCTTTCTCACCCTGGATCAGGGTATAGGCCACCAACAAACACTTTCCATCCCTCTCTATCATGGGCCAGCCTCTTTACATTATTCCAAGTCTTTCCGCTTCGTTGCACATCATTTTCTCTGGCTCTTCTCCACGTTCCGCGCGGCCTTCCTCTTGATCTCTTGCCCTGGGGATTCCAATCCAATACCTTCTTCGCGATACTGTTTCCTGGCCTCCTGAGAGTGTGGCCGATCCATCTCCATCGCCTCCTACCAATTTCCTCTCTGACTGGGCTCTGTCTTGTTCTTTTCCAAACAATTTCATTGCTGACCTTGTCTGTCCATCTGATCTTAAGTATCTTCCTCAAACATCTGTTGATGAAAACTTGGATTCTCTTTATGCAGGCCTGGGACGCATTCCAAGTCTCACATCCATACAACAGGACTGACTTCACGTTCGAGTTGAATATCCTCAGCTTTGTTTTTAGAGATATATCCTTGGTTCTCCAAATCTTGCTTAAGGACGTGAAAGCTGCCTGTGCCTTTCCAATTCGTGCTTTGACTTCTGCCTCTGTTCCTCCCTTATTGTCAATGATACTACCAAGATAGCAGAAGGACTCTACATCTTCCTTCATTTAGTTTGAGTTTGCCGAATTTCGAGGAATACGTGAAGCATTAAGAATGAGGTATTATTGCTGTATATTGAAGGAAAATAATACAACTGACACCGTGCGCCACGAATTACTTGTCAAGCACTTCCCCTAATCCCCCCCCCCTTCCCGTGGCCAGTTGAAAGAGAAGCAAATACATGTATTAAACTGGCGCACGTGGCGACAGCGGCACGCGACCTTGTGCCCGAACGTTGTTTTTTTTTTCTCTTCTGCAAGTGCTTCGGTAGGGCAAGGCAAGCCCAACAGTGATAAAATAAACTAAAAGGTGAACACAACTCACCATTTTTCTCTGTTCGGCAGTACTTCAGTTCGTACGGGAACGCTTCCTTTTTTTTTCTTTTTTTTCTATTGCAGTATGACTATGACTAGTATGAGCGCGGCACCATAGATCATACATGACCATGTAGTACAATGTCATGTACATCTATGCTGTTATGACCCAGTTGTTATGGATTCCCTGGAATCATAATGTTGTGTTGATGGGGTGTTGGTTCGACTGCATTTTTTTATAATCGAGAGTTTTATGATTTATTATTTATTCCATCTAAGACCTAACTTTCATACCATTCCAAATACTAAAAGACAATCTGATTAAAGTTCAATTCATCAGACCTGCAGGGTCACATTTATTTATAATAAAGACACTAACGATCTCGACTAGATCTAATTAATTAATAAGGATAAACATCTGTGGCATCACATCCATAATTAATAATACTTCCTTCTAAGTCTAGCTCTATACTTTCTCTAATAACATTTAACTCTGGACTCACTAATTATCTGCTTAAACTAGATCTATTAGGTATATATATCTAAAAACTAGATTACTTATTGGATGACAATTACAGTCTCTGAATACATAATGTCATATGGGATATTCTGCCTACAATTCTAGTAGAGAACGAGCCCGTCAACGACAAGTGACGTCGGCCCAGTTAAGTACAGAGATCTAGATATCTAGATATATCTAGCTCTAGGATGGGCTGGCATTTCCCAGCCTCACCCAGATAATTCAATCACAGTTAGTCATACATTTCATACATTAGTTCTAGATGCAGCTCTAGATGGCAGTTTACTTTTGCATTCACTCCTGGTGGGTTCCTTCAAGACTCTCCTAACGGATAAATGTCGTACGTTTCATTCACTGTCGATGTCATCAAGAGATTCTATCTTCGATTACTTACGATTGGTCTGGCACTAAGGCCAGAAACAATATATCAAAGCGGTGTCATGTCAAGCTTATGAATATAAATGACAAGATCAACATCTAGTCATGTTGTATTGGTAAATATTACAATCATCCACTCAAGTAGGATGCAACTGACTCCTACACACAGGGAAGGCTATGCACGGAGTGAAGTCCCCCGGTCAGCTGCTCTCTCGGCTGCCTATATTATCAATACGCCTTAACGGTTAAGTGACGTAGACAAATAAATAGTTCTCACCCCCACGTTGAAAACGGGGTGTTAATCTTCATCGATAGCACATTATCTTTACATTTTAATATCAGTAGTATATATCTGATTATCTATAGCCCATTCACCATAACACCAGTGATATTCTATCTACTAGCATACTACTGTTTATCTACGCCTTCCTGTTGTTCAATAGTTCCCTCTTGCTTAAAATGACGTCATCAAAAAACACCGTCCTTATCTACAACTGACGTACTTCACATGTTATATTTATTCACCTCCTCTCTATAATTAATTCGGTTATTTCCCCTTGACCACTAACCTCACACCAATTACATTTGATTATGACATATGCGCTGGACAAACCAGAAAGAAAAAAGGTTATTTCCTGTACTGCCCGAATCGGTCGTCTCAGGTATTTTAGTCCCCGTTTTTATCGGTGGAAGGGGGAGGGGGCGACTATACGCACTATCCTGCCACCACTAGGTTATGCTACGGCTAACCGAATGAAGTTTCTGGCGTTGGCGTTCATTTTTTTCTTTCCTACTTCTAGGCTACTGGGATGCTTGGATCTCACTCGCAGCAGGAAAACTGGTTCGACGATTCCGTGTCACAGTTCGAGGTTCGCGTGAAATAACTACTAAGAATATTGAGAAATAAATTCGGGACCTAGATCTCTGTTCATGGGATCCGTGATTTTGACCTAAGTGTGTTCGAGTTTCGCGTGCTCGACTGTAAAAATATTTTATAAGGGCAGGGAAGGAAATCCATATAATATCCCACTGAACCATCTCACCATTAATATCAGAGGTGAATATCAGAAAGAATAACATAACATACAACATCTCGAGCTCACGGATTAACAGCCATCTTTATTCATTTTCCCTAATGTCATTTGTATTTGTATTTGTATAACTCTTTAATCCCATTTGGGAAATTTTGCCTTTGTGCCATTGCACCCCAGTTACAACTGAAGCAGGCACGTCGTCGCCACAGTGCAGCGCCGGTCGGCGTTTTTTTTTTTTTTTGGTGGTGGGGGGATGAGGGGGAGTGGGTGGTAGGGATGAATTTTATTTAATTTTGCCCGGGCAGGATGTGGAAAAACCTCCTGGCAGAAGTCCAAACACTATCGTCTGCAACGGCTTTCGACAATGAACTAAAGAACATAATTATCCGTTGCGGCTACCATTGTAACTAAAAGTGCGGGTATATTTCTGTGCACAATCTGGATACCAAGAGATATTTATACCAGAGATATAAAGAATTTACACAACGAATATATTTTAGGATGGAGTTCCGTACTCGAGCGCCAAAGACCAGAAACTAACTAAAAGAGATGATACATAGCTACCCCGGGGGCTTTCCCTGATATGTCAATCTGACTACTGCCCAGACGAACATCGGCCTACGGCCTCGATGATACAAACTGACTAGACCCTCACGTCGTTACTTATCAATCTATCAAGTGGCGCTCGAGTAAGGTACTCCTCCCATATTTTAAAATGGTCCTAATATATAATATGCAAGGTTTTTACCCTGTTTGTTTTTAGCCTCAGAGGAATGACGTCGAGTCGCATTTATGGTGCAGTTGAGGGATCGTCTTTTTACATAGATGAATCAACTACATAAGAAGAAGAAGAACTCTCCAAGGAGGCTCTGCTCCCCTATGAATCCCCCCCCCCCCCCCAAGCCACTCCTAAAGTCTAAAGTCATATGTCATTGAGGGGATTCATCATAACCCTGCACATGAACCATTCCATTAGCCTACAGAGGGAGTTAGTTTTGCTTTTAGAACAGCAGAATATGGATGCACATAAACAGTAAGGGGCTATAGTGCACGTTTCCCTTTTTTTTGTTTTAAATTTAACATGGAATTTTGCTGAAAGCCAAATCTTATAGGCCTACAGTGCATTCACAATTTAGCCCACCGGTATGAGGTTCATTTCCAATAGCCTTTTAGAACTTGGCACTTTGATCTACACGTATAAATATTGTGCCCGACTTGGTCCTGTGGAAAATTACTAGATCTAGATCTAGATCTAGATATAGATCTAGATTCTAACTATCCAGCTGAGTGTGAACTTGACAGATCGGGGGTCTAGACAGTAGACCATGATCGAGATCATTTAGACTCTAGGTCTAGACTCTAGATCTAGATCTAGAATCTAATCTAGATCTAGAGGTCTAGTCTAGATCTAGACTAGAACTAGACTAGATCTAGATCTAGATATATCTAGATCTAGATCTAGAATCTAGATTAGCTATTCTTCTCGATTTCCTACCTGAATTTGTCAAATCGTCGAGGATCTTCCTTGAACATTTTCAACATGTTCAGACTTCCTTTATTTGCGTCAAAATAAGTTTTTAGCTTGATCCAAGCCGGGTCCTTGGTGAGGTATGCTCTGCCTGCCATTGTTCAGCTTTTGCTGTGTAAGTGTAACCGACTAACTGGCATTAACTGCAAAAGACCCTTTCTCCGCCAATAGTACCGCTCTTCCCGTGTACTCGTAACTCGTCCTTGTGAAAGGGGGCGGAATCGTGGGCGACATTGCCTGGTCAATATCGCGCAGTACTTGTGATTTTTTGTCAAATAATCGAATACCCGAAGCTTGAGTTTGGGTTTGGAGAAAGTACGTCGATACGATAACGGTTACATTGTGCTTGGAAGAAGCAAGACGATAAAATGACAGAATATAAAGATTGATAGGACAGAAGGATACCCTACTAGAAGCGCCCGCCAACCACCTACATACCCGAAGTCTTATCCAATTCTGTTTTGTCCATATATATGGGTCCCTAAAATCCATAAAGTGAGGAAGTTGGATTTTTGGCAATATTTGACACCCCCACACACACACACATACATGGCCACACAAGACACGCACGTTTTTCATACGCTTGGCCTCGACACCCTACTATCTCCTTGTACGACTGCAAGGGTAGGCTACAGCCAAAATAGAATTGTTGGATGAACTACGAGTGGCTAATGTGGTTACTGCGTGGGTTCAATAGTAACTCCCTTAAGGATACACAGGATTAACAAACACAGGGTTCTGCTGGCAATCTTATTTATTCAAAAAGCCTAACAAAGGTATCACTACCAAAAAGGCATGGGAAAACCCTACCAAGAAAAAGAAACCCAACCAGCCATAAGCTGGAACAAGAGAAAAAGACAAAAATATGATTAGGATATAATGACAACATTAATCAGGCAATGAATGGTGGACATACATAGTAACAGTATTAAGTATTAAATCAAACAACAACAACATAATATAGAATTTAAGCAATAACCAACTGCATATGTATGCATGGAATAAAATAGCGCTAAGGTTAATGAATAACAACTACAAGTGGCTATATCATACACACAAGGAGTTTCCTAGTACACTGGCAACATAAACTAATGTACTAATCAAAGTATGAAGGACATAACAAATGAAGGGGCAAGAACACAATAGTTTCGCTCCACTGAGCCGGTGTACAGCACGTCCAGAGTGGCCATTCCATTTAATAACGCAGTGGCCAACATGGCCCACTGACCGTCCATAACACAGACGCTGCATCCCAATGCAGGCCATCCTCATAGGCCCACTCCCATTATTAGTACTAACCCGCCCCAGGGCTATTGTATTGGTTACTTCCCTTCCCAATCGATACTGAAGGGTCATGCCCTTTGACCTTAGCCGCGGAGCTATGCCGCCAGGCTAATATGTGCATGACACACCACTAGATACATAAAGTAATGTGTACATTCCTTAAAATGAAACTGTCCTTCACAGATTTACGAAACTCATAGAAGCATAATACATCTGGATAACTATAATACATGCACATGATATATATATATATGTCGGCGAGACTCATTGCAACATGTGTAAACTCACTGAAACATTGTTCATCCACCGCCGCACATAGAACAATCCTGGGGCTCACCCATGTGAGGCCCAACTAATATTATACATCTCCAATACATGTAATTAATTACACATCTTAAACACTAAACACGCAATCACAATCACATTGCTCTCTATAGCATAGTGCTACTGGCAAGGTACACAAATACCCGTAATACAATCAAGTGTATAGTGCCGCTCGCCATAACATAAGCCATCCACATTAACATGTCAGGAAATCCTCACTGCCTACCACAACAAGGCAATGCTACACATACATGCACACAAGCAAATCGTGATAGCTTGGTTTGCGAGCCATCATTATCATCTAGCACCGCAAACGTCAACTTTGACAATAAAGTCACAATATCAAGACACTGCACTGCACCGCCCATCTTACACGTCTAATGACAATGGCAATTACCGTTGAGCCGGACTCATAATAGTCTCTGTAGATCAGCATTCTCTACGCGGCATCCCCGAAAGGGGGGGGGGGTGCGCAAATTAAAGTCACTTCTAATATAGTCTCCAACTTACCCAAAGTCTTTCTGCTACTGGCGCAACTGGACTAGGCCATGTTTTGGGCGAGGCGCGCCACGGCAGGCCGCCGCCGGTCTATTGTACTGCAAGGCCCACTTGTGCTTCCTATCGTTGCGGCGTCTTTGATGGAGTCTACTGACCACTCGAACTGGCATCATCTTTATGAGCCAGCGCGGACGTCCGAGAGGGCTACTACGTAGTCCAGTGTTGGACAAGTGAAAGGCTCGGACATTGAGTCCAGCCGAACAACATAACCGGTTAGGGTCCTCACACAATCGAATTTACAGTACGGTTAAAAGGGTGCACACAAAAGTCAATTAGATATCCCAGTAAACTGCAGAAATTACTCTATGGTCCCCTCCAGCAATAATTGAATAAATTTGACCCAGGTTGGATTTATCGGGGATAACATGCGTCTAACTCGTGGTTTACTTTAAATCCGAGACCCTCTTATTAATTATTTCAATAGGACCTGTGCATCAAAGTACAACGAAATTGGTACCATTATAAAGTAGAAACTTGCTGCTACAATTCTAACTGACTACTTATACCAGAAACCCGGTAATAGTTTTAATATAAATTTTCAAAGTGTCAGGACTAACAACATTGGACAAATTTGTGCGGGATACTTTCGTCCATTAATACCACGTATCTCCATTGATACCAAACGTTATCATGAGTACCTATTTTGTACCGATAGGGTATTGTCTACTCTCAAAAATGAATTCGGGTTCCCGTCTTTCTGTCGGTGGATAACAACGAAGGAGCGAGTTGTAAGAAACTTAAAGCCATGATATAAGAGTTCGAAGCCCGGTGGTCAACATTTCCAACTGACCAATCAAAATGCGCGCTTTTCACCGTGATGTGAATAACGGGTCCCGCGCTAGTATCACAAGGGAATTAATCCAATTAATGGTACTCGGCCAAGTGTCCATAAACTACTATGAGTGGCCGTCCCTCACTCACGCACTAGAGTTACCATGAAAGCACATTAAAAATAGAAAGTCGTTCATCCTCTCACAGAATGGCAAACTTTAACTGATGTTCCGAAACTTTAAGGGGTATTCTGCCAAGTTCATTAAAATTTGACTGTTTCATTAGAAACATGATTTTATATTGTTCAACAACTTAATTTTCTGGTAAACAAGAAAAAAGCTAACTGTTTTTAAATTCAATACCATGACTGGAAGCATGTCTTCACCCCCATAATACCTCCCCCTCCAAATAGCCGGCAACCCCACGGAAATCTGACGCATAAGATTGACGTTAATTTTGCACATGATTTTGTTCCTCCATAGATCTGCTGGCTACAACATTGTGCAGCCGTTGCTTTGATGTATTGAATCCGCCTTACAATAATCCTACCAACCATACAAAAATCCCACCTCAGTGTACATGGGATTGATATAAGGATGCTGGTCCCCCCCCCCCCAATGACTGCCCTTGATATGCTGGGGGCAATCCTCCCCTCACTCCAAGCATACATAGTTTTATGGATGGCCCCGGAACCTGTGCCAAACCAAATATTTTTGCTATCATCTTTTTTCGCCCCTCGATTGTTATTCTGTGGACGTTTCTTCTCTTCTGCTTATTTTTGCTTACTTTGGCTGAAAATAAACTTTAAGAATTAGAACAAATTATTAGACACATCTTTCGCTCTACCATCTAGCTCTACCATCTCTCTCTTGATTGTCCTCAAGATTATTAACTCCCCTTCCGAAGGCTTTTTAAGCATGACCCTTTGAAAGCAAAGATTTCAGTCCGAAATAACTGGTCATTTTGAAACAGAGTACTGTGGAAAAGAAATAATAACATTGGGGGCGGGCCTGAATGGCAATATGATCTTTCTCCATTGTGTGCATGGCTCAGCGATTGGGTTGAAGAAAATAACTGAAAAGATAAATGATTAAAATAAATACATGTATTAAATAAGTAGGCCTAAATAAATTGTTAAATAAATGTGGTATGTGGTATTTTGGCATTCAGTATTTTGTCTTAAAGGAGCGTAGGAGCGTGTTCCAATCACAGTGCTTAACTGTGAGCGACAGTTAGACTGACCCGCCCCCAAGACCGTGGGAGGATGGGAAAGAATCGTATAAAACCCCGGGCCTGTCAAGCCCCAAGCACTGCGTCTCTTCCCCCAGTCGAGAGCAGGTGTGTTTTATTGAATAAACGTCTTTTGTGCCCTACAATCGACTGTATATTCTTCTTTGACAGTGTGAGCAGTTTTACCTCCCTGGCACGAACCGAATGAATGTTGCGGCCTAACCAGTCGCAGTAACAAGAGTGAAGCCTACATGAATGGTTCATCTACACCATATCTAAACTTCACCCTCACAACACCATCTTGTTACATAAATATTAAAACAAATTAATTAAATAAATAATGAAGCACTTATTTGAGTAGATGTTTGGATTAACGCTGCAGGTAAAGAAACAAATTGTATTATTTATCCTAAGTATGCTGGGGGTTAATGAAAATTACGTTGAAGATGAACGGGCATAAATAGGAGTATTTTCTTTCTGTATTATTTTGCCATTCTACATCTAGACCAAAAAACTGCTGTTCTAAGTATTGAAACCCAGCGATTGTTTGTCATCTTTCGAGGGTCATCGGGTCTTTTTAGAAATAATGTGTACGGGCAGGATATTCGTCCATATGTAATCCATCCCGGTTGTTTACATTCATAGACACTTAAATTTTGGAGGGTGAAACACTTACGCAGGTAGCGATTACTGTCAGGCAAAAACTATATCAATAATACCGTTATAATATAGGCCTATGGGAGTTTCAATCCTTCGAATCGGTCCTTATTAAAAAGCATTTGATTAGATTTACATTTTAAATAATTTTTTGTAAGCTTCTTACTAGATCTAGTTCAAAAGGAAGTCCCTGTCTGCATGAAAACAAGCACGATTCGTTCAGTATTGGGCGACAGATTATTTTTGCCAAAGATTCCTCTTCATTCACGAGCTTTTTTGCAGGTATTGGAATGGTCTACTGCTGAAATTAGTGTAGTTGCGTTAAGGATCATAAAATGTGTTGAGCAGACTCCGTCGTAACTATTCCCAATTTGTTCTGGTCAGTATCGAATACTAAAAATTCCCAAAGCAAGAACTCTTGGTCAAACCGCCTAACAAAGGTCAAGGTAGTGTAAACCACGAATATGCCAGATAGCATTACGACCAAAGTCAAAATTGGGCAAAAAGAAAAGGTTGTATGCTGCGAAACCCTGCGTGAGAAATAAAACCCAAACAACACAAAGCAAACTAAAGAGAAGACAGAAAATACACAAAATTTTCGGCTTTCGCCTTTGTCGTGAAAAAAAAAAAAAGAAAATCGAACAATAAAAGACTTCAACAGGAACGAAGCGAAACAGTTTACTTAGCTGCGAGTTCTTGCTTCGTCAGCAGCACCAAAGCACGTCCGCCCGCCAAATGCATGGAAGCTCGAAGTCGACCCCACAGTTTTTCTGTGGTTTTTATGATATTTCGTGAGCGTATACATCCCACAACTAATAAATAATTAATATTGACAAAACTGTGCTGATTCTAATTCTTTCAGCTACATATCTATTTCTTTCGGGAGAATTTGTATGCCAACCTCTTTAGAACTTCGTATTCTTCAGAGATTCAGAAGTCTCCATAGTTACACTAATCTAAAATTTCCGGGTTTTTTGTATTTTTGCCTCTTTAATGAAATTTTTCCTCATCCGAATGTAACAATTTGTCATTTTCGTTTTTTTTTTCCCCCTTTCTTGTTCATTTCTCTCATATATCTAGGGGAAGTTGGAATGAACTCGGCTACAATGTTAAAATACGGAAGGAGAAAAATTATATCAGAAAGCCCCACGAAGACAAGAAAACTGAAGGCCTCAATGACGTTTTAAAGAATGAAAATAAGAGAAATTACACCATAATTTAAATTCATTCTCATTTTCTTACACTACAGTTTTCTCATGAAGGGGTATGCGAATAAAACGTTTACTTTTTACTTTTACTTTCTATTTGTCATATGCTAGGATAGGCAACCTATCTCACCTAGGGTGCGAAGCCAGCCGTCTACCCTAGTTTGGCCTGTCTAAGCATTTGTCCGGTTGTGGCATTATCATTATTAAATTATTATCAGCCAGTTCTACGTTTCATGAGTTTATATCTGATCTGCTTTATTTATCTCAGCTATTCTTAACAAAGTCAGGTGGTGAATGTGTTAAAATGTGTGTCCGCATCAAAATATTGCGTTCTTTTTTTTTTTTTACAAGAATCCTTCTTCTGCACGCTTCTTCTTTTCTAGAAATTTCCATATTTTATTTGCCCCGTGATCAGAGTTCATGGCCTTTCAGAGTTCAGCTCTTGTACGGTCGTCGTGGTAGAGGGTGGGGGGAGGAGGGGGGGGCATAGCTTTATAACACAAAAACAATGCATGCAAATAGAACAGATGATGCCTTTTGTGTGGGTTTAAACAGCATCGACAAATTCATAATAAAGACCGATATATCGCACTTAATATCTTTGGTTATTCTACTCTCACTCAGCACTTGTATACGGGCAAACAATCAGTCACAATGAATTAAATTGCGTTCAGGTTCGTCCACCCACACCATCAAACTTATGAGGTGGAAGAAAACTCTCTTACTGAATTCTTTCTTCCAGTTTGGATCTACATTTTTATTATTATTTTTATTAGGCTATCATTCTTAGGGGGTGCTTCTTGACGTCAAAGGAAACCAGGCACTCGAAAAATGAATTATGAAAAAGACACTTTCGATAAAGTCGGGAATACATTACTGAATTAATTTTGTTCCCCTTTACGTTTTAAATTTATGATGAATTCCACCTACACTTACAGTGTCACCAGAGTTAGCGGTCTACCTAACCTAACTTTGCAAAGGGGTCTGCTTGAAAAACCTGTGATTTCGATCCATCAGAGCGTTGATTCATGAGGCACATCGTAACTATGAGCCGGCGCATTATTTTTCATGACGTCCTATATAGGTCATTCTGCTGAAAGAAAATTAACAAATCGGGGCTAAGAATTCGTGGTGGTCACAGTGGCGGTGGTGGTGGTGGTAGTGATGGTAATGGTCACAGTGGTGGTGCTTATGAGAGTAGTGGTGGTGCTTATGACAGTGGTTATGGTGATGGTCACACTGGTGAAATAAATATTGTACTGTAAATACTGGACACTTATGACCGATTCCAAAGATCTGGAGTCTTCCCAGAGCTTCTGAACATGAAAAGAAGGCGTGATTGTAACTAAGATGAAGGTCATTTCTCAGTCGTACTAAAAACTTGGTTTTCATTTGTCAGCTGAAGGAAAAAGAAAAGCACCTATGCGTGCCAATCTTTTGAGAATGGCAAAATATACGCTACAAAAGCCAGAAAGAATAAAGTTTTAACCTCCGCCAAATCTGGAAGACGAGGCTGCACCCATACCTTCCCCCCCCCCCCCCCCGTCAAGGACTACCCAGTCCTCCCACCTCCTCCCCCAGATCTTGCTCCTGAAAAGGGTAATTGTCTCCAACAAAGCTCCCCATGGAAAAAAGTTAATACCACAACAGCACAAAAATCCAAAGTGACGTCCAAAAAAATGCGCAAAATTAATTTTGCAGAGGCCTTCGGGCACCATAGATCAGCCTGCTGCAGTTTGCCTTAAAAAAAACAAAACACTCTGGCTCACCCTTAGAACAACACAGCCTACCGGTGCCATGCCCGAGGTACCGACGGGCTAAGCGGTGGAATCTCTGTCCTCAAAAATCAGGGCAAAAAATCCATAGGCCTGTCCAACTAGAACTGTAAGGATCACAGCTTGCAAACGTTTCACTCTGCGCGCTGTATACACTCCAGCCCTTCCCTGAAATTGAAACATCGAACAATTTCCTCCCCCATGTATTCTTATGGGAGACTTCAACGCACACAGTTCCGTCTGCGGCAGCCAGTGGAGAAACTTCCTTTCGGAAACATCCTTCCAGCAAGGTCTGGTTGAGGAGTGCCCAAGACGTATGGGGAAGCGGAAGTTGTTCAACGAGACCTGAAAGGACAGTTTTAGAAACCACAGATAATCTGAGTGTTGGTAGTTAATTGGATGGGTCTGTGAAGGAGCCTTTCATTTAGAATCATACCTCCTAGCCAGGTAGCCTGCACCGTAATGGTGAGTAAGTGGGTGAGTAAGTGGTTGGTGATTGTAACAGTTGATGCAAATTTCAGCACGTTATGATAGGGGGAAGTCAGGTGATCTGAACTGCTACCCTTTAAATACGAAACTGTCTCGAACTATCGTAGAAATAAATGAAACAGGATCCGATGAACGATTAACATTAACTTTTAATAACTGTAGATGAACGCTGGATATCTCACAACTTTTACTTACGAGGAAGCCATGCAGGTCTCTACACAGAATGACAGGATCTTGCCCACATGCGGAATAACTATATCTTGCACACCTACTCACTCGCTTGCCATCCTTAATATACCCATAACGGGAAATCCAGAAACTACGGGATGCATAAAGGCCACCTAATCGCAATTAGGCACGTCACAGAATTGCGTCACTCCAAGGCCGACCTAGCGTAATTACTTCGACGTGAATGAAATCGTACGTTCTCGATAGACCTACAATAAACAATTACGTCACACAGCAAAACTAGCACACGAGGGGTCGCCGAGGGCTGCGGACAACATTGTTAGCCCGTATGACTAGGACGCTACACAACTCCCCAATTTAATTGGAACATTTTTCAACTATCAACATCATAAAGCGTCTACACTATGATAAAATAACACTCATTACTCTCCAATCTCACAGTAGACATTGCTAATGTTATACATTAGTAATATAAATTAGGTGCCTCCCCAACTTCATAAATACAATACCATAACTAGAGTATCCTTACAACACTAGTACAATGTCATCATAATATTACACCATCACTGTAATACGCTTGGCAATGGTTAATGACACTGTTGCAAAACCAATACAATACCACCCCACTGTGGTGAAACGATGGCCATAATGCTTCGTGCACATAGACATGATTATCCCAAAAAATGCATAAACTCATAGATACAATGGATACAATGGCAAAAATACCAATACATAATATCAACCACTGATCAGGGTCAAATAAGTTACAACAAAGCAATATTAGCACTGTCCAAGTGTGGAACACTCATAAATTACATCAGGGCAACATACAAAATCACTGCTTCCTCGCAAAAAAAAAATTACATCAAGCTTCATTGATACCAATGTTCACATAGTACAAAATCAAAATATGGCTGAGACATCGCAGCTCTCTGCCAGACATCGATACTAAGCTATCTCATTACAATAGCTTAATTACAATGCAATACAGTCATCCCAGAAACTCATCTAATAGGCAAAATTCTGGGTTACAATGCATTTCACTGACAGTGTACTACTTTCAAAATATTCTACTCAGGAAGTCGGCGCCGACATTTTTCTTGCCCCTCTCATACCTAATCCTGAATCGATATGGCTGTAAAACTAAACTCCATCGTAATAGCTTTGGACTGTCAAATCTGGCAGAATTAAAATACTCTAATGACCGATGGTCAGTTTGGAGCACAATAAATACAAAGTAAACTTCTTTACAGCCCAAACAGCCAGACGTTCGAGCTGAAACCGAATATTTCGTCTTAAGAGGCAATAGCTTACGACCAGGGGCGAAGCGTGGCCCTCTGCAGAGGGTAATCAGAATTTAAGCTAGTAAGATCCTCATAATAGGACGTATCGCTACATCATATGTACATAATTATAAATGCAGCGACTAAAATGAAACGGTTGCTAGGCACTGCAAAAATCTGAAGAGCGGACTATTCTTGTCAACAGGACAGGAATGCAACAGTTTACAAGCCAAACTAATCTGAAAAACTATTCATTCATACTAACAGACTTATAAACGCATATTTTTCACCCATTTTTAAAAATAGAATTTGAACAGCACGTTTTCATTGTCATATTCATAGCCAGAGATTTTGTTATTCTACCATCTCATAAAGTTACTCGGAAAGGACACATTAACATTAAATGGTAGAAAGTGCTTAAATAGCATCTCTGTGACACAGCAATGTGTAGCGATTTCGGAGAAGTGGCTATCTGCCGTTGCGGTTTAGGTTCGAGCGACCTATCAAGTGAATTGATGTTCTTAATACGTTCGACTCATTTTGATCACAGTTATATCTAGATCTAGACTTTAATAATTATTATTCTTTGATAGCTCTTGCTGTGCATAGAGTAAATTATTATCAGATTACCTCAAACACAACAAAAAAAAGATCCACACAATCTCTTTCACTCTACTCTTAGCTTTCGATTGGGATGAAAACGACCGCAAAGTGAAAAACCTGCATAAGTACGTAAAATCAGGTCAAACCTTGATTATAAACCTATTTTTTTCCCCCACTATTTTGCTGTCTGCGGCGCCGCTTTGAAGAAAACAGGCTATGCTCAAGATCGCTTCTGGGTGTAGTCAAGTCTTCTTCGTCTTTGTTAATCACTGATTTTGGACCAGTTCATATGGTGCAAGTCCCTACAAAGATGCTTTTCGGTGAGGGGTGTTAGACTATAACAACAATCCCAAAATAGCGAGGTAGAACAGAATGCTGAACTAACTAAATGGACTTGGAGTTGGCCCGGTCTGAAAAGCGTAGTAATTCTAGAATTAATATTCGAAGGGTAATCACTGATTATTTGATTATGAGGAAGCCTCGCCCCTGCTTACGACTAGCATATGCTACAGGGTACAACTTTCTCTCGTATTTCTGCATAAGAGCAGCGCCTATAACCCGCGATCTGATGCATCAGTTGCTAAGAGAAAATCTTTGGAAAAATCTGGCAAACATAACACGGGTTTGGAAATAATGGCATTCTTCAAAGAAGTGTACGCTTTCTACTGCACTTCTCCCCTCTGAACTACATTAGGCTGACCCTTTCTAAGAAAATCAGGCAGTGGTGCTGCAATAGCTGCAAAGTTAGGAACAAATTCTTGGTAATAGCCTAGCAGTCCGAAAAATGCTTTCACTTCCTTCTTAGTGGTGGGTGTGTGTGCATCTCGAACCTTACATACATTTTCTTCTAGTAGGCCAATCATACCTTTTCCCACTGAGTGTCCAACAAAGTCTTACCTCAGACGATGGTCTTGCAGTTAATCCATTTGGTCCATCCTCTGCAACAATTCCTTCAGAGCATTCACATGCTCGTCGAATGTCTCTGTATGGATCAGCAGGTCGTCCACATACGCTGTCACATTGTTTAGTCCCTAGATCAATGGCTTCACGATCCTGTTCGGCGTGGCTCCAAAGTTCATCATCCCGAAGGGCATCCGGGTGAATTCGTAGTGTCATGTCTTGTTCTCGGACTCGCACTTGCCAGTATCCCTTGCTCAAGTCAAACCGAGAGAATATTCATCCTCTCGATAGACTCTGGAACACTTCCGATGGGGCCGCTGTCGGATGAGGGTCGAATATAGTGATCTTGTTCAGCCTCCTGTAGTCGATGCAGACTCTGTTGGATGCGTCCTTCTTCTTGACAACAACCGGTGAGTTGTAAGCTGATGAGCTTCTGCGAATGATGCCCAACCTTTCCATGGTGCTAAGCTCCTCCTTTAAGGAGTCGCGCATAGCGTAGAGCACAGGGCACGTTGCCGAACTGGTACCTCTGTCGCCAGATCGATGCGGTGTTCAAACCCAACTGGCAGCATCCAGAGAGATAGGTGAAGATGTGTTGAAACTCCACCACCTCACCGAGTTGTTGGCGTTGTTCCAGCGTCAGTTGCGTTCCATACTGGACACCTTCGTAGCCTGCCTTCTGGTCCCAGCTCCCTAGGTCGGCAAGATCCTCCGTCGTTCCACCGCTGTCGCCTTCCAGGTCCTCGACGACTGTCATGCCAGCTGACTCCACGGGTTGACTCTCGTCCATCAGGTCGTCCTCTGCTAGCACAGTCCCATCACATTCACCGTCGTCATTCATCATGGCGTCTACATATCCACTGGTGTCGCTCCTGCTTTCGTTCATCTCACACGTCTCGGCCACGACAGGTGTCAGTCCCATTGCCGCTGCCGCTTCATGCGTCGTCTCTTGAGAAGGTTAGCGTGCAAGGTCTTCTCCTTCATACCGATTTTGACTGTAGTCGTTCACGCCGACAACCGAAACTACCTTGTAAACCTTTCCACTGAACTAGAAGCTTGTTAGCGTTCGTCGGTAATAGTACTAGCACTTCATCGCCAGGGCGGAACTGCCTCTCTCGCGCCTTCCGGTCGTAGTAGGTTTTCTTCCTTCTTCCATCCCTAGCTTCAATGTGTTCTCCAGCCTTGACGTACTGATAACTAGTCTTCGTCTCCTGCTCCTCTAAGCCCTTGGTACATAGTTTCCGTAAGATATGCATTGGTCCTCTCATGGTTCTCCCATAAAACAACTCAGGGTCTCCCTCAGTGTGCCGTTGAATCGCTCCACCAGCCCGTTGCACATGGGGTGGTATAGACAGTAGCGGTCGACTGTCGAATCCCCAGTAGTCTGTTCGTTTCTTTCATGACGTCCGACATGAACTGGGTCCGATAAGATCTCCCCGGGCACACCCAAACGGCTGTAGATATTTTATCGCATCGATTTTTTTCAAAGGAGTCGCTTCAGGGTAACGAGTAGGGTAGTCAATAGGGACTCGTTACCCTGACTACCAGGTCCACGGACACTCTCCTAAACGGGTCGTCTACTAATGGCATACTCTGCATATGCACCTTTGGGGTCGCTCCCTTGTTCACTGTCCTCTGGCAGATGTCACATGAGCGGCAGTATCTCTCGACGTCACTTTCGATTTCAGGCCAGTAAAAATTGCGCATCACCCTATCTTTCGCCTTCTTCACGCCGAGATGTCCCCCGACGATTGTCGTGGGTAACGCTCAGTACATACTCCCTCAGTTTCTTGGGTAGTACTATCTGTTTTGTAATAGTATAAATCCGCCTCCTACGTAGCCTCTCGAAGTGTACAATATTACCTCTATTGGTCGTGATTTTCTTCTGCTCCAACTTCTTGAGTTCTTTGTCTTCTTCCTGGAGTCGGATGAGTTCCTCCCTATCCACTCCCGCGTGCCGTTCTGCCTTCGGCACCCTCAGTGACGTAGACTGGTCCTTCCTCTTCTCCCGGGCCCTCGTGGTCACCGCTCCTACCATCACCTCGGTATCAGGGTCGTACGGGTCCTTCGCTATGTTCCCGACTACTACGTCGCAGATGGTCTCCGGGAGACACAGTGCCGTCTCTGCCCGTCAGTCCCCCGCCGCCAGCAAGGAGTTATCGATCCTCGCGATAAGTTTCGCCCACCAGTGATCGCCGCACCACAACATCTTCACAGCCAGTATCTCTCAGGACGCCTACTGCTCGAGCTCCAATCAAGCCCTTCACCATTGGTAACCAGTTCCTCCAAGATCCTTCCGTCACTGCATTCTCTGCACGTAACAGGCACCCCTAACTGGAGCTTCCCGTCCTTCATTACCGCTTGAACGTTGATACTGGTGTCAGCCGACGTCACACCATGTCGACGACGCCCGCCGCTATAACAACGGCCGCCGCCGCCCTGTTCGGCTTGCCTCGTCCTATATCCTTCTGGGCCGGACACATCTTCCGAACGTGGCCTGGCTTTCCACAAAGGTAACATGTACGACACTCCCTTGCCTTGTGTCCTGGCTTCTGGCACCTATGACATAACCGTGGGCCTCTGTCGCACTGCCGGCTTTGCTGTACGGCGCTCCCGCTGAGTGTCCAGTTTCTGGTACGCCTACCAGGTACGCCTCAGCTGAGTCTGCGATTTCCTGTCTTTGGCTTCCTCTCCCTCACATGGGTTGCAAGGTCTGGTGAACTGCTTTCTGACGAACAGGTCTCTCACTCCTTTGTAGGTTTCCTCCGTCTTCAACAGCTTTATCCACCTCTCCAAATAGGTCTTATTCCTGGTCAAAAACATGCCAACATCTTCTCCATCGACGTCCTTGTCCTTATATCCATCCTCTGACAGGTTGTACCTCTTCTGCAAAGCTTCCTTCTATCGTACTGGTTAGCTTCGTCGATTGGCAGTCTGCAGGAGCACTCCAGGGCCTCTCCCGGTAAGCAGGGCAGACAGTGATGTTGTCCAGGTTCATCTGGGCCAGTCGGCTGTCTCAGCGAACCTCTCGAAAGGCAGTAACCAGCTAACCAGGTCGTCTTTCTCATCTTGAAATGCAAGTAGCTTGGGTCTCTTGGAACTGGTGTAATCGGTGGTCCTCTGCGTCGAGTCGTCGCTTCCATGTTGATGGCGGATCCTCTCCATCTCCAGCTCGTGTTTCATTCTTTCTCTTTCCGGCTGAGCCTGTCGTTGAGCCTCATTCTCCTGAGCCTCCTTTTCCATTCTCAGCTGCTCCATTTTAAGTTCCTCCATGCGCATTTGAGCATCCAACTGTCTTTCCCTTTCCAGGCCTTCACGGACGTAGTCCCTTCTGTCCTGCTCAGTGAGCTCAAGGGCCTCCGCCTCCTGGCTGAGCCCTCCAATAGCCTCCGACATATTGTGGATATCCTCGATGATCGTTACACAATTTACTGTACTTTAAAATTGAATCTAATCGGATCTGAACTGATCTCGGACGAGCCCTCAATATGTAACAGTTGATGTAAATTTCAGCACGTTATGACCTATCAGGTCTTTCTGAGATTAGTGAGAAACTGTTTTTTTCTGCTCAGGCAACACTAGTTCCAGTCTGGAATGGTTACTCTCACTCCGTCTGCCGGATACGTTGTTTTTCAGCTGCTTCGATGTTGCACCATCGTGTTGCATAATTTGTGTCCACGAGATAAATTCATTCAATTCACAATAAATTTCATAAAGGTAATCTGTCAGGTAATCTGAACTGCTACCCTTTAAAAACGAAACTGTCTCGAACTGTCGTAGAAATAAATTAAACAGGATCTGATGAACGATTAACATTAACTGTAGATATCTGGATATCTCACAACTTTTACTTACGAGGAAGGCATGCAGGTCTCTACACAAATTTTGGCTAAGTGAAACGTCATATTTTCAAATATTTTCACAAGTTGCATCTCTCAAAGAACCAAAAAGCAGCCATTCATTTTGTCCCTTCCTGTCATCGATTGGCTGTTGGAACCTAGTTAAGTTGATTTGGGGGCAAATTCATTTTTATTTTTCAAAAAATAACCTCGATAAAATTGTTGGCGGCGGGAGGGAAGGGGCGGCGGCGGGTTCACGGTCTTTGAAGTTGCCGCTCAAAGACACGGTCTTTGATGAAAGAAAGTCAAGACTGGCGAATATGGGCGGCTCTAATGTGACCTGTTGCGTCCTAGTCCGAACGACCCCTCGTGTGCTTGTTTTACTTGTCTGTGATTTCTCGCTGTGTTACGTAATTATTTATTGTAGGTCTATCGAGAACGTACGATATCATTCATGTCGGAGTAATTACGCTAGGTTGGCCTTGGAGTGACGCAATTCTGTGACTTGCGATTAGGTGGCCTTTATGCATCCTGTAGTTTCTTGATTTCCCGTTCGTGAACGTTCTATCTAGATGGGTATATAAAGGGTGGCAAGCGAGTGAGTGGGTGTACAAGAGTCAGTTATTCCGCATGTGGGCAAGATCCCGTTATTTTGTGTGTGCAAAATCCAATCTGGGTTTTTGTAACTGCGTGTCTTCCCCGCAAGTAGCTGTGAGATATCCAACGTTCATTTACAGTTATTAAAAGTTGATGTTAATCGTTCATCGGATCCTGTTTTCATTTATTTCTACGACAGTTCGAGACAGTTTCGTTTTTAAAGAGTAACAGCTCAGATCACCTCCCTATCATAAAGTGTTAAAATTTACGTCTGTTTCTCTCTCTCAAGTGCAAGTGACTAGTGCAACTTTAAGAACCACAGTGCAACTCTCTTGGAGAACCACAGCATATTATTTCAAGTATTCCAACAGAAATTGCCGGGGTCCAAATTTCAAAAGAGAGAGAGACAGAAAGAGAGAGGAATAGAAAGGCAGGGGCAGGTGGATGTAGGGAGGGGGAGAGTCAAGGGTGAGCAAGGCGAGAAACAAAGACAAAGATAAATAAAGAGGGACAGAAAGAGAGAAGAGAGATAGGGAGAGAAAGATAAGTAAGAGAAATTGTAAAGAAGTGATATGTGCTACAATACTTTGTGCTACTAAAGAGCGAAGTGTGAATAAATGTTTGACATTCAAACGTTCATTCGAACTGTGATGGTTCAAATAAACGATTTGAAATAATCATAATTCCTTGGTTTCGAGATAAAACAGAATTTTTACGGCAAAGACGGTAACAAATACCATTGAGGCACTTTTACACATTTTTACTAGATCTATACCCAAAGAAAGGTAAGCAAGATAATCAGTTTTTTCCTTCTTCTGTCAAATTTTGATTTTTGACTTAACGAGGTTCCAACAGTCAACCGACGATATGTATTTTAGATATATACCTACTACAACAGAAATTGTTTTACACAATTAAAACTCCATCTGGTGGAAGCAGAGTGTCAGGTTTAGGATCATCTAATAATTACAGGGCTATCAGTTTGTGTCAGCAAACTTTCTATTTCCTCCTAACAGTTCGCCAGGCTGGTACAGATAACGCACTCTGACAACTTTTGCTTGTGAAGTCCAACAGACCGACCAGGAAGCGAAACGTTAAAGCTTTTTACCGAGGTTCCAACAGCCGGCTTCAGCGTGTTATAACCGTGTTAACTCTGGTTACAGAGGGGTTGTCGTCAAAATGTACAGCTCCCAATAAAGAAAACTATTAAAGATAATCAGTTTTTTCCTTATTCTGTCAAATTTTGATTTTTGACTTAACGAGGTTCCAACAGTCAACCGACGATATGTATCTTAGATATATACCTACTACAACAGAAATTGTTTTACACAATTAAAACTCCATCTGGTGGAAGCAGAGTGTCAGGTTTAGGATCATCTAATAATTACAGGGCTATCAGTTTGTGTCAGCAAACTTTCTATTTCCTCCTAACAGTTCGCCAGGCTGGTACAGATAACGCACTCTGACAACTTTTGCTTGTGAAGTCCAACAGACCGACCAGGAACTATTGAAGATGGTGTGCTGTGCGGTAGTTGTTTTAGAAAACCCAAGCGTCTTTCTGAGATTAGTGAGAAACCGTTTTTTTCTGCTCAGGCAACACTAGTTCCAGTCTGGAATGGTTACTCTCACTCCGTCTGCCGGATACGTTGTTTTTCAGCTGCTTCGATGTTGCACCATCGTGTTACATAATTGGTGTCCACGAGATAAATTCATTCAATTCACAATAAATTTCATAACCACCCCCGTCGTGACAGACGTAGATAAGTCTACCTTTTCAACATCTACTACTGCCACATACATGAATCCTACTGCTTGCATATAGTGAAACAAATTATCATCCAAGAGTTGAAGCTGCAAATAACACCCCAGGCGATTTTTATTAGCGTACGTTCAAGTACGAACAGATAATGTTTTCGAAACACTTATTGGTTTATTGCTTGTGAAATCGTCTGTCAAGCACATGCCTAACTTGGAAAACTTTTATACAAGATCAGATGGATTTACTCGTCCTGGAATCGAGAGATTTAAAGACGTTCGTTTGGGCAATACTTGGCTCCCAAGCACAAGCATTCTTGGGACTAAAAAAGCTTTCGATCAGCAGAAACGCATAGCACTGAGGATATTTATGTTCTTTTATTCATTCTTTTTGTCCGAAGGTGGAGGAGTTGGAATGGGTTCCTGAATGGTTCCGAGTTAAAGTAAGAACTGGCATGCTGATTGTCATTCCGATTGCGGTAATGTGAATAGACGTATCTATCGAAGCATCTATGGGATTCTCGGATCCGCATCTTCAAAGCGGGATTATCAAAACATGTTATCATATTAAAGGTTTACAACCCAAGTTTAAATGCATGCTTCAAACATATATTTATGGACGATAATTTTTAATCCTTGTCGTCGTCTAAGAACATTTGATAATTTCTTGTTGGCGCTCATGATGTTATTCTTCCTTAAACCGCTAGACTTGCTTTGAATTTTTAAATTTTTAAAAAATTATTTATATTTTTAATTTTTAGTTTTTGCTTTTAACTCAAATGAAATAATATTCTTCAGAGAACAGAAATTCTATTGTATTGATCTTCATATTTTATTACTTCCATCTATTATGAAATGAAAATCATATTATTTTGCTCGCGTTGTGAAAGAACACAGACTTATTTTTTAACTTTTACAAGATTGACAAGAAGCTCCGCGATACTTACCATCATTATGATTATGCTTTTTATTTGAATTCCACATTGCAGATGTTACAGTTTTATTAAATTCTTATTCTTGTAAATGTAATTTCTTGTAATTTAACTTCAGCTTCTTTTGTTGTAATTTAGTTTCCTACAAAATTCGTTATAGTAACCTGATAATTGTTTCCACAAACTTTTCTTTGGCATCTTATCCAAAGGCTGTTATTACGGAAGGATATAATAATTATAGATTAGGATAATCAGATTTTATAGATAAGCCATAACTAAGAGCTTCTTGTTTGAAAATCTTGTTTTCATTTGGGTTAGGTTGTGCTGTGAACATTTTCTTATTACTCAATTCACTATAGAAAACTATCGGTAAACTTTGATCTAAAATGATGAATTTTAAATTCTACAGTGTTATTATCGTTTTCAGGAAGTATTGTTTTACACATTTTGTGATTTAAGCATTTCTCTTGATGTTACTTCGCTTTTAAGCCTCTTCGCTTTTAAATATAATTCCTACAGATGAAAACTTTGTTATCATATTCCAAATTCTTTATAATTTATAAGACAATAATGAGTCCATCATCTTCTAAATACAGTAAATTATCATTGTAATACATCAGTCATGTCAATAATAAATTGGATTAGATAATATTTATCTTTTGGTTATTCTGAAGCCAAAACGTTTATCAAAATATTATTTTGGTTTCCAAATACTTTAGCCGGATATTCAATTTCATCCATCAAAGTATTTTCATATTGAAAGTCTGTGACTATCATTTTATTTATTATTATATAATTACTTTTAATTAACGGTTTGGTTTTACATTTGTTTTAATGATCTGATTGAATACATATCCAGATTATCTTGAAATTTATCAACCCAAGCGTTAAAATGTATTGAAATCATTCATGGAATTTATAACACCAAACTGTGACTGATAATGGGCTCCAACGCTAATGGTGTATTAAACTCAGACGTTATTATTAATTTAAGTTTTACCTTTGAAATCTTCAACGAATTTTTAAACTCTTGTTCTAAGTTAAAATATCTGAATGTATTGTTTTCTTGTACATCATCGTTAATGACTTCTTTGAAATTCTTTTCATCCATTATAAGTATACAATATAAAATATAAAATTTTTAAATAATTAATTATATGCTTGTAAATGGAAAATCAAATACTCTTTATCTAACGATTTGATTTGAGCATAAGGGTCGTGTTTGGTCCCGTATCGCAGTTGTGTTTATCTTGCCTTTCGCTCTGCAGAAAAAGACCGTTTACGCCTGGAGTAAATCTGACGAATTGGATTTCTGATTGCTGGCTGGGACACCATCCTAGAAGAGAACCTAATAAAACGATACCATAAATTTATTTTAGAGCTACAGCTAAAACGTTCTAAAATCGCTTATATTCAGGAATTGAAACTGCATCTATTAAGGGTCAAATCATTATGAACCACTTATATGGTGGTTTGGTTTAGAGGAGTATAACCTGCGGACGAAAATGCATGCTCCAATTTGCACCAGCCTTGTCGTTTCATTTTCAATGGGGTTGGTGATGGGGACATGACACAGGGTCCTCCGTCCTGTGAGCGCCAAAACCTGGTGGTACAAACGAATTGAGGGGACACGACGCGGACATGAAATGATACGGCAACGACACTTACACAAAATGAAATGCCACCGATAATGAGAATACAGAGACTTGCAGGTTCAGATTTGCAGTTGCAGATTTCAGGGGCTTGAAATTAAATTTTTTGATGATGTTGACAGAGTCACTAAAGTACAGCTCCACACTGCAGAAGGCTCCCAGTATAATTTATACTACACAATATAAGTAGAAGTTATGTTTTGTGAAATTATAAAATTTCATACAAGAGGCCAACACAATGTTTTCCCATAAATAAACTAAGTTGAAAAATAAATACATAATATATCGTGTTTGAGACTGTCGTAAATCGATTTCACCTACTTTTCAGGAGAAGCCAACAAAAACTTATTTCCTAGCTTGCCGTGTTACTTGGAATCTTCAAATTCGGCAACATGTTGCATAATCCAACCATACCCCATTTCAGTTGTTGAAATATCAAAAGTGTCTTTGATCTGTTACACGACTTACGATTTTTTTTTTTTACAAAATCTTTTTGCACTACTGTCACAAATAGCTTAAATAGCGAGGTGAATCTTGTCATAATTGCAAGATACGGCTGTTTTCAAAAACGATTTTTTATAAACTCCGTCTTACTGATGTAGTCATAAGTTACGAAAATAGCTAATTTCACTGTTTAAATGCAATAAGTATACTTTTCGGTGATGTGGTATCAAGCATGTGATTTGAAGCACATATCGAACCGTACTTGCTAGAATTTTTCAGTTGATTATTTCTGGGCCCTCGGGGCGACCATCCCCAACCCAGCGCGTCCACAGGTGGCGGATAGTGGAACTACCTCTAGATATAGGGGCCAATTGCCGTATCATTTCATGTCCGCAGTCGCGGACCAACTGGCAGTGGTTCCAGAGGGCGAGGCAGGATCACTACCTGGGAAAAGTGACCCCCTGTAAAATACCTCAGAATCTCGGTGATTCCATATAAGCGAATCGCCTCGATTCAGGCGCCTCGCCTGAATTAAGGCGCCTCGCCTTAACCTCTTTCCTGTGCAAATGGGGCTCATAGCTTGGGAAAGCAGCCCGTCTTGGAGAAGGAAAACAAACCTCCACTGCCGTGCGGAACAGGTCACGGCTGACCAAAGGCTATGGAAGCAGATCCAGAAAGAAAAGCACGCAGAAGACGGAGATCTTGGATCGAAAGGTGCAAATAGTTTGGAAAGGTGTCACAACCGAACCCAAAAACACATCACCCAATTTACTTCAATATGTCAGACAAGAATGATAGATGTGGTGCTTTGCCTGTGAAGTCCCGCCAGGCACAGCCAACTACTGGTGGTCAATCGACCTCAACTTGGGGAACCGGGAGTCGAGCAAAGAGGTAAAAGAAGACAACTGGCCATAGCAGAGCAGGAAAGAAAACAAGATAACGTTTTGAAAATACTTCAATGGAATGCTGAGGGAATATACAATAAAAAGACGGCACTCACATACAAACTTCTCAACAAAAAAATACAGATTGCATGTATACAAGAAACTCACATCACGAGCAACAGCAGTTTTAACATGCTTCAGACAAGAGCGAGAAACCAGACGCAAAGATGGCATCATCATTCTGGCCCACAACAGCATTGTAGCCAGTGAAATAAAGTTGGACACTCAACAAGGAACAGAAATCATTGGAGTACATCAGTACATCAATCAAGAAATACTCATGTATAATGTCTTCGGCCTTCCTGACAGAGTACTTTCCAGGTGCCAGGTGTTATAGTTGGAGACTTCAATTGCCATTCTCAGGGTTGGGGCTACAATCACCTAGATCCCAGAGGTGAATACGTTGAGGACTGGCAGGCTGATTGCAATCTTCTTCTAAATATCCCAGAGGATCCTGACTCCTTCTACTCAAGAAGATAGCTTACCACCACAAACCCTGACCTAGCCTTTCACCGAGAAAAGCCCCGCTGACCTCGCGACCTTTGAGAAGCCGGCAACCGTATCTGACGCCGGCAACCGTCTGCAAAAGGGCCAACTGACTCGCCGCATCTGGCTGATAATTTATAAAATATTTTTTTAATTTTTCTTTCTTCTTTCTCTTTTTCTTTTCTTTCTTATTTGCCTTTGTATATTTTGAGATTTTTATACATTATAATATCATAATCTATACTATATATCTAGCTTGATCACAGTGATTTGCAACCATGCTCAACAAGAGAAGTCCAAAATCAACTCGCGGAAAGTGATAGCATTCCTCCAGGAGACAGTAATACATCCCCGAGATGGAACTACAAACGGTCAGATTGGGAGAAATTTGCCAGCTGTTACACCACATCCATCAACTGCGTCAAACAAGATCAAAACATCGTCAGGTATTCACAGAAGCCATCTACAGAACAGCAACTGGACAATACCAAGAGGCGCAAGGAAAGAATACATTCCATACGTCAGAAGAAGTTCTGCACAACCAAGAAAGAGATCAGCAAAATGATCCTTGAATAGAGAACAACATCAAACTCAAAGAAATCACAGCAAAACTAAGAAGGAACACGCTGGCACAAATAAGAAACAGTTGGCATGAAAAACCTGAACTTTGAGAAGGATGGGTCCAAACTATGGAAGCTAACCATGTCCCTCAACAAAGAAGCCAACAGATATGCCCCGATAACTCTTGAAAAAGAAGGCAACCTCCTATTTGGAAAGGAACACAAGAACTCTTGAAACAGTTAAAGTCTGTTGGTAACGCAGATGTAGACAATGATAAAGAACAAGAAGTACAAGCAAACATACAGGACTTGGAAGACAGCCAACCAGAACAGCCAGAGGAAAACACAATGACCAGCTCACTCACCATGGAAGAACTGAACACTGCCCTCCAGAAATTGAAGCCCAAACAAGCCCCCGATCCAGACGAAAAAACAAATGATATGTTAATTCACCTTGGACAGAATGCTAAGAAGAAACTGTTGGCCCTCTTCAACTCCAGTTGGAAATATGGCAGGGTTCCCGGAACCTGGAAAAAAGCCACACTCATTCCAATTCACAAGCCAGGCAAGCCAAGAAATGGAGTGGATAGCTACCACCCAATCAGCCTTACAAGCTGACTTTGTAAGTTAATCATAAACAGCATGCAGACTAACCTGGTTCAGCGAGAAGGCTTGGTCGAACAAGCCAGTACAAGACGGTTTCCAGGAAAAGAAAGTGACCATCGCAATACCACATTAAACGAATAGTTCTCATTAGCGTATACCGAGAAAAGCCCCGCTGACCTCGCGACCTTTGAGAAGCCGGCAACCAGATGTATCAGTGGATAACACTACATCACCGATAGTAAAGTAAAGTTACAGGGGAAACGGTAGTACTGTACAACTGAAACATGGAGTCACTCAAGGAGGAGTGATATCCCCCACACTCTTAAACCTCTTCATGAATGACATAAAAGAAATTCTAACTCCAAGAGTGAAAGCGGTAAT
Organism: Onchidella celtica; assembly: GCA_963931925.1. NCBI lineage: Eukaryota > Metazoa > Mollusca > Gastropoda > Systellommatophora > Onchidiidae > Onchidella > Onchidella celtica. The sequence continues at coordinate 43,013,038 of OZ007574.1, forward strand.
GTATGCTGATGATCTGGCACTACTCTGTTCGGACACAAGCTCAGGCTACAAAGTCTACCATAACAGCCTACAACAGTAGACATCAACATGAAACATGAAGCTGAATGCCAAGAAAACAACTTACACAGTCTTTAGTATCCACCAGAATGCAGGCACCCAAACAAAATCAACAACGAGCTTCTCATCAAAAATGACTCACCCTCATACCCCGGAGTTGCATTTGACCAACGACTAACATGGAAAGCCCATCTGGAAAAGACCTAAACTAAAGCAATGCAGCGGATTGCTCCCCTAAAAAAGTTGGCAGGCACAGACGGGTGCAACACAAAACATACTCAAGATAACCTACACCGGATACAAACGTCCGGTTCTGGAGTGTTATCTCAGCATGGGGAGCAGCGACCAAGAACAATTTCCAGAGAGTGGAACGCATCCAAAATCAGAGCCTTCGAATTACCACCGGGGGAATGAAAATCACACCTATTGTAGAGAATATATCTAGCTAGATCTAGATTAGATCAAGATCAAATATCCCACACGTAACATGCCTTTTAACAACATCTGGTGAACAGTGAATATAAATTTCAAGTATAAATAATGATTAGAATCCCGCGGAATGATACCACATTAAACGAATAGTTTTCATTAGGGTATACCGAGAAAAGCCCCGCTGACCTCGCGACCTTTGAGAAGCCGGCAACCGTATCTGACGCCGGCAACCGTCTGCAAAAGGGCCAACTGACTCGCCGCATCTGGCTGATAATTTATAAAATATTTTTTTAATTTTTCTTTCTTCTTTCTCTTTTTCTTTTCTTTCTTATATGGTGGTGCCTTTGTATATTTTGAGATTTTTATACATTATAATATTTATTACCTAATTATAACTGTTTTATAAGCACACCATAATCTATACTATATATCTAGTTAGATCTAGATTAGATCAAGATCAAATATCCCACACGTAACATGCCTTTTAACAACATCTGGTGAACAGTGAATATAAATTTCAAGTATAAATAATGATTAGAATCCCGCGGAATGATACCCAATTAAACGAATAGTTCTCATTAGCGTATACCGAGAAAAGCCCCGCTGACCTCGCGACCTTTGAGAAGCCGGCAACCGTATCTGACGCCGGCAACCGTCTGCAAAAGGGCCAACTGACTCGCCGCATCTGGCTGATAATTTATAAAATATTTTTTTAATTTTTCTTTCTTCTTTCTCTTTTTCTTTTCTTTCTTATTTGCCTTTGTATATTTTGAGATTTTTATACATTATAATATTTATTACCTAATTATAACTGTTTTATAAGCACATCATAATCTATACTATATATCTAGCTAGATCTAGATTAGAACAAGATCAGATATCCCACACGTAACATGCCTTTTAACAACATCTGGTGAACAGAGAATATAAATTTCAAGTATAAATAATGATTAGAATCCCGCGGAATGATACCACATTAAACGAATAGTTCTCATTAGCGTATACCGAGAAAAGCCCCGCTGACCTCGCGACCTTTGAGAAGCCGGCAACCGTATCTGACGCCGGCAACCGTCTGCAAAAGGGCCAACTGACTCGCCGCATCTGGCTGATAATTTATAAAATATTTTTAAAATTTTTCTTTCTTCTTTCTCTTTTTCTTTTCTTTCTTATATTTCTTTGTATATTTTGAGATTTTTATACATTATAATATTTATTACCTAATTATAACTGTTTCATAAGTACACCACAATCTATACTAGATCTATATATATTTGTGGACGAGATTTTTCGTTGCAAAAGGCTTCTGAACCCCTCAGGTTTCAAAGTTTTAATTGGTGCATCACAATGGATGCACAGTTTTTAATAGAAGTCTCAGATGGGTGTAGTTTTTTTTATTGGAAATTTATTGTTTCGCCAATTTTCACTAGGCTCATTGACATGCTGTAGGTTTTAGTGACATCATCACTTCCTGAAAATTTTTCGGTGCGCACCACTGCACACTTCTATCGCTGACTTTTAGGGATGGCCTTCCGTATCTCGGCTTTTTGTTTTTATTCCTTTCGGTCTGAAGTGGTGTTTTTTGTTGTTACATCTCTCTTTATAAGCTATTTATGCAGAATTAATGCCTTTCTTAGTTCACATTTTACTAAAAAATTAAAAAAACACCTATACAAACCTGTTCATCGAACGGGTAGTCAGCTAATATATATGGCGCATCCACTTTTTCTTTTCGTATCCGTTTCTTTCTTTTTTGTTTTACCAGCTGTTGAAACTGAACTGTAAACCTGTTAGCTGATAATGAAAAGACCAAAATGGTTCGAGAACAACATAGAATTCAGCTACTGACAATTCTCTATATTTATTTACTTGACTATTGTCTATATAGGTACTTTCATATTTATCTGTTTATTCATTTAACAATCCACTTTGAACTAATCTTCTCTACATATTTATTTGCGAACTTACTTACACGGATACCTTTTAAAAGTAGTTTTTTTTTTTTTTTTTTTATCACCGTTAATTATACAAATTAACTTAACCAGTCTTAACTTTCTGATCTCCAATCACTGAGTCATGCACGAACCACGAATTTGTTCTTAACTTTGCAACACCACTCTCTGATTGGTAGTGCAGGAGAAAGCGTGTACGTCTTTGAAGAATGCCATTATTGAGATATTGCATTTTAATTAGTGATGGCCGGCAGAGAGCCACTGTGTATTAGTCATATTTTGATTTTGCATTATTGGTTGTCAATTGGACTTGGTGTAAGTTTGGAAGAATATAACGCAAATGGGATCTGTGAGCAAGCACTGAATGTAATTTACGAGTGTGATGTGATCTGGACTATTCGCGTTATTGTGCTCAATGAAACGTTCTTTGAAAGCACACTGGATGTTGGGCCAGGACTGCCTCTTGGTCAGGTGTGAAGTCATCGAGCCATGATCTCGCTTCATCTGTCAAATGCAATTGAAAAGCCACAATTTTCTGACAGTCACCGACACGTGTCACTTTTGAGTTTTCTGCGGGGCTAAAACTCCAATGTGCATTTACAAAGAAGCAAGAAAGTACAAATTGATAAATAATGCATGAGAATTTAAAGTACATTTTAATGCCATGAAGAAATCGGATAACTTTCAGTTGAACATTTGGAGAGAAAAACAGTTTTTTGTCTCTACTGTAAAATTTTCACCGTGGTGTACTGCAATTTACCTACAGATGTAGCTCTAGATCTACCTGTTTTGTTGGACCGGGGAGGGGGGGGGGAAGATGAGGTCTATCAGTTTGTGGTGGTAGTCAGACTGACTAATCAGGCGAAAAAGGGCTGGGGTAGCCATTGGCTATACACACAGATAGGCCTAAATTGGCTGAGATCGAGGCGCCGGCGCAGTTGGCCCTTTTGCAAACGGTTGGCGTCGTCAAGTACGGTTGCCGGCTTCGCGGGATACCGTGACGTCACGACCTTCACCGATAACAAGGAAACTGTCTGCTAAAATTTAGAACTGAGTAATCGTAGACTCACACATGCGAATTGGTAGAAATTTTCGTGGTCTGTCGACGTTATTCAGAAAACAATGCACTTGTGATGATATACTGTCATGTTGTGGTGAGTAATATCTGTTTGTTTATTCTTTAATTTTCATTAGTTTAACTTACAGCATCATGTTTATCATCTCCAGCCCAAAATACAATAAAGGTTGCCTGAGAAGAATATTGCCACCATGAGTATTGTAGCTTCTCGCACGTGGAAAGGGTGAGCACAGAAATGTGAGAACATTACATATACTCATTGTATTATGAGCTGAAATTTTAGTGTATTTTTGGCCAAATTGTTGTGTAATTTATTTTTCTCTCTCAGTCACACCGCCTTCTTCTGTGCGCTGGTTGACTTAATAGGATCAAGGTTAAAAGGTTAACCAGTCAGTACTTTCTGCTGAAGATCTAATAATTATTATGTTCTTGACTTTACCAGTGACATTCCTGATTCGTATCATAAATGGCTGCAGCATAAGTTTTTAACAAACTGTTAGCATGTCTATATGATGGAGAAAATAATTTTGCCTTACTCCATGGAATCCTGATTTGCCGGTTGGTTTGAAGTATAGGCCACATAATGGTCCTAAATTCATATTAAATGTAAAAATACTGCAATGAAAAATACAGAAAACGATAAATTGAAAACTGAGACATCAGTATTGTCATGCATGTGATAAAATGGCTCAGAATATGAACAAATTAATTCTTTGTCAAAAAATTGACACAGATCAGACATAATGGTCGCATACTTGCTCATGTGGCAGAGCTGTTCCATAGAAATTGTACACCCACCACATTAAGCACTGTGGAAAAACAGTATACAAGGACTGTTAGAAGATGTGAAGGCACTTAACAGACATTACCATATAGCCCCACACCAGGAAATTTGAGTGCTTTCAAATGTTTCTGAGACTAAAAAGACTTAACTCGCCATGCATACAGATACCCATAAAAAAAATATATGTGTGAAATTTGTAGTATGGATGTGACTTGTCAGTAGTAAATCGAATTTGACGGCCACAGGACAGTGTAGTTAACTACAGCATTGTTGTTAATCATTAAACTGTCATTTTCTTGGTGTTATTGTTAATATTTTTCTGTGTTATTTTTTGTCTGTTCAGTTTCACCCTGTTCTGTTGTGTTCTGACCGATCTAATTTCAACTTACACGTATACAGTAGATTTATAAAATTTCATACGGCAATAAAAAAGACAAGACAAATGAATTTTTTGCTTGCCTCCATCAATTCTAATAGTGCTGCATGTTTACTGCCTCTTGTGAAGTAAAAATTCTGGCAATGGGAGTGAATGGCTTGTTTTTACAGTTTTCAAGGACTAATTATTATAAATTTTCAATCTATAATTTCTTCCCAAACTACTTTCAAACGATTGGTTTCAGGCGAAGTTTTAAGAACCCCGTGACTTCCTTGTCCTTTACAAATTTGCTAGGCTGAACTAAAAATAATACATGATGGAAAGCATTTATATAGCGCATATATCCATTTAAAATGCTCTATGCGCCTTCGAAGCGCTCAACACATTACATTGCTTCTTTCTCTCTCCCTGTCTCGCTCACTCTCTCTCTCAGAGCAAATTGTAATTCAGCCTGTTAGGCGCAGTTCACAACTCACAACAGTGAACAACTCACAACTCAATAATATTTGAATATTTATTAATAACAATACATATTTAATAATCAATAATAATGAAAAAAAAAATTGTTGTTGTTGGTGGGGGGATGATATGAATACATTTTAATAGACTAATTTCAATTTTGCCCGAGCAACGGCCTGTTCGGCCTGCTCTTTACGATTTCCAACTGCCAAGGTATCTTTAACGTGTGCCGCGTGCACACGGGCCCTCCGAATTTTTTCGCCCTTATCCGAGAAGACTAGGTACTCGATCCTACCTCCCAGTAGGATCAGGGACTTCGAAAATATGAGAAAAATCCGAATTTCCAACATGTCTGCACTGCCCGGATTTGAACCCGGGACCCTTGCCCCTAAGACCACCTTGTCCCCATGTATGTTACATCCATATTATATATCCTCCAACAAACTGAAAACCAGAAAAAGTCATCTTCCACATGCTGAAAATATTTGTTTAAAAACAAAAAAAAAAAAAAAATATATATCCTAATCCGAGTAAGGAGTAGAACAAAGAAAGAATAGAATATCCTGTCCTACGTGCACTTTATTAACGTAATATTATACAAACCACAGAAAATCTGTGGGATCACAGCAAGGCTTGAGCTGAAGCAAAGACAAAAAGAAAAAGTTGTGTAAAATGTAATACATGTATTAGTGTAATTCCTTGCTACAGGATTTTCAAAACACAATTTCATCACATTTAACTGAATGTTATATGCCCAGGAATCTGCAGTCCACCTACTGTACTTTGGCATATTTCGTGTTCTGTAGAGAAATATGGGGACAGTTCCTTTTCTTATTAATGGAATGCTCTCCACAAAAGACTAAAATTCAAAGAGAACTAAAATCAGTCAAATTATTTTTTTAATGTAAATGTACATGTCTTCCATTATCAGTATTGCACAAGAAATAATCCTGACAAAAAGACAGCTGAGCTCCCTAAAAAGTAGACATAAAATAAATGTACATAATCTCATAAAACATAGTACAAAAATCATGACAGAAAATACTACTGGTTAAAAATACTATTACATGATACATAAAATAGACTTTTTCCCCAAAGCACACAATGCAAAAAATTTCAATCCACAAAACTTCAAAACATAAAAATCACATTTTCCTTAATATACACGTATAAAAACAGTTCATTTCACAAAGCATCTTGTTAGCACCCTTTCCTTTGAAATTACATCTAGGCCAACATATAATTACATGTTATTGCTCAAACACTTTTTAAAAAATGAACAAACTTTGAATACCTATTTAAATTTGACCAATTCAGAACATTACTGGGATGGCAGTACAATAGGAAACACCATTCAGTAAAACTGAAATCCTCGGGGCCAAAAGTGACAAATTTTGACACCACCAAATAGAGAAAACACAGAAAATTCCTTCATTAATACTGATAAAACGAAAAAAGAATTTATAATGATATAGTTTCTACCCCAGCTGGAGATTATGTGGAAATTAATCGCTGTTTTTCCCACACAAAAAAACATGGGAAAATGCTTAATAGAACATGTGTACATAAAAAGGTAATCTTAGACCAAATTTCAACATTGCAATGCAAATAGATGCATTTTCATATTTTTATTTCTAAAAATCTTTGAGAATTGACTCCTGAAGACAGTCCACTGAATTTGGAAATAGAAATAATGGATTGATTTGACATCTTGGCTGGGACGTCTGGAGTTATAAGAAAACGGTTTATTTTCATAAGTTCTACCGCAGAGTCTTAGTGACACAGATGAATCTGAAGTCATCTGGTTGACGTCCGAATGAAAGATGCACAAATTAGAATCAAGAAATTGGCAGCTCCACCATGAGAGAGAAGATTTAAATGTTCTTTAACAGAAAAAACAAAACAAGAATTTAGAGCAAGTCGGTAGGTATTAAATTTATTCTTTTCTAATTTAATAACTACAGTAACTACAGTTTCTTTAAGAATAAAATTGTAGCTAATACCGAAACACAACTAACTACGGCCGAGATATCTCACTCATGTGCACTCACGCTCATTTTATAATGATGGTCAAACAAGTGGGAGAGACCAAGGATGTTCAAGCTGGCTGGAAGGGCCAGGCGTGTGGGCGAAATCTTTATCTTAGATAGCTGCACCTCTGTGACCTTGGGCCTTGAGGGACAGGGTGTGTGAGATAGACCACCTAGTAGGTGCAAAACCCAATGGAAAACTCACACTGGGAAACTGATATAACATTGAACAGTGTTAATATTACTTTCTTGTGGCTTGTTTGACCTGATATGATAAAGCCAGACCCTGCAATACTTGTCGATATGTATCCTATGAGTTTATGCTTTTTCGGGGCAACCATGTTATGAGCAACGGTCTATTACATTGTAATAGCATTATGTATACAATGACCATCGTTTCACGACAGTGTGGAGGTACGGTATTAGTTTTGTAACAGTATCATTAACCGTTATTTTATCACAGGGATGTTATTGTATTGGATTTGTAACAGTATTGCAATGGTATTGTAATAAACTTATGATGTTGAGAATTCATGTATTATTGGTGTATAGCATTAGCAATGTCTATTGTCAGGGAGAGTGATGAGTGCTTGTCATTTTATGACGGTGTAGATATAATGATTAAGATGGGAAACACCTTGTGACCCTCATCGCTGCACTATACCACGAACAAAAGGCAACGATTAGATGGAACAATGAGAACTGTCCATATTTCAACATCGAGAAAGGAGTCAGACAGGGTTGCATACTTTCACCTCATCTTTTCAATATTTATACTGAGCAGATCATGAGAAACGCAGACATAGAAGATATGGGAATAAAGATCGGAGGCCGAAACATCACAAACCTTCGCTACGCTGATGACACAGCTCTTATGTCAGATAACATCACCAGCATGAAAAGAGTGTTGCACAGAGTGGATGAAGCGGGCAAGACAGCAGGCCTACACCTAAATGCTAAGAAAACGAAAGTCATGCATACTGGAACAGGGCACCATGAACACCAGGAGATACTAGTAAACAAAACAGCACTAGAAAAAGTGACTGATTTCAAATACCCAGGATCACATAAATCGCAAGATGGAAGCTGCCCAAAGGACATAAAAACAAGGATAGGAATGGCAAAACACAAAATGGTTCAACTAAACAACATTTGGAAGGATAGAGGCACACCAACGGACCTCAAAGTGAACATACTTAAGTGCTTGATCTGGCCAGTCCTACTATATGGTTGTGAAGCCTGGACACTCAAAAAGGCAGACATAACAAGATTGGAGGCAGCTGAAATGTGGCTTTACAGAAGGCTACTCAGAATAAGTTGGACAGAAAGGAGAACAAATACAAGCATCTTAGAACAGCTTGGCACCACCAGAAGAATAACACCTGAAATAAATAAAAGAAGACTTGCATACATCGGCCACGCGGCCCGAAACAAAAGCACGGCCCTTATGATATCAATCCTTCAAGGAAAGACAGAAACAAAGAGAAAACAAGAAAGACCACCCATTACATATCACGATAACATCAAGAAAGTCAGCCAGCTGGAAATAAGTGAACTAACTAGGAAAGCTAAGGACAGGATTGGGTGGAGGAGATTTTGTCGTGACATCCACTGTAGCAGCTAACATCGATGACGATGAAGCCGACAGGTGACAGGTGAGACGCTTTGTGATGTATGCAATTAGCATTTGTCAATATTCAAACTTACTTTTGTTTTGACTGGCACAAAAGAGGACCCGATCGGTTTCCTTGTTCAAATGGACATACTGTGTTGACAAAATACGATTCCCATGCATTTCTGTCACTGAACAGATACAGTTAGCAGTGTCCTGTAACCTCACTGATGTGAGGAAAACTACTCTGATATCCACAAATGCCCCATTTGTTTGTGACGAAGCAGTCCTGGAACATGTACCAATCCTTGATGCTGAGACCCTCTTGATATTGATAAACATTGACACTGAAAGTTTTTCAACTTGCCATTCTGAGACAACTAGGGATCTTGATGACATGCCACTGTCATTGCCCAAAGGAAACACCACATTGACAAAAGCTCAGCACGCGAGACACAGGAACGACTGTGATTGTGAGAAATGGAACCCAGCATAAGCCCAAGTAATCAGCTGGATAATTCATTTTGTAGTAATGAAAGCTTCATCCCAGTTGGGTATGTTGACGTTCGAGCTAATCCGGGGAGTTCAGATGACAGTGACGAACCTATAAAAAAATTCGTAAAACGAAAGCGTCTCAGGAATAGAGACCCGCCCAGTGGGCAACGCTTTTTCAGAGTATATACCTTTCTAGACCATCTTTAAAATATTAAAAATTCAACCTTTATTTAAGTATAAACACATGAAACTTCAAGAGATTTGAACCTTTCTAGACCATCTTTAAAATATATAAAAATTCAACCCTTAATTAAAACATAAACACCTAAAAAAACACTTTTTCAAAAAAAATAACATAGTATTATAAACTCCCAACACTCCCAATATTCCCAATCCCCTAAAACTCTCTCACCATAAACCCCCGAGTTTTAGAGGGGATTAATTGCTAGAATAAAAATTTTTAAATATGCTTAATTCCACTTCCAAATAAATTATTCAATAATTATTTTGAGTTCGAAGATAGAACTCTTTTCGTTTCTGGGCTATTTAATATTGGTTCTGAAATACTTTTTATACCATTTACTTTTTTTGGTTTAAAAACTTTATCAACTATTAATTTCTTAAGAGCTTTTTGTCCTAAGTCAGATGCTGTTTCTTTTACATTTGATGCTACTTCTTTTGCAGTATCTTGTATAACTTTACTAGTAACAACTGAAAGTATCGAATCAAAAAAAAAACCGACCCTTCATATTGTTTTCTACCGAAATATTGTTTTTTATCTGTCAAAATACTATATCCTCCATAAACATATTTTCTTTTGTGGTCTTTATTTGTCAGCCACATCATGAAACTTAGATTGGTCTATTTTATATAGCAATTTTTAGCTGTAATTTTTTATATTCTTTCTTGTTAATAATTTGTTGTCTGTATAATTCATCTATAATACTTACAATTTCATTTACAACACCTGTATTTCCTGCTTCTTTACTAGCTATTAACAATGATAATCTCTGTATTAAAGCATTAGGATCTGATGGAAGAAATCCTGCTCCGGAATAACTCACAGTAGGACTTGCTTCTATACTTCTTTGATCATAAATTTGTTTACTTTCCCAAATTGGTTTTATTATATTCATGTATTTTTGTCTTTACTAGATTTAGGTCTTGGATTATTAGGATCATTATCGTGTTTTATGTCATTAGTAGAAAATAAAATACGTGCATAATTAACTCTGTCCTCATCTAAAAAATTTTGTGGATCTCTACTTGTTATTAATTCCCACAAACCTGGTGTTCCTTCATATTTATCTTCTCCAATAATAATATCATCATCATCAACTTTTATTTCTTTACTTCCAATATAAAATTTGTTATCTAGAGAATAAATTCCAAAAGAATATTAGTTGTACCTAAGTATTTCTTTAAATATGTTGCTGCTGTCGGACAATGCTGTTGCATTGGAGATGAGGCTTGTAATGCAGGTTGACTTTGTTCTATAGCAAGTGGAATTTTTTGTATCTCTTTCTTAGTTTCTTCTGCTGTTTTTTGTGTACTTTCCGTGATAGTAGCAAATACTTTGGAAAATTCTCTTTTCATTTCAATATCTCGTACTCTTCTGCTTAAGTTACTTGATTGAATATTTCTCTTGGTTTTTAAAAATTCATTAACAAGAGCTTCACGTTTTGAAGGATCTTCAATCTTTAAAAAAGACATTTTTAATAGAATAAAAATCAACCATTTTTAATGTAATAAAAATCAAACAATTTTATATTATTATTATTATTTTTTTTTCAATGGATCATCTATATTTAAATTTAATTCAGGATCGCTTACTTTCTTATTTTTTATTGCATTTTTCATTTCTCTAAATTTTTTTTCTTCATCTAAAACAAGTTTGAATTCTTCATCTGAAATTTTTCCATCTTCAAGGGAAATATAAGTTTGAATTGTATTAAGTTTTGATTCCAATAAAAATAAGATTTTCTGATGTTTATCAGCTGTTGTAATTTTTTAGATAAATATCTTAAAAATATACTTAATAAACCTGTTTGAAAGACCTTCTATAATAACAGCTGCAGGAATGTTAACCACTGTTGACAAAAGTATTACACCTGTTGTTCCCATTCCAATGGCTACAGTTTTTAAAGTTACATCAGTCCCGTCAATTATTTTTTGAATATTTCTTAACTGTTATTCTTTTGTTTTCTTTAGTTCTTTCAAAAGAATTTTTAATTTCAAGAATTTTTTTCATTCTATAATTTGAAGCTTCCATTTTTATAATAAATTTTTTGACATTTGGTTATACCAAAACAATTCTTGACTTTTTGGTTACACCAAAACAATTCTTGACTTTTAGAATAAATACTCTTTATTTATAATACCCTTTATTTATCAAATCATATTTAAAAACGGAATACTTTTAACTAAATCGCTCAAAAAACCTTCACCATTATAAACTTGTCCTTCTCGTTTTAAATACAATCCATCTCCTTGAAATTCATTACCGCTTCCTTTTACAGTTGCTGAATATAAACCTTTTCCATCAGTTTCAATTTGACAGAGACATCCGCCTTTTTAAAATTTACAATCCGTCACCATATAACTCCATAACTGTCCCCTAATAATTTTTTAACTCCAGTACTTGCTAAACCCGTAAGTCCACCTATTCCGAGAGCTTTTTTACTACTGATGGAAGAGCTCTCATTAACAATGGGAGTGCCATTCGAGCAAAAGCAGCCCAATTTTCATGTTATATTTTATTTGTTTTTTACTTAAGTAATATCAGCTCCTTTATTTTGATTAAATGATTTTTGCAGGTTATTTATTTGTCTTTGTGTTAAAGCTAAAACATCATTTCCAGGTTCTGTAATTCTAATAGTAACAGAAAGATTATTTTTCATACCTCTTTGAATTTTTTCTTTCTGATTATCAGAAATATTTAATTGAACTTTTTCATACGTCATTTTTAGGAGAATAAAAATCAACTATTTTTAAGAGAATAAACATCTATTTTGAAGAGAATAAAAACCAATTATTTTTAAGAGAATAAAAATCAACTATTTTTAAAGATTAATTTTACTTTTTTTTTGTACACGAAGTCGAATCTCAATTTTACGTTACGTTCAACTTTAAGTTATGTTAAAACTTGGTTCATAAAAAGAACCAATAATTTCTTCATCATCTAAATCTTTTATTTTGCAAGTAATTGGATATGTATATAAAATTTTATCTATTGTAAATATTTCTTTTGTCCATTTTGGTGTGTACTTTTTTTCAAAAATTTTTTTCTTCTTTGTAATTCTCTCTATCACCTAATTTAAATTTAGGATGTTTCTTTGTTTCTTCAGAATCATATAAATTTCTATACACGGTTATTTCATTTTTTTTTTTTACTTCCTTCAACAGGAGTCATTTTTATTGATGAATCATCTAAAACATCTATATATTTCGGAGAATCATCATTCGCCGTAAAATATTTAAACATTTTTTCTTCCATTGTTTGGTTCCATCTTTCCACTACAGAACTTTTCTCTTCATTATTCTCTGTGGAATAGATTTCTTTGAAAAGGCTCTTTACATGTTTATTATAGAATTCACTTCCTTTATCAACCCATAATTTTTCTGGATGTCTTTTTTTGTTTATTAATATCTTTTTAAATCATTAAGCAACTGTTATTCCACTTTTATTTTTTAAAGGAATCATCCAACCATATTTTGAGAAAACATCAATAACAGCAAGAAACTCCCTGCAGTTCACGAACTTTTTACCTTTTCTGAAATCCAGTGAAGGTTGTCTCAAAGATTGCATGCTAGTGTGAATTTATTTACATGTTATGTATGGTTGGAAAGTGCATTGGATGAAGTTTAACATGATGCAATTTGTTTATGAACTGAAAAGAGGTTCTGTCATAGTTGACCTATTTTCTGTGTTACTATAAATAGAAACATACATCAATGTCAGGTCGGCATAGCTGCTATTGCATGACAGTGTGCAATACTACCTGGTACTGCCGCACTGCCTTGTGTGTGACTCGGGAGTGTCAAAGGCTGGGGGAGAAAACCCTGATAAAAAACCGCACTGCCTTGTGTGTGACTCGGGAGAGTTAAAGGCTAGGGAGTAAACCCAAACAAAATCCGGTGGGAGGGACCCCAAGGCAGTTGGTGGGGAGGTCTGTTCCAATCCATCCTCTGGCATCCCCTGCAGCTCTATGCGATTCCAAACGTATTGGCTATGCCTTTCCCTTGGATTAAATCTGTGCAAAATGGGCTAGGCACAGGTTCCATACTTTTTGCCCAGGCTAATGCAGCATGCAGAGGGAGAACACTGCCAACCTGGGCAAATACATGCCCAAAAAGCTCTCACAGCTATATGTCAACACGGAGATGTCACTCTGTCATGGGTAATGCCATGAAAACAACAAGGGGAGGGGCAGTTACCGGTTTTAGGTCTTCCCAAATTGGCGAAGGGGAAGGCGCCAGGGGCCTCTTCTATCGGTGGGAGTGACTATTTAGTTACACTGGTCAGCTACCGCCGGCCTTAAGCTGAGCAGCCCTCAGCCAGTTGGGTGCCGACCCGCCACATCTGCCTGCCTCATTGGGTACATGGGGATAGATCAAAAATCGAAAAGTTGATGTAAATGATGTACCTCGCTCAAAACGAAAAAACCAAATAAAAATTAGCACTTGGAACGTTAGGACCATGTGCCCTGGACTTGACCAAAACATCGATATGACGAAGAACGACTCATTAAGAAAAACTGCAATAATAGACAAAGAATTGCTTAGGCTGAAAGTGGACATCGCAGCTTTACAAGAAACCAGACTGGCAGATACTGGTACACTCAAAGAGCAACACTACACATTTTTTTGGAAAGGACTTGACTCGAACCAACCTCGTCGTCATGGTGTTGGCTTTGCCATCAACAATCGCCTGCTCAGTTCCATCAACACACCTACTGGAAAGTCTGAAAGACTCATTTCCCTAAGATTACGCACAAAAACTGGTCACACCAACATAATCTGTGTTTACGCACCAACGCTTATGTCATCAGCAGACGATAAGGACCAGTTCTACAACATGCTAAACGAAATGTATGCCACCATTCCGAAAAACGAATCAGTAGTTCTCTTAGTAGACTTCAACGCAAGAGTTGGCGCGGACCATCAGTCTTGGCCTGTTTGCCTAGGACACCACGGCGTAGGCAAAATTAACGAAAATGGACAGCGTCTCCTGGAATTCTGTTCACAAAATGACTTGTGCATTACCAACACCTTCTTCAAATTGAATGACTCAAAGAAAGTTACGTGGCAACACCCAAGATCAGGACATTGGCATCAATTGGACTTGATTATCACCAGAAGGAAAGATCTGAACACGGTTAAATCAACAAGGAGCTTCCACAGCGCTGACTGCGATACAGACCACGCCCTTGTGATCAGCAAAATGCATAGAAAGCCAATGAGAATATTTAGGAGCATCACGAAACGACAACCCAAATTAAACATTACAAAAGCAAAACAAGAAGACTGTAAGGACGCTTTCACAAGAGAATTTAGTAACATCCCGGTAAATGATATGGAATCACCAAGCGTGGATGAAACATGGAACACAATTAAGACCAACATATATAACAGTGCCTCAACAGCTTATGGTACAAAGCCATCTTTCAGACATGATTGGGTTGGAGAAAACTCCACCACACTTCTTCCCCTGTTAGAAGAAAAGAGGAAAATGATGCTTGAATACAAGAAAGATCGCTCGCAAAGCAACAAAGACAAATTCAAACACATCAAGGCAAAGGTTCAAAGTGAAACAAGAAAATGCGCCAATGAGTACTGGACCAACTTATGCTCTGAAATTCAATCGGCCTCTGATGCAGGAGACTCCAGAAACATGTATGAAAAGATTAAAGTTGCACTAGGACCAACGATTTCAAAAAGTGCCCCCATCAAGACAGAAAATGGCCAAGAACTTACCGACAAGAAGGAACAACTGGAGAGATGGGTCAAACATTATTCCAAACTATATGCAAACGAAAAGCCAGCAAATCAAGGCTTAGAAGAAGCAGTCCCAAAGCTACCTGAAATGACGGATCTGGATGTGGAACCAACAATGAAAGAACTCTCTGAAGCCATCCAGGATATGAAAAATGGAAAAGCTTGTGGAGAGGATAACATTCCAGCTGAAGTCCTCAAAGAAAACCTTGAAACACTATTACCACACCTATACCACCTACTAATCGTGTGCTGGAAAACTGGAACAATTCCATCCGATATGAAAAAGGCAAAAATTGTAACTCTTTACAAGAATAAAGGAGACAAAGGGGATTGTAACAATTACCGCGGCATATCATTGATGAGTATTACAGGGAAAGCGTTCGCCAAAATCATACTCAAACGATTACACAGGCTCGCTGAAAGAATCTTACCAGAATCCCAATGCGGATTCAGAGCAGAACGATCAACTGCAGATATGATATTTACAGTCCGTCAACTACAGGAAAAATGCAGAGAACAAGGAAAACCACTGTACATGGCTTTCATAGATCTGACAAAAGCCTTCGACACCGTAAGCAGACCATCGCTTTACATTGTACTGAAGTCCATTGGATGTCCACCACAGCTATTGAAGCTGATCATCTCCTTTCATGACGACATGAGTGCATGCGTCCAGTTTGACGGAAACATCTCAGGTAAATTTGCAGTGAAGACCGGAGTAAAACAAGGATGTGTACTGGCACCAACTCTATTTGGAATTTACTTTGCAGCACTCCTACAGTTCGCTTTTCAAGACTCCACAGATGGTATTTTCATCCGAACAAGATCAGATGGGTCTCTGTTCAACTTGGCCAGGTTAAAAGCAAAAACAGACTCGAGAAATCATGCTGCGTGAACTCCTCTTTGCAGACGATGCTGCAGTAGTAGCCCAAAACAACGAACAACTGCAAAATATGATGGACTTATTGTCAAATGCATGCGACCTCTTTTCCTTGACAATTAGTGTTAAAAAAGACAGAGGTAATCGGACAAGGTACACTATCTCCTCCCGACATTTCATTGAACGGCAACAAGATCAACTCAGTTGAAAAGTTTACCTATCTTGGCTCCACAGTAACAGCATCACTATCCCTGGATGAAGAACTAAACGCCAGAATTGGGAAAGCAGCTACAACTTTTGGCAGGTTATCTCTAACAACAAAAAGCTGACACTCAAGACCAAAATTCTTATTTATCAAGCTTGTGTCATCAGTACCTTGTTGTATAGCTGCGAAACGTGGACCACCTATACAAGACATGAAAAAAGATTAAACAGCTTCCATCTTCGCTGCCTGCGGAAAATCATGGACATCAGATGGCAGGACAAAATCACCAACAGCGAAGTTCTCAAACGAGCAAAGCTCACCTCAATTCAAGCAACATTGAGAACAAGACGACTCAGGTGGATAGGACATGTCAAAAGAATGGATGATAGTATAATCCCAAAGCAGATACTGTATGGTGAGCTAAAAGAGGGTTTAAGCAAAAAATCAACCATCCCAACGGTCTCAAAGAACCAAGGCCAACAAGTTTATTACTATATCAAATTACATTCATTTGCTCATTTGACACTAAATAATATTATGTACCTGATATGTAGAACCTTTGAATGGTGTAAAACCAGGTCTGCAGGCTGGCAGAATCCAAGAAAATGTAGCTCCTTGTGTGGATTCCTGTAGGCCAACTTCTCACAATCTGGTGTTCTGATAGAAATAAAGCACAATATGTTTGAAATACATAAAACATTCCACAAATAATATCAAAAGTAATTGCAAACATCCAGAATTAAATTCCCTTATTAGTACCAATCACAGTCTGTCAACAGATATTTTATGGGTAATTTCTCTGCCACTATAGCAAAATGAAAATTGAGAAAAAACGGCGGTTTTTTTGCACCTCTCCAAAGCGGTGAGAAAGAACGGCGGTTGTTTTGCACCTCTCCAAAGCGGTGAGAAAGAACGGCGGTTGTTTGGCACCTCTCCAGAGCGGTGAGAAAGAACGGTGGTTGTTTTGCACCTCTCCAAAGCGGTGAAAAAGAACGCGGCCATTTTTAAAGGATAGTGTTTTAAAGTAGGAGTGTTTTTTCCTGTAATTTATCTGCAAATTTCGGAATAAAAATTCAAAAATTAATGATGGGCTCTTCCCAAGTTTTTCTTGTATCTGTTCCCTTGTGGGGAAAGTTCCATTGACTAGCAGGTCATCTACACGACTGATACCTGCTGATGCCCAACTACTGAAAAACAAAACTTTAGATTTGTATGTCAAGTCTCGGTTATGCCATAAATATGTACTTACTTGCTCTCGGACTACATTTTTAGTATTCTTATGTCTTAACCAAGTTGTAATTAATTTTTTCCAAAAATTAGATGGTATGTTGTCCTGTATTGCCTCGTCGTTCTCGGATTTGACATTTGCTTTAGAAATATTAATACCATCGATCTTTTTCAGGAAAAAGGTTGGCAGATCTTTACAAGCTGCACCAAGATATCCACCCAGCAGTATTCCCCATTCAATAAAGAAACTATCTTGCAAGTTTTTCAAGTTTATCATTTTTAAACTTCCTTTGACTTCCGATGTGCACATTGTGTTTCGTTTTATTTTTTCGAATGCCCTCTTGTTCGTAAACTTCCTCCGCCAAATATAGCCGAAGATTTTGCGATTTAGTTGGCTGAGGATAGTGTGGGCATTCCGATTCCTTGCATTGGGATTTGAGCTGGATGGATGTCTCTTTCTGCCCATAAGCGTATCTGTCTATCAATCTTATCAGTTATATTTTTCCAATTTTCTTCCATGTCTTCGGCTGAAGCGCTGGTCTGGAATTAATTCCCAATATTTTAACTTGTTTAGCTATCTGAATACCTTGGGTATTGAATTTTAAGCAACTAGTTCTACTTAATGGCATAAGGCTTGATTTGTGCAGATT
This sequence comes from Onchidella celtica, assembly GCA_963931925.1. Classification (NCBI taxonomy): domain Eukaryota; kingdom Metazoa; phylum Mollusca; class Gastropoda; order Systellommatophora; family Onchidiidae; genus Onchidella; species Onchidella celtica. The sequence continues at coordinate 43,031,269 of OZ007574.1, forward strand.
CAAAACTAATCCTGAAAAGCATGAGAATGTTTTTATTTTTGCTATTATTATGTTATTTCATCTTTCCGCGTACTGTAAAATTTTTATTGGCTGGAATTGGGAGTCATTTTATTTTTTTTGTTAAGTGCCAGCAACTCTGCTACCAGGAGATAGGTCAGCCTTGCCTGATGCCTTGTTCTAATCTAAAGGCAAGCTACACAACAGCAAGCAGCGACTGCAAGATCAAACAAGAACAAAAGACATTATAAAATTAGGGGGGGGGGGGATTACCATCAGATTGAACCATATATTTATCAGATTAAATCTCAAGTTGATATCCATCAGGCTTAAGGGTTAAGAATGGGTTCGATAAGTTCTGGGGTCGGGGATAGAATTAGTCTTTTAAAAAAAAATATCTTATTTTAATTTTATAAAAAAAATTTTTTCCATCATTTTTAATTTAATATGTATTATAGGCAAAGGAATCACTTATTCTTTATTTAAATGGGAGTGTTTATCCGCCGATAATGATGTTTATTTTGGAAAAATTTCTTCACAGGGTCCACAATACTAATAGCTTAGTGGTTAGCAACTTCTCCTGTCAATTGGGTGACCGTGGTTTGATTATCAGGCTTTTTTTTTATTTTTAAAAAAGGTCATTCTTGTCAAATTAAAGTCTTTTTTATTAAGAATCAAATGTTACTTAATTCTTTTTTTTAAAAATTCAACAACAACTATGGAATCCATTCATTTTTTTCTTGTATCTGGGCAGTATCCACCGAAAATGTTGATTCCAGGGGCAGAGAAAAGACATGTGAAGAATTGTTCGATCCTTCAGGGACATAGGAAACCACATAAACAGTTTCACTTTTCATCGAAGAAGGCACGAGGTAAGAAAATTGAAAAATAATCATCAGCAAAGTGATACATCGAAGCAAGAATATAAAATACAATCAACTTATAATGTTACCTGTCTGCTTTGAAGAGCCTATCCTTCGGCCAATGTAATGTTTGGGTTATATATTGTAACAACATACTACATAATCGGCTACACCAAGGGAGCAGCACTTCATATCCCCATAGCTGCGAACTAATGTTTGTGGAAATTTGTGATTTAATCTGCAGAGGATACAGAATCATGTATTACATGTGTAGTTTCTTTTGAAAAGTAGAGAGAATTTAGCATTTCTAATGGTGACAGAGTTATGAAATTCTGTTAAAGTGAGAGCCCTAGTTATAAATATCATGATATGGAAAGCGCTCTTAGATTTCCAGATACAGTAACATAATTTATAATACAGAATCATGTATTACATGTGTAGTTTCTTTTGAAAAGTAGAGAGAATTTAGCATTTCTAATGGTGACAGAGTTATGAAATTCTGTTAAAGTGAGAGCCCTAGTTATAAATATCATGATATGGAAAGCGCTCTTAGATTTCCAGATACAGTAACATAATTTATAAAAAAAATTATGTACAGCATACATCGTGCTAATATTGTAAACACATGCAGAGGGCATTTATATCAGAATACAGGAAAGAAGGCTGAACTGTTGCCACAAAAACAACATTTTCATAACATTTTTGGGATCTGGGGCAAGACTAACAAACAAAAAAGGACATCTTTAAGATCTTAAAGCTACTTTCTTGTCTTCCATTTCTAATTGTTTTAGAATTCCTTACACTTATGTTAACAACAATGTGAATGTCAGGCGCTGCTTTGATGGCCTCAAAAACTAAACATACCGGTGTAGCAGGCCAGATTATACCCCCCTAGTCCAGATTATACCCCCTACTTTTTTTTAAAAACAAGTCAAGACCGCAGTTTATTTCAACTTTAGTTTGAATTGTCCATTATCACTGTCATCAGATATCATATTGAAGCATACATTTTTGACTCTTGTAAAGTTGACAGTTATGAATCATTTAAAAGAAAACTAAAAACCTATTTGTTTTCTCGCTAGATAATCTAGTGTCAGCTGGCAGTCAAGCAAATTCATTCATGACGAATCACATAGTAATGTTGACGTATTTATATCTGTGAGTGTGTCATATACACGTGTAATATACGTGCCTGTGCTGTTATTGTTGATATTATTAAGGGTGTGATTGGATGTCACCTTGTTAGAGATGTGATTGTATTGATGTGAAGTCTGTGAGACTGCCTACGGACTATAAACCCATCTTTATCTTTATTATTATTATTTCTATTTGGTGGTGTCAAAATTTGTCACTTTTGCCCCCAAGGATTTCAGTTTTACTGAATGGTGTTTCCTATTGTACTGTCATGCCAATAATGTGCTGAATTGGTCAAATTTAAATAGGTATTCAAAGTTTGTTCATTTTTTAAAAAGTGTTTGAGCATGCCAAAAGGAAATAAACATGCTTAAAAAGCATTGAAAATCCATTGAAACTGATATGATTAAACTTTAACACTAATTTTACTTGTGTCCGTTGGTATTATTATTGTTTTGGTTTTTTTATAATTAGTTGTCCATGAGTTGAACATGTATTGTAATCTTTTTGTTCGGCACCACTAACATATACTTAGTGGCAAGGTATGAACTAATTATAAGACCCATAAGTGTAAAGTTATCTGAATCTTATTTTAATTTTTGAAAATCAGAAATGTGCTTGATATGTCGGAACAATTAGATCTACATAGAAAGTTACACTGATGCAGAGAGAAAGGCCAGGAAAGAATACATAGAGAAAAAAAACAACAACAACATTTTAACAACTGAACTGGCAGATGATGGAATTCCATCATCCAGCAGACATTAAATACTTCACACCAAACTAAATACATACTAAAATTGTTCCATATAATGAATTTAACCTGTCCAGATCCACTTGAAACGTTACAGAAAGCCAACCAGTAATATACAATAATAACAATAAGAACACCAAATCATCTTATTTACTCTTGAAAATAAAGAGAATATAATCAATATCAGAATCATCATCATCTTGGAATAATACAAAGATAAGAGACAAAGATAAAAATGACCTACACATCATTCTAGAATCTATAAGCAGCAATAATGTATGTGTGTATGTACCAAGTACACGTAAAAAAAAATGTGTTAAATCTTTTCAACTATTCAAGTAGAACTGGACTGAAAGCTTTAGCGAAGTAGCTTTGATAGTCATGTAAAATGACATATTAAATCCACTGAGACAACAATGCATTGCAGAAAGTAATTACAGTATGTTATGGCAAAAATTCGATGGATCATGTTGCATGAACATGTCTTGTTAATAAATTCTTTGATAGCGTATTTGTAGAAATGTATACATTTTATGTAGCTCATGGTTTAAGGCACTGGATTAGTTTCACTCACGTTCGTTGGCATGTTGTAGTTGTTTTTGAAGTTGGTTGCCATTGAGTAAAATTTGCACGGTACTGTTTGTTTGGCACTGACATACACTTGGATGAAATAATTAACGGACTCATAAAAATGAAGTAATTTTAAATATTTTTTTGTGTACAAATACACAGTTGTTAAATCCCTTGGCAAGGGAAGTGTTAAGCTTAGGAAGATAAAGACAGACAAGGTCTTTTTTTATTATTACTATTATTTCACTCGCGAGTGACATACCCTTATTCACTATAACACATAGGTTCAATCTTTCAAAAGCCTTGCAAACTAATCCAGTGTCTTAAACCGTAATGTACATGAAATGTATATCTTTCTACAAATATCAAAGAATGGTACTCACTAACAAGAAATACTGTTAATGTAACATGACCCATTGAATTTTGCCTCAACATGCTATAGATCTAATTACCTTTTACAATGCACTACTTTTGTATCAGTGGACTTACTCTGTCGGCCTACACAACTAAAGCTTTCTGTCAAGTTTTACTTGAATATTTGAAAAGATGTAACACGTTGATACACATACATTGCTGCTTATAAATTCTAGAATGATTTGTAGGCATACGCTGCCATTTTTACACCCCCTCTCATATCTTTGCAATTTCCAAGATGATGATGATGATTCTGATATTGATATTTCTCTATATTTTCAAGAGTAAATAACATGATTTCGTGTTCTTATTGTTATCATTATTACTGGTTAGCATTCTGTAATGTTTCAAGTGGATCTGGACAGGTGGAGTTCAATTTAGTTTTATGTCTGCTGGATGATGGAATTGCACTATCTGTCAGTTGGATTATCATTATGTTTTTATTTTATTTTTTCTGTGTGTTCTTTTCTGGCCTTTTCTCTCTACATCATTGTAACAAAAAATACAATGCATGTTTTACTCATGGCCAACCAACTATCAAAATAATAATAATAATAATAATAATAATATCATCAACGCACACGAGTGAAATTAATGCTGAAATCTAATCATGTCAGTTTGAATGGATACTCAACTCTTTTGTATATCAATGTATTTTAATGCATGTTTGTTCCTTCTAAAATGTATCATGATTTACAGGAGTCGAGAATGTATGGATGTACACCAAAGTAAACTAAGGCTGAAATAAACTGTTATTATTATTTTCTCTAAATTGCATTCTGACTTGTTGGTGTCAAGAATGTGTTCATGTTTGTATTAATATGATATCTGATGACAGTGATGAAGAACAGGCTGAAATAAACTGTGGTCTTGACTTGTTTTTTTAAAAAAAGTAGGGGGTATAATCTGGACTGGGGGGGTATAGTCTGGCCTAGCCCAAAGTAACCCCGGGGTATAAACTGGCCTAGCCATACACGACGTTGTTCTATCATCGAACTCTGACATAACATTTATAACAGAAACGTGGTTTCAGCCACATGGAGATGAGCCATTGCAGTGCGAGATGACACCGTCAGGATACAAACTATACTCAGCTCCGCGCCTATCTGGCCGCGGCGGAGGCATTGCAATTATCGTGCGGCACACCCTTGCGTTCATCATCAAGACTTGCCCTTTTCAGCCTGCGACATTCGAAATCCTCGCGGCCGAGATCATCATCAACAAATTCACCATCGAGTTAATTTGCATTTATCATCCGTCACCAAACAAACGTAACAAACTGTCCAACGCTACCTTTGTGTCAGAGTTCACCGATCTTCTAGATTGTTACAACAATTCGACAAAACAGACTTGTGGGGACTTTAACTTTCACTTCCACAACAACTCCGACACGTACGTCAACAACTTAAAATCGTTACTGCACCAGTTCAACATGTCTCAAATCATAACAACTGCCACCCATCGCCACAATCACATCATTGACTGGCTTATCGTAAGGGAGGACAATGACATCATTATAACAAACTCAAAGGTAATTCAAGACCTGCTGTCTGATCACTTCATCATTCAGTTTGAACTAAACGTCCCCAAACCAGCCAAAGGCAGTTTTACCTTTCTTTCCAGAAATATTAAAGAAATCGACAACAATGAATTCAAGGCGGACATCAACAAATTAGTCAACGGCTATAAGGACGGTCGATTGACATCATATACCTGTGGTCTTAGGACTATCCTCGACTTGCACGCATCACTCATCCGGCGGACCGCACCGGCGAGGACTTCCGCACCGTGGCACACGACACAAATAGCTTACGACTAAAGCAAGCAAGAGCTTCTTCTTCTTCTTCTTTCGTTCACCAATCTAAATCTGCAGATTTGTTCTTTTAATAAAATCTACGGTTTTCTGCAGTTCTGGCAGAGCACCATAGAGTTTGATTTTCAGGTCGGTGGGTTGGGGCCAATATGTTTCTCGCAGTGCTGAGAGGAGTGTGCAGTTCTGCAATATATGCTCCGTGTTTTGAGGAGACTGGCTGCACTCGCATATGGCAGATGTTCCTATTTTGAACTTGGTGAACATGTGGTGGTGGAGCCTATTGTGACCAGTTCTTAGTCTGAACAATAGTACTTGATCCTCTCTGTTCAGGAGATGATATTTATCCTGTTGGTTTATTTGCTGCCGTCTGTTGTTTTTGATGAGGTTTTTCTTCTCATAGTAGTTTAGGAGGCACTGTGGCTGCTCCAGGCCGGAGCCCTCCTTGGCCAGTTGGTCTGCCTTCTCATTGCCTGGGACTCCACAATGTGATGGTATCCACTGTAGGACTATCCTGCTTCTATTTCCAAGCTGTGTAAAACATTTCTTCAGGTCGTTAAGCTTGCCAGCTTGAAGGGCCTCAAGGACTGATCTTGCATCTGTGAGGAAGACGATGTTGCTGTCCTCTACTTGAAGCTCTGTGGCAGCTGTCATGAGGGCTTTGGCTTCTGATCCATAATTATTGCAGAAGGTTCCGGTTGGCATGCTAATTGCCGTTCTTGTCGAGTCTGGATACTCTATATACACTCCGGCACCTCCGTTTGTTACAGCATTCTCAGCAGAGCCATCTGTGTAGACTCGAACCCATGATTCGCTTGGATACTTGTCATCAAGTAGGCCGAGTACAGCAGTTCTTCTTTCTACTTCACTTTGTTCTCCCTTGTTGAAGACACCATCAACGTCTGTGTGTATCTGGACTTGGGTCTCTGTCTCCTCCGTCCAAGGGGTCTGTTCAGGTACAGATGTCAGGGGGTGGGCAATCTGGGGAAGGTGTGATAGCTGTCTTCTTATTCGCTTTGCCTTGTGAATAAAGCTCGTACGTTTCAGCCTTCCCCTTGCCAGGTCTCCTAGCTTCTCTTTCATTGGGTGATTCTCTATGCTGTTGAATTTCTCTGCCTGGATTGCCACCCTGGTTTCTCTTCGTTCTGCAAGTGTTGCTATCTGGGTGATCTTCTCCATCTCCACAATGGAGGCAAGTCGGGACTTAAGAATATGAGAAAACAACATCAGCAGATTTATATTTCTGAAAGGCAAGCTACACAACAGCAAGCAGCGACTGCGAAGAGAGACTATTACAGCACAAAGATTTCAAACTCAACAACATCAAAAGACCTCTACTAGATAACTAACCATTTCTACGGCAACACAGAGAGAAAGATAATTCCTACAAACTTACCTGAAGCTGACCTGCCAAATCATTTTAACACTTTTTTCGTTGACAAAACCAACAAGCTGCGCCGGGATTTAGATCAGGGGCGATATGCATGGAAAAACGTATAAGTCTATACGCGTTTAGTCCCTAACTGCGGTTAGCTATACGCACACTATGCGCGTTTATCTTTTATCCGCTCTTGGTATGCACGAAGCACTAAACGGGTCCGTTTAACTAACAGCGCATAATCCAATGTTCTATATTTAGATATCGGGAAAACGTGTTTGACTCCAATATTTTTGTCAGTGCTCTACAGTGCGTTGTTTAAGCTATAGGCAAGATGGATCTACGAGTAAATCTAAAAGAGACAATATCGATGAACTGGCAGTTCAGAAACTGCAGTTGGCAAAAATAAATCAAGCCAAAGTTCAATTAGAGATGGACAAATTGACAGTGGAGAAAGAAAAATTACTCCTAGAGGTGGAAATGATAAAGGAACAAAAACTTCTTACAGGGATCAAAAGAACAAATGCCCAGCTTAAACAAGCAGTCTTGTATTTGAAATTGAGAAAGGGAGAGAGGGAAATGGGCGAGGATTGGGCTCCAGCTAATGTCACCCTTGACATCTTTGAACATCGCACACCCTAGTTTGTATGAATTTCATGTCATCTTTTGAAAATATGTTTCTAACAATTTGAAATAAAGTTGATAACAATATTGTTGTTTTTTTTATTAATCTTGAGTATTGGGTGTTGATTATTATTATTATTATTATTATCATTATTATTATTATTATTATTATTATTATTATTATGTCCAATTGTTTCAGGACCAAATTTATCATCTCCCCCTTTTTTGACACATACACATATGTTAGAAAGATAATGACCACCCCTTCCATCAATGATAAATATGCTCTGAAAATCTTATTAGTCTAACACAAAAGCTCGGAGGAAAATATAACATATTTTTAGAGTTCAAATACTTTACTCCACCACAATGGAAGAAAACCCAAGGTTATGCTAGGTAATATGTATGTGCTCAATCTCTCAGTGATTCAAAAATAGTTTGCAATCAGTCTACGTCTGGCAGCAGCTCCTGCAGCATTTCGGACCCGTTCAGTCAGTCTGGCACTGACAGCAGCCGATTCTTCCTGATCATAGGTATTATTGTTGGGCTGTGAGGCAATGTCGAAAGTCATTTCATCATCGCTTTCATCCCTGTCGGAGTCCGCAGAATGGACATTTAAGCGTCGACAACGATTATGTAGAGCAACACAAACCATAAGTATCTTGTATGCCTTTGTGGGCTGTACTCGAAGACGTCGCAAACAATGCCACCCGTCTTTTCAGAACACCAATTGATCTTTCAATTATTGATCTTGCCGAACTGTGCCTAGCATTATACGCCCTCTCATTAGCTGTTGTTGGATTTGCAAGCGGTGTGAACAGCCACTCACGTAACATGTAAGCACTGTCGCCAAGAATTATTCCATCAAGTGGCTTCTGAGCACTTCAAATGCTTCAAAGAGAGGACTTTCACGTAATATTCGTGCATCATGTACACTCCCGGGCCATTTAGAGATGCAGTGAATGAACACAAGGTCGGCATCGCAGATAAGCTGAAAAAAAATTAAATAGAATAGATTTAGACACCTCTCTCCCCCCTCTCTCTTTATTCACCCCCCCCCCTCTCTCTCTCTCTCTCTCTCTCCCTCCCTCTCCCTCTCTCTCTCTCTCACACACACACGCAGACACACACAAACCAGACACAGACACACATACAATTTAGGCCTAAACTGAAACTAAAAACGTACCTGTACATTCATTGAATGATAGCCTTTTCTGTTTACAAATTCGTGTTCCTATTCATAAGGAGCTTGGATGAGAATCTGTGATCCGTCCACACAGCCCACTACATTGGGAAAAACCGTACTGGGTGAATATTTTCTTCTTTGTCTCATCTGCTTCCTCCTGATTTGGCCAGCGTATATGGCGATGGGCAGTTAGGAACAAAGCATTGATAACCCGCGTAACAGCCCTACTTACTGTAGCTTGATCTACCCCAATAAGTTCACCACACACGTCTTGAAAACTTGAAGAAGCAAAATATCGTAAAGTTACCAACACTTGAAGTAGTGGAGTTGGAGAGTTCTTACGATTTGCAATAGTTATCACATCCGTGATTTCATTTGCAATATCCAAAATATCCAGTCGCCTAAATCTAAATTTTCTATAAAGTTCAATATCATCAAACACTTCGAAAGGGTGCGTTTTGTCCCTAAACACTCTGTCTCGTCTTTAAAGTCTTCTCTGTCTCAGTCTAAGAATATGTAAAGTCGCCATCTTCAGCCACTAACTAAACGCGTATAGCCGACTTAAACGCAGTGAGAACGTCCAATAAAGTTATACGGGTTTTGGAAATGAAGTCATGCTAACCGCTGCTTCGTGCATACGACTTTTTGGGGAATCCCTCACCTTATACGGAATTTTATACGCGGATAGGAGATAAACGCGTTTAGTCAGCTTCATGCATATCGGCCCAGTGCGATTCCTGTCAGGAGGGAACAACATTTGAAGGAAGTAAGTTATTTAATTTTACAGAAGTTGATGAAAAGGTCATAAAAGAAATCATAATAGACAGCCCAAAGAAATCATGTAGTCTTGAGTAATTGATTTGCTGTTGGAAAATTTAGATGAGTTGTTGCCCTTGTTAACATAAGTCTCTAGTATCTGGTATTGTACCAAGTGATTTTAAACATGCTCTTGTGACACCTATCATTAAAAAACGAAGCCTATTATGAAAAACTATCGACCAGTGTCAAATTTGTCATTCCTATCCAAAATCACAGAGAAGGTAGTGTTGAAACAGCTTCTTCGTCACCTAAGAGAAGGCTTAAATTCTCGAGCCATTTCAATCTGCATATCGGAGCAACCACTCAACTGAGACAGCATTGGTTCGTGTCATGTCAAGATTTATTGATGAAGGCTGATGAGGGTTGCATTTCCATCTTAGCTTTACTTGATCAGTCTGCTGCTTTCGACATTCTAGACCATATTCTTTTGAGCAGACTTGAAAACACATTCGGCATTTCAGGCACTGTCCATGAATGGTTTAATTCATATTTGCAAGAGCACACACAATGTGTTTTAATTGGTAACGTTAAGTCTGATGTCCTGCCATTAAAATACGGAGTGCCACAGGGATCTGTATTAGGGCCAGTCCTTTTCACCTTGTACACACAACCATTGGCCAAAGTCATAATCAGTCACCACGTAGACTATCATTTCTATGCAGACGACAATCAAATTCATAAGGAATACAACATTTCTGAATTTGGAAACACCAAAGCTAAAATTGAAAATTGTATCAAAGATGTTCAGACGTGGATGGACACAAAATAAGCTAAAACTGAATGAAGACATGACTGAGATTTTCTTTGTTGGTTCAAAGTCTAAAGTTGATCTGCTGAAGTGTTACCATCTGAAATTCGGAAGTTGACAGTTATGAATCATTTAAAAGAAAACTAAAAACCTATTTGTTTTCTCGCTAGATAATCTAGTGTCAGCTGGCAGTCAAGCAAATTCATTCATGACGAATCACATAGTAATGTTGACCTATTTATATCTGTGAGTGTGTCATATACACGTGTAATATACGTGCCTGTGCTGTTATTGTTGATATTATTAAGGGTGTGATTGGATGTCACCTTGTTAGAGATGTGATTGTATTGATGTGAAGTCTGTGAGACTGCCTACGGACTATAAACCCATCTTTATCTTTATTATTATTATTTCTATTTGGTGGTGTCAAAATTTGTCACTTTTGCCCCCAAGGATTTCAGTTTTACTGAATGGTGTTTCCTATTGTACTGTCATGCCAATAATGTGCTGAATTGGTCAAATTTAAATAGGTATTCAAAGTTTGTTCATTTTTTAAAAAGTGTTTGAGCATGTGATGACATCGTGCCAATAACATGTAATTATATGTTGGCCTAGATGTAATTTCAAAGGAAAGGGTGCTAACAAGATAAAAGTGCTTTGTGAAATGAAATGTGATTTTTATGTTTTAAAGTTTTGTGGAGTGAAATTTTTTTGCATTGTGTGCTTTGGGGAAAAAGTCTATTTTATGTATCATGTAATAGTATTTTTAACCAATAGTCTTTTCTGTCATGATTTTTGTAATGTTTTATGAGATTATGTACATTTATTTTATGTCTTTACTTTTTAGGGAGCTCAGCTGTCTTTTTGTCAGGATTATTTCTTGTGCAATACTGATAATGGAAGACATGTACATTTACATTAAAAAAAAAATTTGACTGAGTTTAGTTCTCTTTGAATTTTAGTCTTTTGTGGAGAGCATTCCATGAATAAGAAAAGGAACTGTCCCCATATTTCTCTACAGAACACGAAATATGCCAAAGTACAGTACTTTAGGTAATTAAACCGTAGGAGGACTGCAGATTCCTGGGCATATAACATTCAGTTAAATGTGATGAAATTGTGTTTTGAAACTCCTGTAGCAAGGAATTACACTAATACATGTATTACATTTTACACAACTTTTTCTTTTTGCCACATTTTGTCTTTGCTTCAGCTCAAGCCTTGCTGTGATCCCACAGATTTTCTGTGGTTTGTATAATATTACGTACGTAATAAAGGATTAGGATTAGGATATATATTTATTTTTTTGTTTGTTTTTAAACAAATATTTTCAGCATGTAGAAGATGACTTTTTCTGGTTTTCAGTTTGTTGGAGGATATATAATATGGATGTAACATACATGGGGACAAGGTGGTCTTAGAGGCAAGGTTCCCGGGTTCAAATCCGGGCAGTGCAGACATGTTGGAAATTCGGATTTTTCTCATATTTTCGAAGTCCCTGATCCTACTGGGAGGTAGGATCGAGTACCTAGTCTTCTCGGATAAGAGCGAAAAATTTCGGAGGGCCCGTGTGCACGCGGCACACGTTAAAGATACATTGGCAGTTGGAAATCGTAAAGAGCAGGCCGAACAGTCCGTTGCTTGGGCAAAATTGAAATTAATCTATTAAAATGTATCCATATCATCCCCCCACCAGCAACAACAATTTTTTTTTCATTATTATTGATTATTAAATATATATTGTTATTAATAAATATTCAAATATTACTGAGTTGTGAGTTGTTCACTGTTGTGAGTTGTGAACTGCGCCTAACAGGCTGAATTACAATTTGCTCTGAGAGAGGGTGAGCGAGACAGGGAGAGAGAAAGAAGCAATGTAATGTGTTGAGCGCTTCGGAGGCGCATAGAGCATTTTAAATGGATATATATATGCGCTATATAAATGCTTTCCATTATGTATTATTTTTAGTTCAGCCTAGCAAATTTGTAAAGGACAAGGAAGTCACGGGGTTCTTAAAACTCCGCCTGAAACCATTCGTTTGAAAGTAGTTTGGGAAGAAATTATAGATTGAAAATTTATAATAATCAGTCCTTGAAAACTGTAAAAACAAGCCATTCACTCACATTGCCAGAATTTTTACTTCACAACAGGCAGTAAAGAGGCAAGCAAAAAATTAATTTGTCTTGTGGTCCATTAATGTTTTGATCTAAGACCACATTTTTTATTGCCGTATGAAATTCTATAAATTTACTGTATACGTGTAAATCAAAATTAGATCTTGACAGGCTGAATTCTATGTTGTTCTCGAACCATTTTGGTCTTTTCATTATGAGCTAACAGGTTTACAGTTCAGTTTCAACAGCTGGTAAAACAAAAAAGAAAGAAACGGATGCGAAAAGAAAAAGTGGATGCGTCATATATAAAATACTAGCTGACTACCCGTTCGATGAACAGGTTTGTATAGGTTTTTTAAATATTTTTTAGTAAAACAAGACGCCTGTGAACTAAGAAAGGCATTAATTCTGCATAAATAGCTTATAAAGAGAGATGTAACAACAAAGAACACCACTTCAGACCGAAAGGAATAAGAACAAAAGCCGAGATACGGAAGGCCATCCCTAAAAGTCAGCGATAGAAGTGTGCAGTGGTGCGCACCGAAAAATTTTCAGGAAGTGATGATGTCACTAAAACCTACAGCATGTCAATGAGCCTAGTGAAAATTGGGGAAACAATAAATTTCCAATAAAAAAAACTACACCCATCTGAGACTTCTATTAAAAACTGTGCACCCTTACATCCATTCTGATGCACCAATTAAAACTTTGAAACCTGAGGGGTTCAGAAGCCTTTTGCAATGAAAAATCTCGTCCACAAATATATATAGATCTAGTATAGATTGTGGTGTACTTATGGAACAGTTATAATTAGGTAATAAATATTATAATGTGATAAAAACATATTTATTTGAGAAATATCTATAGTGTGTGGGTGTGTGTGTCTGCCAGCTGGCCGTTTATGTGTACATGTGTGTGTGTGCATATATTCCATCATGTTATTGTAAAGCGCCTTGAGGCATGGCTAAAGGCGCTATATAAATCTACTTTATTATTATTATTATTATTATTATTATTATTGATGTGATTACTCCCCTTTTTTGAGTGGCTGTATTCTCCCTTTCTAACTGAATATGATAAAGCTTTCCCAAAGTTAAGGCCAGAAACATTTATAGAGGGGAGTCGTAAGTCCATCACTGCCAGGTGCTTACTCACTGTTAAGTTTTAGATAATGCTTTTCCGAGCTCTTCTACTGTAATATCTTCTTCCATCAGTTCCTTTTCGCCTTCGGCCAGTACTGATGTGTTTTCAAAAAGTCACTCAATAATGGCTTTCCTTCCGTTCTATACTATCTTTCCTATACAGACCCTCAAAGAACTGTCGGATCTGATCTAATATGTCTAAAAGTTTTTTAAAGACGTTATCCTTAATTCATAAATTGAGTTTACAATTCCGTTCCTCTTTTCATATGATAAAAAGTATTTTTGTGTTGTTTTTTTTTTCACTCTGCTCTATCCACTTAACTCTCGACCTTATCTGGGACCCTCTTGCTTTATGGAGCAAAAATATTTCTAAATTCAGTTTAAGGATTGCAATTTCTTTTTGTAAGTTTTGATTGTTAGGTTCTGCAAGTAACTGCTTGTTTATCCTTTCAATCTCCAGTTCTAATTCTTAAATTTACAATACCAATTCGCAAGTTCTAAATTTAGCTCACAGTTTCCTTTGTATCGGTGAAGGTCATGACGTCACGGAAGCCGCCGGCAACCGTTTGCAAAAGGGCCAACTGCATCGTGTCGACATCTCCACTTGGTCCTCTGACGGTTTTCTCGTACAGCAACTCGAATGGGGCAAACTTTATCCATTCTTGGGGAATTTCACAATACGGGAAGAGAAGCGGATTGATGTATCTGTGCCACTGCCTGGGTTGCTCCTGCAGACGCCTCAAGGTCTTATTCAGTGTGCCGTTAAGGGATTTGTACGACAAATAAATAAATAAATAAATAAATAAAAGAGAGGCTAAAGAGGTGATAGCAATAGGTTTCAAGTGACTAAATTGAAAAAGATGATATAACAGCAAGTAAGAACAATAATGAGCCGTGATGACGGCTTCTGTTTAATTTTAAGTGACGCGGTTGTGAATGGCTGGTGGCTGTCACGCTTTCATTCGACTGCGATTTTGGTAGCAAAGAGAAGGCTGGACGGTAAGTATAGCCTCAAGAATCCGTCAGGATATCAGGTGAGTGCTCCGCTGCCTTCTGGTGTTCTTTTTTTTTTTTGGAAGACATTCATCGATTTGATCGAATTGTTCCAGTTTTGGGTCTGGACAGTGCCTGTCTTTTTTCGATCCGTGTTTTTTCAGTGTTCTTTGTCAACAACACAGCCCGGTCGCCCACCTCTCCCCCGCTTACTGTACTGTTTTTGTTTTTTTTTTCTGTGTAATGTTGTTCAAGACTGTTTTTTGTGCTTAAGTTGGTATTATTCATTTTTTACTAACTATTCAGTTTACTAACTATAACTGTTGTGTCGCGTTGTATTTGCCGTCTTCGTTTTTACCTTTATATTTTGCCTTATCCCTGTCTCAATTTAAAACTCTGCTAGAGAATCTCACGTTCCTGATGATAGTTATTCGAGCTTCCATAACTTCCGAAACCAAACATTCAGTAACCAGGTTTGTGGATAAGTATCGAATGCCTTTTGGAAATCGAGAGATTTCTACTTTCCTTGACTTCTTCTTTTAACAAAGCCCACTTGGTTTTTGCAGATTATGTCGCAGTCTCAATGCCAAAGTTTTTGCTATCCGGCGGTTTCTAGTACCCACGAGATCATTTTTAATTCTAAATGAAAATAAATGTACACAACAAACAGGAGTATAATAGGGCAAGGTTCAATGCTTATTTAAAGAAATACAGCAAGTTGCTCTCCCCCCTCCCCGACTAGGATTAGTAAAGATGAAAGATTGTGGAGTCTAAGGGGGCAATTGCCTTAAAAGGGTTGAGAACCACTGTTAAAGGAAGTAAAACTGAGTTAGGGAGATAATTTAGACAGATGGAATTGTTCTAGCTAGATTATCCGGGGAGTTAAAACAGGATGTCACAGACTCACACCGGCCCATGCTCCCGTTCCCTGTCAAACGAATCACTCAACCATGATGGTTCCAATCACCAAAAGACGAAGATCGCCCACCACTAGGGGCAGGACTGGGAGTTACGATACCGAGAAATAGTTTACACATGGATCCCCCATGGAGGGGGTGGGGGTTTAAACTATTCAATAATCAATCGTTTTCACGGGGCACGGAGTAAAGACAGGTCGTGTCAACGTCCATGTTGTTGATTCGTCAAGTACTCACTCGGTCAGTGTCCATTAGTATTGGGCCTTTTGATTACTCAGTATTGATTACTTATCATAAAAGTAATCATTAATCGATATAGAAAATGGGTGATTACTGACAGATTCCTGAAATACAAAAATGACATACAAATTACTTAACCTCCGACCTGCGAGGCCACTATTAGACCCCGCGCCATGTGAAAGGCTCCTTTGAAAACCTCAGCCTTATGCGCCCCACACACGTAAGGATCTGGCCTCGGATCTGGCCCCGGATTACATAAAAAGTACTCCACTAAGATGTTGAATAGCCTTAATTCATATGTGCAGATGGTAGCAAACAAAACAAAACAAAATAATTGCATTTACTTTTATTGGTTGCGAAGGTAAGGAGTGAAGCGTGAAATTTTATGAGAATCCGATCAAGGAATGTTTCAAATTTCATACTACTTTATGTTGTAAATTAATTATTAAAAATTGCCCTAATGAAGATATATAACTGTTTGTGTCTTTAATTCACGTGGAGATGTTAACAAACGTAACGCTGTATGATAATAGAAATTATCTTTATTGGTTGCGAAGTTATGGACTGACACGTGTAATTATATGAAAATCCTGTCACAGCCGCTAGTGCTAAAAGTAAGCCAAAAATAAATATAGAAAAAAAAAAATTCATAACTTTGCAAACAAATGGAGATATTTGAAAAATTCAAAAAGATTTGTAATCTGGGCATCAAAGACTGTTGTTTTGAGCATAGTTTCATGGTCTTTGAAGAAAATTGAATTTTTTCAATGAGCTTCACGTCATTTAACAAATTAAATATATAGATCTACAAAGGATTAGTTGAAACACAATTGTGTGCTATTTTTCTCTTTAAATACATTTCATTGATTTCAAATTTTTATTCTCCATAAACCAAAAATTTTTGAAAACAACTTTAAAAAATAAAATAAAGCTTCAATTTACATTTCTTTACTTTTATTTTATATAAAGAGATGTCATACGTTCAAAATTATTGTTATTTTTTCTTCAGATACCTAACGAGAGTCACCACAAATCACAATGCCTGCCAAATCAGCTGCAGAGCGGATGCGGCAATACCGACAACGCATGTCAGAGGAGGCAAAGAACGAAATGAAGAAAAGATGAGCAGATTGAAAGAGAAGGAAAAAGTTAGTTTTTGATTTGGGACTTAGTTTTATACGGACAGTATCGGTACCTAGAAAAATGTCTTTTTTAAAAATATGAACAGATGATTACTTTTCATTTTCGTTTAATTTTTTGGTCCCTCTATGTAACAAAATATGTAAATCTCTTCATTTTATGCCTGTTATGCCTGTATAAGGTAATCGAAATCGACCAGGTATGAACTTGAAGTTTTCATTTCTGCTCTGACCGAAAGTGTATTGTTTGATAAAACACCTGCCTTTTCCAAGGGTTCGAGGGAACAGGAAGTTTTGTCTGAAGCTATTTAAAAAGCGCTGTAGGTAGTGGGTGCAGCCTTCGGCCGCACGACCAAATGAGTGTTGAAGAACCGACTTGAATGTGAAAGCTATTAAATGTACAGTTTTTTTTTTTTTTTTTTTGGGCTCAGATTCAAATGCAATGCATTCATTTCGTGCATGACTCAGTGATTGGAGATCACTTAATAGGTCTGGTATATTTTTTAAAATTTACGGAAATTTGAAAAAAAAACCAAAAAAAAACAGCAACAAAAAAACCTACTTTAAGAAGGTATCCATATAAAGCAAATAAACATATAGAGAAGTCTAGTTCAAAGTGGCTGGTTAAATGAATAAATAGATAAGTATGAAGTACGTATGACCTGATAATAGTCCAGCAAATAAATACATGGCTGTCTATAAGGACTATTCTGAGGATCGGACCCAATTGCAGTCTTTTATCTCCCAGAATTGTCAGTTGCTGAATTCTATGTTGTCGGCTGTTCTCGAACCATTTTGGTCTTTTCATTATCAGCTGACAGTTTTTACAATTCATTTTCAACAGCAAAAAAAAAAAAAAAAAAACTGAGTGGATGCTTCATTTACAAATTATTACGAGTGCATGAAAAGCAGCTATAATTAAATAATAACGATATAATGTATAAACATCTCAACAAATACAAAGGCAAGTAAGATAAAAACAAAAAAGAAAGAAAACGAGATAAAAATAAGGATAAATAAATAAATAAATAGGTTATTATCAGCCAGATGCGACACGACAATCAATTATTGTACTAGATGGTAATAATATATTGCCAATAACAGAATAATAATAATAGCAGTATACGGCCGTATACCAATTATACTTTACTTCATGCACTTTGGAATGTTCTAGTTTTTGCATTTTCATCTTTTCGTCATTGCCCTTTTTTTTTTTTTTTTTTTTTTTTAAAGTTTATTTGTTTTCATTTGACTCTTACTTCATTTACACATTCTCCACACTTTTCAATCGTCCTTGCATTCTCTGATTATTTATTCGGACATACCTTCAGATATTTTTCCCTTACCTGCATTTCTGTCTCAAATGCCAATTTAAGATTCATTGATTTGCCATATTTTATTTTACCTATACACATTTTAGCAACTAATAGTACAAAGTTAATATCATCAATAATATTTTGATTTACAGTATAGTCCAAGTCCCCACGTATTATTCCAAAAAGTGCAATTTTCTCATTTATTTCAATTCTTTTACCGGTTTTATTCAAAATATACTGGGCCACATAAGGCCAATAGTCTTTCAATTTACTGCAATAGAAAAAGAAATGTTCTATAAAATCAGGCGTCTTACAGTGCTCGCATTTATTACTTTCCTTTATTTTCATTTTATGTAAGAGAATATTGGTTGGGTAAATATTGTGTAGGATTTTAAAATGTAAGAGCCTCAATCTTGTTTCTTTGCAGGCTCTAAACCCGCTTTCAAAATAAGGATATATATCGACATTGTATTTTCGTTTCCAGAAACCCAAGCTACAGATCGTGGCGTTTTTGTTATTTATTAGTTTCTCTCTAATTTCTTTATTCGTTAGTTTAAAGATATCTTTTACATTTTCATCTGTCTCATCTTCTATATTATGCAGAGGAGGTCTGTCCTCCGTTCTGGTTTGTACAAAAATTTCCTTCCATTCTTTTTTAACAGCATTTGTAACTGCCCAATAATCAAAATGGATACCAGGGTAATGTCCGATTATCCCAGCAATGTCTTGCAGGGTTTTCCATTTATTTACACTAAACATTTGATACAGATATTTAATTCCCCCTCTGACCCATTTTTCTATCCACAGTGGCTTATTTCTATATCTAATATTATTGTTGTTGAATAGCGGTTGCCGGCCTAGCCTATTTGGAGCAGTATCGTTTTCATTTTCCTTATCCTTTTTTTCTAAATCTAGCCATGTTTTAATTACATTCTGCCAAAAAATCGAGTTTATTGTACCAACTTGTTTTACTTCTCTCGCTTTAATATCTGACGTGGTTAAGTAAGGCAAGCTTACCAGCTTTTTGCAAAAATGACTGGCTAATTTTACTCCTGTTTTTAGATGTGGCTTTTGTAAGCATATCTCTTTAAACCATTTTATGAGAAAGACATTTTGCTGATCCTTTATACTGATTACTCCTAAACCTCCCTCGTTTGGTTCTCTGCATAAAGTGTTCCGTTAGATTTTTTCAAAAGCTCTTTTATTTGAATACTTTTTTTGCCACAAAAACTTGAATATGATTCGATCTATTTCAGCCAGAGTTTCCTGGGGTAGGGATAGGGCCTGAATAACATAGTTTAGTTTTGATAGTAAAAAAGTTTTTGCTATTATACTCTTTCCATATATCGACAGATTTCTTTTGGACCATCTAGGAATCAGATTTTTAATGCTGTTTATTTTTTCCATCCAATTTTGTGAAATATTAGATGCCTCGACCGTAGCATTGAAGTATATCCCAAGTATTTTTATGTTACCTCCCTTTTCTACCCACGTTATTCCTTCCCCTCTTTCCTCCCTTTGTTTATTACTTCCCACCCACATTCCCACTGATTTATTTCTATTAAGCTTTAGCCCCGAGATGTCTGAAAACTGCTCAATAATTTTCAATGCGTTGGATAGATCTGTTTTATCTTTTATCAGTAGCGTCATGTCATCTGCGTACTGCAAAAGTTTAAGCGTATCTGTTACCACTCCTTCACTCATAATTCCCTTTATCTCTTCATTATACCTAAGTTTTATCGCTAGTATTTCTACCACTAAGATAAAAAGTAGAGGACTAACACAACATCCCTGCCGAACACCTCGCTCTACCTTAAACCATTTAGATAGCCACCCACCATTCTTTACTGAGCTCTGCGTGTTTGTTAAAATCGTTTGTATGTTATGAATGAATTTTGGACCAAAATTAAATCTTTCAAGGGCTACCAATATTGTTTCCTTATCCACCGTATCGAAGGCTTTTTGGTAGTCCAATGATACAATCAAACCTGCCATGTCCTCTTTATTTACGTAATCTATGACGTCATCTATTATTCTAATATGTGACGTAATTGTTCTCTCTCTAACAAATCCACTTTGATTTTCATGTACGATACTTTTTATAACTTTTTGCAACCTCAAAGCCAAAACCTTTGTAAAGATTTTATAGTCAACATTTGTTAGTGTTATTGGTCGCCAATTGTTTAGATCTTCCCTATTGCTGTTGTTGCCTTTGTGTATCATAGTGATTATACCGCGTCTCTGACTAACTGACAATTCTCCCTGCTTTATCGATTCTATATAACTATCATATAACGGTTTTTTTAAGAGCCGCCAAAACACCTTATAAAAGCAAGCCGTAAGCCCATCGGATCCGGGAGCTGAGTCATTATTAAGTCCTTTCAATGCTTTTCCCATTTCCTCCACGCTAATGTTCTGATCACACATTTCCTTGTCTTCCTCAGCTAATCTGTCATACACTAAACCATCTAGGAAGGTGTCTAATTTATCGCCCACCGTCGTCACCGATGCTTCTTTAGTGTAGAGATTTTCATAATATTTTTGTGCTTCCCGAAGAATATTTAACGGTTCCCTTGTTATTTCACCATCCCCATTTTTAACTTGTTTTATTGTATTACATATTCCCCTGGCCTTTTCCAGATTTAAAAAGAATTTGGTGTTTTTTTCTCCCTCTTCGGTCCATTTCACTCTGGATCTTATTATTGCTCCTTTCGTTTTTGCTAATAGTTCAATTTCTAATTGTTTTTTCATATTTTCGTATTTCTCCTGCAGTTTTCTTTCACCCGGGAACTGAGCAATAAGCTTGGAGATGGCATTTACCTCTGCTTCCAGTTTATCTCTTCTGTGATTTTTTATAGGATTGCTCTTACTGTATTGCATACATTCTGTCTGAATTGCTGCTTTCAGCAGTTCCCATATTGTTCTGTGATCCAGATCGTTCTTTTCCTCATCTGCTATGAAACTGGATATAAATGCATTCATATGGTTTATAAAATCGACATTATTAATGTATGACGCGTTGAATTGCCACCTAGAGGGGCCTCTCGGGAAGTTATGTTCTAAAATTTCTACGATAACGGCACGATGGTCTGTGGACGGAAAATGTTTAATTTCCACATTTGTTATACATGATACTAATTCTTTATCGCAAAAAATGTAATCTAGTCTTCTAGCCACAAAGGGTTCTTTCCTACACCATGTGAATTCTTTTGTTTCTTTATTTAAACCTCTCCAACAATCATATAAATCCCACATTTCCACAAAATTTGAGAATAATTCCACTTCTTTCTTTCCGTGTGGTGCGCCCGAAATTATATCTAAATCGTTGTTTACAATCATATTAAAATCTCCACATACTATAACACTGCTCTGGCCTATCTCACTGACAATATTACTTAGGTCCTCTATAAAGCCCTCACGCTGCTGCGGCTGTGCTGGACCGTAACAATTTAATACCGTGTATAATTTATTATGCCTTTCAAATTCAATTCCGATACATCGTGTATCAAAAGGCAGAAATTTTAATTTATCAATAATAAATGTTCTATTCACTAGAATGATTTGGCCTTTACTCCTACTAGTACTTGGATAGAAGAAGAATTCACCCGTCCATTCTCTCATCCATTCAATAGCTTTCGCTTCAGTAACATACGTTTCTTGTAGACATATTATATCGTATTGATAAAATGTTTTAAATAAAAGTCTGCGTTTTAATTGCCTATGAAGGCCCCGACAATTAAGGGAGACAATCTTCATAGACAATGACTAGTAGATACAGATAAAGGGAGAGAGAGAGAGAGAGAGAGAGAGAGAGAGAGAGAAAGAGAGAAAGACGACAAAGTCCGCTAGGTCCGAGAGGCAAAGTCCGTGAACAGGCCAAGTCCGTTAATCAAGAGACACCACAAAGACGAGTAGACTACGTCTCGCCTGCCTGCTCAAACCAGTCAATGTTTTTGTTCAGTGTGTTTTCACTCGTGTGTTCTTCCCCCGCCCTAACATTTTTTCCCCCGCTCTCCCGCTCACTCGCTCCACCATTCTCTCTATCGCTTCGTATTTTCTCAGCCTTTTTTCTCTTATCACCTCCTCTCTCCAAGCTTGAGGTTCGCTGTCGTTTACTGTGGCCTTCTGCCGACCGCGGTCTTCTCGCTCCTCATTAAATGTACAGTTATTATTTGGCGAGTAGGACAGTGACGAAAATATGCAGTGCTGACAAAGATGGTCATGAAAGTTGATAGAGCTTCAGCTAGTGCAACTCAGTCTGATTGGGGTGCTAAATGATAACAAGGGATGTTTTCGGGAACGAACACATAAAAATTATAAGAATTAAAATAATGAGGTACATAACCTTCCTGTCGCTGTCCACGTGTTGAGCGTTCAACCGTTGAGCTATGGTTGAGGAAACGGTTCTTCAGGCTTTTCAGAATTGAGTGGGAAACATAAGAAAATGTAGGACGCAAGGACCATTCGAGTGATTTGCCCTTTCCAATGACAGGCCTCAAAATGGGTGACAGTGAAAGAATTTCCTGATTTCTTCATGTAATCTTCAGCAACAGCCTCACATGCGTGTTAAAAAAGTTGACGAAAAGAAACCTCTACACTCAATTTAGAGAGTTCTGCCCAGACAAATTTAAGTGGTAAACAGCATCCTCAAAATCTTTTTTGGCACTCCCTGTGTCACTTTCTAAAAATGTGAATTTTTAAATAAAAACTGCAGGAACAGATGAGACATGAAAACCTTGATTAAGGCAAGCTTCATCGATCTATGTATTTCAATGACATATATAAGCTCTAAGAAATAACTATATCTTTTTCTTCACTTGATGAAATCGGTACCCTACGTGTACATGTATTTGGTCGACTTTTAGAGGATGGCTCTGTTATAAAATAAACAACCCTTTCTGTTAATGTTATGTAAAGCCACATTATACTGGAGTGGGGCATGGGACAAAAATGGTTGAAAAACACTTGTGTAATTAAATACATATACTGTATGTATTGTTTTCTTGATAAGGGAAAAAACAAATGATTGGCTGAATTTGTCGTTTGCATTGACACAGAAAAATTACATCAATACGCAGCACTCACATCTGCTCACAATCTACCTCTCCACCCCTTTCCATTCCTCCAAAATACACCATATTTTGAAATATGATCTGAACAATTTTTGTGAAACCACACAGCCAGGTATTCATGAATATTAATTGTTATCACCCTTCCCAATATTGGAAGCAATAATACACATGTACATGTATATATAAAAAATATTTTCTTATAATTATTCTAATTTTAATTTTTATTAATTGTTAGCCCTTTTTTAGACAGACACGGTCGAAAACAAATCCAAAGAAGAAGTAGAAAGTATGCATTAACATTTTTGAGATCATACTAACCATTGGGAGGGAGGAGAGACTTTCTGTTATCGAGGGGCCTTTCTTTTATATTACCGAAGGAATGGGGCTTTCTGTAGCCTAATACATGTAAAAATTTGTAGCTCTAGGTACTGAGAATCTATGATCTTTCTTGCTTATAAGAATAATAAATTTGTCCTAGATCTCTCCCCCCCCCCCCCCCCCAAACAACTCTACAGAAATCCGTCAAGTAATCCATACTTTGATCACCTTTCGCAAGCTTAATCAGTGATCGTGACAACATGACTACATGTCCTGAAATTATGAAGTATCACCCACCTCTACCTCTATGTGCGATGTTAGGTGAGGCTCAGAGCCACCTGATGCGAGTGTGACTTTTGGGAGGGTGAAGAAGGGACGAAGATATTGCTATACTTGGAGGCACCAGCACCGATTTGAAAAACGCTGGATTTATAAAATATCCGCTAAAGGATTGCAGACTAGCAATTGGCGTTCTGCTCCAGATGGCCCTCACGGCAAAGAAATGGCTCCCTAGCGCTTATAAATAGAACGTGGCATGAAGGAAAACTCCCTAATACATGTAACTGGAAAAAGGCGGTGGTGACAGCAATCCCTAAATCGGGGAAGGATGGTACCGAACCATCACATTATAGGTCAATCTCCCTTAACTCTTGCATCTGCAAAGTAGGGAAACGGGTGGTGAACCAACGACTGACCTGGTATCTAGAAGAGCGCAAGCCTACGACAAGGTTTGTAAAGGCGGGCTACTCAAACTACTCAAAGCGGAGGTCAAAGGAAACTTGTACAGCTGGGTAAAAGATTTCCTACACAATAGAACAGTTCGCATCAGAGTGAACGGACAGACCTCAAGCCAACTTACCATGGAGAATGGCCTGCCGCGAGGTTCAGCGTTAAGCTGCACGCTCTTTGCAGCTTACACCAGCGACCTTACTCAACACCTGAGATGCAAAAAAGCGATGTATGCCGACGATATGATAATCTGGACGACAGGAAAAGAGGTCCAATGGCTGCAGCGACACCTTAACCGGGACCTCGCGACGCTTGCCTGCTACGGCCGATTGTGGAAGATGGAGATAAACGTCGATAAGACCGTTTATCAACTCTTCACCAATGGCAAAAACGCCCAGAAAGCCACCATCACTCTCAAGATCAATGGTCAGATACTTAAGAGGGAAAGCGCACCACGATACTTGGGAGTTGAACTTGACAGCAGGCTCAACTTGCAGACGCACGTCAACAAGCTCGAGTCTGAGGCTAAGAAGCGGTTAACAGTGTTAAAAACGCTCGCCAGTACCAACTGGGGTGCCACTGAGAAGGTACTCAGACAACTATATCTAGCCCACGTCCGAGCAGGCCTAACATGCTGCACTCAAAGGCCAGCGACCAAACGCTGTCGGCGCTGGACCTAGTTCAGAACAGCCCCTTGAGACTCATAACAGGCTGCCTCAAAACCACTCCTACGAATGCTCTGGAAAGCATGACTAATGTGGAACCATTGGCAACCAGAAGGGAAGGAAGCGTACTGCACCAGTATGAGAGGATAAAAAGGCTCGAGCCGGACTATCCGGCACGGGAGGTGATCAAACTCGACCCGCCACCGAGCATACTCCAGAAGAAATCGTTCCTGGGCGAAGCCAAACGACTAACTGAGGAGTATGGGCTAGAACAAGACAAAAGAGCCACCTCACGCCTCCCTGAAAACCCCAGCGGTCAAAACCACGCTTCTAGACACTAGCATGACTAAGGAGGTCAATCCCACGATTCTGAAAACGGCGGCTGGTGAGACTATTGATTCGTACCCAGCATACATGATCAAGGCTTATAAAAGCGACTACGAATACGGGGTGCGGAGCAATAATCTATTACCCTGACGGCACCGACACCGAAAAGATCTGTGGATCGTGCGGGGCGAACGGCTCCAACTTCGACGGTGAGGCGACAGCGATTTGGAGAACATTGATTACGGTTTTCAACGGCTTTGAAAACGGAACAGTATCGCCAGAAGATATTGTTGTGTTCTCAGACTCAAGGGCCACACCGATGGCCGTCCAATCGCTCAACCACAAGCTCGAGGCACACGGCACAGATAAGATCAGACATATCTGCCACCAGATCATGATATGGTGTCGAGGTCCACCTCCAGTGGATCCCCGCGCACACAGGAATCCGGGGCAACGAGATTGCAGATAGCCTAGCGAAACAGGGGACCAGGGGCGAACAGCCAAAGCACCCCACGTCTTACCCAGCTGCCCGAGCCAGAATCCGCGCTCACGGACGCAGGAAATGGCTAGATCAATGACAAAGGACGGAGGGTGTACCAGCACCAGAACAAACCAGATACCAAAGACCCGATATTGACACTAGAGCGAAAATACGCGACAATCATACAGCGTATGAGGTCGGGACATGTCCAGTTGAACGCGCATCTAAATCGCTTCAACCCACTCCGTGAGCCAGTATGCAGACACTGCGGGTCCCCGCAGGAGATAGTCAAGCATATCTTGATAGTGCCTTGGACTATCACCACTCAGACCCCGCTACCTCTCAGATACCCCGACAGTCTCTAACTGCCTATAGGGGGGAGAGAAACAACATAGAAATACTGCCATATTTGCCATCGCCGTCACGAGTGAAAACTCGAGTGAGCACTTGAGCAATTGGCGTTGCTTCTGACAGCCTAATCAGCGGAGCCCGCATAATTCGTCGAGAAATGGATTAGTCTTACCTCTGAGCAGAGAAATTAACCACTCTTTTTAAACCACATGTATGAGATCTTTTTATTATTTTTTCTTTTTCTTTGAAGTGACAGTTGAAACAAGAAAAATAAAAACAAGAAAGCAGCATTGAATAGCTTAGTTCCAGTAGTTTTGGCCACCACCAAACCCTGCTGCGCCTCTGATTTTGCCGCTTGTACTCTGTAAAGCAAGGTACATTATATACTATGGTGATGTGTACTTGTAGGCCTACCCACTAGGCACGTGGTGTTGTGATGTCATCAATCGATAAAGCCATTCCCACATGTATAATGTTCAGATGCAAGACTGTAGGTCTACTGTGTTGTTCCACCTTGCTATCAGTGGGGGAGAACGACCGTTATACGGTGTAATAATGTCCTACTCATACCCTGCCTCCTCTGGTTTCACGCACTGTTGTTCGCTGCATTACATTACCTCCTCTGGATCATTGGTGCTAAAAGCGTTTGAACCAGGCTTTTGTGGGTACTACAGTTTTCATCTGGCAGGAAATTCAAAGACACGTTGGGGTAAGCGAGCTTAATGACTTCGAATTATTGCAAACTGGTTAGTCCAAATTCGAATTATAGGAGAAATATTAATAGAACTTTGAAATTACTTCTAAAAAAATTCGGATTATCAAAGTTCGATTTACGTGGACTCCACTGTCTAAGTTAGAACTGTGTGCTAATTTTTGCCCTTCCCTCATAATGGAAACAGTTCTTTTGGCTTAAAATGTTTCATATACCATGGCTTTGGATGAATATTTAAAAAAAAACAAAAACAGTAGCCTCTCACACACCGTCAAACACGTACACATATGAAAAAATACCCTTCTCCCTTAAAAAAAAAAGGTCACCTTCAAAATAATACTGCTTCCATCCTTTAATAATAATAATAATAATAATAATAAATAGAATTTCTATAGCGCATTTCTAATAAAATTATTACTCAATGCGCTGTACATTGCATCAATAACTCATGCATACACTTTCCAAATCTCATACTAAAACACGCACTCTCATCCATACAAACTTTCAGTTTTACACACATAGACGCTCTTAGTCATATAACACTAGCTTATATAATCAATTGTAACATCAAAGTACAGAATAGAATTTTGAACATTTAAAAGTTTCGGAGGAAAAGGTGATGTTTTACGCTTTTCTTAAAGCTTTCAAGATTCGGTGATTCACGAATGTTCAAGGGTATCTGGTTCCAGACAAAAGGTCCAAAATAGTTGAAGGATCTATGGCCTATAGTTTTATAGTTTTTAGATGGGATTCTTAGGATTGTTTTGTCACTTGATGATCTTAGTGAACGAGATGGTGTGTAAACTTGTAAAGAATTTTTGAGATAGCTGGGTGCGGTGTTATTTAAACATTTATAGCAAAAAACAGCAATTTTGTATGTAATTCTTTCTGTCTCAAATGGTTGACAGTTTAGTTCATCTAAGCGAGGTAACTCAATAAATGCATAGCTCGATTTAACAGACTCTCGATGTCAGTTTTTATGGTCCCTTTCTGAGATATTTTAATTTGCAAAGAATGACAACATTTACGAATGGCAATTTTTTAAAACACTGCAAAGCCATATTTTGGATTTTCCTATTTGGGTGCGTAACTAAATTTAAAACACAAGTTTCGACATAAACTGGAACTTTGTTTCATGGCCATTTGTCACTGTCAGCTGTCTTAAGTCTTATTGTTTTCTCAACTGTCCCCATGCACTTGACAAGATAACTTGGAAACTTTCCGATTAAAAAAGTCAAGGAGTTGAAGGAGAGCAAGTTTTATGTCAAGTCGAACAAACCAGTAGAGCAATTTTACTACAACAGATTGCACTAAATAAGGCAGAAATTCTCCCTCAGCTGTAATCACCATGAAACCGCAGAAACAGTATCTAGTCTGTAGCTGTATGTCAAGGGTAATTGCCTTTTAGCACTGAATCAATCCCTGGAAACGATGGCCCAGCTACACCACAGCGATACTCTTTGGGAGTGTGGTGTATCTGAGACCCCAGGACATACGACTAAGGGTAAAACAATAAAATCCTCTTCGTGATACCCAAAGACGTACGAAGAGGAATAGTAAAGATGCATATGTGCATATTTTAAAGAGCAGTTTTAAAACTATGGGAAGGTGGGCAAGCACATCATTGAGGAATACCTGGAATTTCAAGAAAAAATTCCCAGAAATAAGACATACATGGGCCCATTAGACTCACGGCATGCAGCGAAGACTACAGATAAAGTATACTATGATGTATATTTTGTGCAAAAGTACAAAGCACTTTGGAAGTGGCAATTTTAAAATGTCACCATATCATAGCGACTTCACACATTCTGAACTGGCTCACAAGAAAATAGCAATTGTGGGAATGTATCATCCTAACAAGTCCATTATACCTGAAGAATTTTTTTTCGTGCAAAAATGAATGTCCTTCTTCATTCAACACTTCAACTTTTTTGACAAATAGTGGTGGAAAATGAGAACAAAGCCAAAGTCATTCTCTTTTCTTATATATACAGATAAAAGTGGCGTGGGTAGTAAAATTCATTGGGTTATGAGCAAGCATCGAATACACTGTCAACCATTTGCGCTTTTTTTCTTTGTGTGTGTTGTTGCGGGCAGAACTTGAAAAACATCAATCTGGATGTGCAAAAACCCCAAATGGGAAAACAGTAACAGCAAATCTAGAACAGCACTACATGTACTGTCTTGGGCACTACTTATTGCCTCTGTGCAAAACCTGCAGGGACAGCTGAGACTTGAAAACCCTGATTAAGGCAAGCTTCATCCAAGGTCTAGGAAAAAATCTCATCCAGTCATGGGCAGAAGGTCAAGAACTAAGCATGCATATCATAAAGGGCTTGATCATAATCTATTTCATGGTAGGACAGTTTCCTATAAGACCAAATCACCACTATTTAGTATACATTTTGATCAGGTCCGATAAGACCTGATCACCACTCTCTCTTCATTGTCGTCGGGTTCTATAGGGCTCAGCCACAACCCTCTCTTTCTTGTGGTTAGGTCATATAAAACCCTATCACAAAGTCATGTAGGCCAAATTTTTTCATCACCACTGACATTTTGAAAACTTCAAAAGGCAACCACTCTCATTTGATGAGAAAAATTATCTCAGCAGTGTCAGATATAAAAGAGAGTGCTACCGGTACCAGCAAAGTGTGTTGACTTGAGAAACTACAGTCCAATCCACTTATCTCGACATGGCTTTTGTCGACATTCTGGGTAACTCAACACAATTTTTAAGTCCCAAGCTGTTCCTTCTTTAATGCTACTTAATATTTCCCTGTAACTCGACCTGTTATTCCATTCTTTCCCTTTATATCGACACATTTCTCTCCGACCAGAGCACAACAAGTGCACTAGATCTACTACTGTGCTGCTGAAAACGACTGTGCAACTCCCTGCATATATAAGACCTCTATTTCTTTTTGTAGTGCTAGGCGGGGAGGGGTAGGGAGAGGGGATGTGTAGACACAGAGGATAAACCCTTGGCTTCGGTAACGCGTGTGAGGAACGCCATGCATTAGCACACGGCAGTAGAAGTACAGAATATTACGGAGTATTTTTTTTGCACAAAACATTCGTGCGCCGTTGATACTAGGCCTTGGCCTAGATCTCTTGGTTAACTGCCGTACTATGTGTGTATCGGTATTATCACTTCTTGTGAAGAAAGAGGTTAAAAAGAAATCGTAAAACACTGTGCATTTGACGTACAGCTACAGCATTTCACCGATATCGGCAAATCTTTGCCACACAACTGCTCCACACAACAATGATGTTGGAGGAACGAGCATCAGTATGCTGATAATTAAAAGTAAAAGGGACATAATGACGTTATTTATTGGAGACTTTTCTCATAATGGTGATATCTGATCTCCCCTCCCCACTTTTCTCTGTCATTTTTGCCAAAAGATGGTAACCAAACTCTTTTTTTTGTGTGTGCAGATTCCTTCCAGTCTGATTTGATGCATTTTATCATTTACTGTTCACAGAATGCGACAGTTACTGGTCATTTGACAATTTACATCGTGTCCGATAGCACAGCACGACAGTGTTGGGATTATGCTGATCTGGTCACATCACAATCAGGATCAGGCTACTGGCTAATATAAATTATCCATAATTAGCTTGGAGTGATAGATAATCCTGTTCAATTCACTGCATGTAAGAAATAGGCATTTTTTCACTAGTGTAAAACAAATACTTAATTCACTTCACAGAGACAAAGAGATGGCACCTAACAAGGAATTTGCCTGTCCAGTAAATCAGCGTGCCCTTTGACAAAGAATTTTATACAAATCAGCACATTACAATGTAATGCTAACACCATTGTTTTTAATTTAATAATATGGTACCAAGTGACTAAGGGTTTAAATGTTCACTTGGGAGGGACTGTTTCATCCTACAGATCTGAATTCAGCTGTCTTTGATTTAATCAATAGCTAACATTTGAAAAAAAAAAAAGAATTAAATATTTTGTTTGTATATCAGGAAATATACTCACACTGATGATAAAACTGAGTATGAAACAGCCTAGACCAACATCATTCATGAATTATTAAATAAAACATAAGACTTGCATGGGATTTGGCACAGAAAAGTGAATAAAACAGGATGATTTGCAGGATGCCCAAAGAAAGATTTGCCGATATCGGTGAAATGCTGTAGCTGTACGTCAAATGCACAGTGTTTTACGATTTCTTTTTAACCTCTTTCTTCACAAGAAGTGATAATACCGATTAGTAGTACGGCAGTTAACCAAGAGATCTAGGCCAAGGCCTATACCATAAGTTGCCAGGAACACACATTTTCAACACATCCCGTTCACTGGCCAGCAAGGTTTACCTCTTCACTCTTGCACAACTCACATCTGAACAGTCAGTAGCAATGTTTAAGACAGGTCATGCAAAAGGCTTGTTACTGAATCTGAAAGTAACGAAACACCTGCAAGAGAAAATAATTTGTGGTATATTTTATCATACTTCTCATAAAAATGTATTATTATTCAGTCAGAATAACCACGTACTACATATAACACCAAGAAACTATTACTAATAAAGTCCTTGAATTGGGATTGCCTACTTAAGTAAATCGCACCTTCTTGAGCTGTTCACATAATTAAATTATACATGTCACAAAATTTTCCTTTTATTCTGAATCCCTTGCTCACCTGTAGACATGCATGTGGGACATCCCACTAAAGCAGATCTTTGGCATTTCAAGAAACATCTGGTTCCTCATATTGTGAGCATGAGATTTTCATGACCGTTAGTTTCATTTACAATTCCCCACTTCTCATAAGTCCTCTGGTATTTTCAGTTGTTAAGTTTGAGTGTACCATGTATTTGTCAGTGTTCGTTATCCAGTCACAATGGCTCTAAAAGCGCAGCTAATTTTGGGTTTCACATGTGACATTTGGAGACAAAAATACACAAGCATGTTCTTCCAAATTTTGCTTTCTGAATGGGGAATTACACTGCACTCATCATATAAAAATATGTATTGCTTTAAAAGACCAGTATCTTTATCCCTGTACTTAAATAACAGAAACGCATTTTTCAGGTTAGGTGGCATCCTAAAAGGTAACATGTATTTTGATTAAGCACATGGGATTTCCAATGAAATTAATCAGGACAAAAGAAGCTGTAACACCGTGTACTGGAAACTTAACCCCAATGCCAATAGTACTAGAAAACACAGCATCAGTGTTTTAATTTTAAATAAACGAGGAAATCTGACAGGTGATAACAATACCAGGTCTGGCTATAATATATATTATTGCTTGGTTAATTTACAAGTGTTCGTGAGAAAGAGACAGCAACTTTGATTTATCAGAATAAGAAAATAAATTACATAATTATGTCTTGGACCTGCAAACAAGGACAGAGTGGTGTGGTATTTCAGGCGAGAGATTTTTAGTATTATCCACAACCTTTTTTTATTTTTTATTCTTCTTATTCCCCTTTTCCTGTTCTTCTTATTAATTATACAATTTAACCACGTGGCCTGGGAAAACCTGCTTCCCTCTTCATTCTTGCTCTCCATAATCTCACATAAGATCCTCCTCCCATTCGCCTTTCTTTCATTGAGGAAATCCCACTAAAATGATTGTATGTCAAATAGTCTCCCAAGCGCAATGAGCATGCAGTGCATGTTATTCCTATTATTAGTGAAAAATGTACCAAACTAACTCTTTGTCAGTCTTTAAAAACAAATGGCTAAAGAATGAAATGGATGAACAGACGGGCCATTTGCAATCAAAGTCTACCCAAACACAAATCATGGCCAAATTTAATGTGTTTTGATTCTGCAGCTCAGGAGATTATCCTGACTGGATGGGTGCACAGCTCAGAAATTTATAAGAGATTACAATGGGACCTACCTAATAATACTAATATGAAATTCAGGGGACGGACAATTGCATTTCGTATTAAAAGTGTTTTGGATGAAGAGTTATTGTTTTAAAATCACCATTTCTCGTCTCTGACAGAGAAACGATATAAGACACCTTGGTAATTTTCTTACCCCCCCTTGATGTGCTGTTTCCAACAACGAAACTCCACTTTGTATGTGTGTTTGCATGTCTATGTGAATGAGATGCACCTTTAAGCACAGTAGCCAAAAAGGACAGCCAAAACTGTGGGTGGCGATCCAGCAGTTGTCTCGAGTATAATGTATACTACTGAACAAGTACTGTTACTGTTTGTTAATGATTGTTTTGTAGCCGAGGTGACACCCACGACATATTCGTAACGGCCCATTGAATAGTGGGAAGGCGAGAGGGAGACTGGTTAAAAAAAACAAAAAAACGACAAATAACGCTACTCTCGGCAGCGGTGCCTCTGTCTGGTATGTTCATTGGCCAGTTCAATGACACTATAAGTATATATCATTCCCCCCAACCCCACCCCACCGCAACACATCAAGTATGGCTGGTTAGTCTTGCTTGAAATTAATTAGCTGGTGTTGTTTTATTTCACATCAAAGACACTGCGCTTTCGAGACAGCGCCCTCACTCGACCGAGTAAGTGAAAGAATCTTTCGGATAAAAAGGGATTGACATGATTTTCTTTAAATGTGTAAAGAGGTTTGAGGTGTGAAACAATAAGGAATATAATTATAGAAGAATTTCAGTGGGACCATGGAAATCTGTTGGATAAAGAGAAATTTCTTATTATCCGACTGTTCCACTGTACTTTAAACCATTTCCTGTCATTTATCACCTACTGTGTGCTAGCAAGATGGTTTCTAAGGTTGAAATGAAACAAGAATACCTGGCTTTGGCTTTTCATTCATGAAGGTACCATCACATTTTTACTGCATTTTGTCCCCCATACCTCATTTTTCAGTGATTCTTTACTTTCCTCAGACAAGAAAGATGCTGAGAAAAGGAAGAAAAGGTTTACTTTGGAAAAAATACAAGCTGTGTGAAGTAGTGTGAAGAAACTTGAAGCAGATAGTCCAAACTGATTTTTACTTTTTAACAAAACTCACCAATTATTGTCTAATCTGACGGTGCTTGCTTTTCTAAGAATTTTGACACAAAATTTATTATTTTAGCCTTTTTCAAAAAAGGGAAAAAAATGCCTCAAACTTTGACCACTCATAAAATGACAATTTATTGAGTGGCAGTATTGAAAATTCCTGGTTCCTATGTCAGTGGGGAACATCATGCTAATTTATTTTTTTTTGAGGGGTACAAACATATACTCATCTCATTTTAAGTAATGATATTTCATCCAAAGTTTTTGTGAATTCTTACAAAGGAGACAAAAATAATGATTGTTTTTCACATTGGAAAAGGCTTCATGCTCGGCCATTGTGACTCATCACTGAACGTTGGACAATGGTGGCAAAATCAAACAAACAGTGGGTCTATAAAAACAGTAAACATTTTGCACCAGAACCCCACATTTGATTTTGGCGGAGGTTCATTTGTGCAGTTATGATGGGGACACAGTGGTCTAGGCGCAAGGTGCTTGCCTCTCATGCCAAAGATACCGGGTCAGTTCAGTGGAAGTTTGGGATTTTTCTCATATTTTCCTGTCCCTGATCCTGTGATAGGATTGAGCACCTAGACTTCTCTGTTACGGATGAAAAATTTGGAGGGTCCCTGTGCACCTTCCACATGTTAAAGATACCTTGGCAGTAGGAAATTGTGAAGAGCAGGCCGTACAAGGCCCCTGCAAAATTCTAAAAAAAATTATCCCTACCACAACAAGAAAAAGAAAGAAAGAAAAAGTGAGGTGTCAATGCCAAGGGCAGCGAACCTCCTAAAACAAAGACCTAAACACATAAAGTTTTGTATTTCCACCAGTTTTTCGGTCAACATACTTTTCAATTAATAATTTTCAAAGGAATTTCAACTCAAAACACCCATGAAATAAATATTCACTGAATTAAGTCTCATTTTTTGGCTTTCTCTGTGAATTATTTGCAAAAGTGCGCTGCAGCAGCACGGCACTCTGCAATCCTTTGCTACATGGGGGGTCAAATTGATATATATGGCTCCGAGCGAAAATTGCATGATAATATCTTGTTCAAGCAATAAAAAGATTCAATTACACACATTAAACAATACAAAAGATTATATTTCAACGCAGGAAGAATTGAACTTTATTTTGATCTATGATATGCCATTTTACATCAACTCACAGCCGTAGTAGCATTATAATATTGGCCTAAAGGTATATATACCAAAAGGGGATTGGTTTGGACTTGAAATCGTTGAAAGCATGAGGACAGGCACTTCTCTCCTAAAATCCGCTAGACTCTACAATGAACACAACCACATGTTGGTTATAAGCTCTCAAAAACAGCCTTGAAAAGTTAATGTCTTAAGTTTTGAGTTTGAGTTTGGGTTTAAAGGCACAACGGCATGTTTAATGGCCACACTACACCTTCCATAGTTTTTTTTATTATCTCACTTTGGACTAGTTCTAAGCTCTCAGATCCCTGCAAGTAATATCAAATAAAAGTGGAGTTAAAAATCTAACAGGAAAAAGCCTGTACTGTAAAGCATGTTTATATATATATGAGTCTTGTAAGTATGATAAAAATCTATTTAACTTGCAGAGTTCGGTTCCCTTCAGAAATGACAAGATGAGCTGCCGGTCCATGTCAGAAATAATTCTTTCACGGATCTGCAGGCATAATGTACGTGAAATCTACACATGCGTGGAAAAATTAATGTCTTCGACTGTTGAGATGAATACAATATCCTTGTCTCAGTGAAGAGCTCTGTTATTACTCGTGCCCACACAGGAAACCAACAAATTGTAACAAACAGTTTGTTCAAATCATAGGATCTCACAGCCTCATATTCCTTATCAATTAAGTAGTAATATTCAACAAAGAAAAGAGTCAATTTTACAATAGTGTTACCTTGATTTCATGATCCTCAGAGCCAGACAACAGAAAATCTCCATGTAAAGTCAGTGTATTGACTGCTCCCTGATGCCGTGACAGTGTCTGGATTGGTAGAAGTTTTTCCAGGCCCCACATCTGGTTAAATGAAATAAACCTGACAGACCTTAGGAGGTTCTCGTAATAGGTCCTCAAGGGCACAAACAACACTGCAAAACCAGTTGTTATCTATGGTATGTTGATGGTGTCAGGATTCTAAAGTATCCCTGCGAGTTCAAATTCTGAACAGAGGTTCGTAGCACCTGACTAACTCTGTTCTGAAAAACACTAGGCTTACTACAAATCTGCACTCACATGCCTTTGCATGAGTTTATAGAATATTTCTGTTTGTGCACTTAAGAGGTATAATGAGTTATATGTGCTACATGAAAATGACTTTGTATTTCATTCCTGTTTCTGCCCTCCACTTCTTCTGTCGGTACAAGTACTTCTCTTCCCAGCACTTATCATGCTTTCACTTTGCAATAGGTGAAGCTGCCAAATTGAAAATCTCAGCAGAATCTTCTTTGTCATTCAGGACAGGAAACTACATGAGTGCTGTGTTTCCCCAGGCTGACTTAGTAACTATCCGTTTTCATGACCTTTTCACAGTGACTACAGTTTACTTGCTTTGCAGGGAATCTAAAAGGTTTATTACAAAATTCACTATACTATCCGAAAGTCAAATCACAGCAATGAGATTCACTTGTTTTTCAGTTAGTAGACTTCATGTCCGTGGGGCAATTTTGTGTACCATTTTGGACCCAGATGTCAGTGCTCAGTTTTCTCATTTTTTTTTCTATAAAACCAGCAATTCTTCTCTGGCTTAATGACCATGTCACAGTGGATGAGCTGCTGCAACAGGACATGGTCCTTTCATAGTACCTTAAATGGTGAATTCTTGATGTTTTTGGCAGATTATTACTTTGAAACAGCTCATCAGATTTTATAATTCAGACTTTCAGTCAAGACTATGGAGGTTTCATCAAATCACACAATGACTTCAGCAGAACTGCATGGATATTTTTTTCAACAGGTCTATTTTGAATTCTTATGGTTGATGGTAAAGAAAACTGTTGTACCCTTGCACATAAATGGGGGATGAAAACTATAAATACGAAATATCATTTTGCAAAATGATGGTAAAGAAAACTGTTGTACCCTTGCACATAAATGGGGGATGAAAACTATAAATACGAAATATCATTTTGCAAAATGATGGTAAAGAAAACTGTTGTACCCTTGCATATAAATGGGGGATGAAAACTATAAACAAAATATCATTTTGCAAAATATAATGCTCGACTAGAACTCCAAAGGGCGACCGTGAATGTGTCTGTTTAAACTACTGAGATTTCTGACTATGGGAGGATAAATATAGCTGTGAACTCTTTAAAATGAGTATCAATTTTCACTCAACCATCAAGAAAAAAGACTTTGGCTAAGAGACAGCTCGGCTCACAGAACTTTGTAATGCAGCAAGACTTCAATAAGATTACAGTAAAACCTCGTTATACCGCCAAGTAAGGGGCAAACAGAAAATTGGCGGTATAACGAAAATACCATGTAGAACAAGGGAAATAAGTAATTTACCAACATTGGACTGGCTAAAAAAGGAACATGTCGAAAATACTGCAGTTATCTCCCTTATCTCTCCACTGGCCATAAACCGCCGTTGTCATTTTGAAGTTTACATTGCTTGCATTTCTATTTTTTTGGTTGTTGTTGTTTTTTGTGTTTATGTGTGTTGGAGTTTATTCATTCAGGAAATCGCACCTTAAGGGTAAAAGTATTATGTACTGCAACACGACAAATAATGCTACATTACAATTCAGCAACAAACGTGTGTTGTTTGCATCGTACCCCGCGACCGGTATGAACCAGCTGAAGCATCACCTCGCGCGCGCTTATGTTCGTTCGCAAACTCTCTATTGAACTGTGACCCGTCTTTCCCACTGCATGACCCATCAGTAGGCCTATCAGGACTTCAAAAGCGAAGACTGTGTAGTAGGATTGGTGTTTGAGTAACAAGCACAGACTTGTGGTGCCATGTGATGTTCCGTCTGTTAGGTGGATTTAGGTAGAGGTGGGGAGTGGGGATTAAATTTACGTTGGCGCTATAACGAGCAATATTTACTATACTCAAGTTATGAATGTAGCAGTCAAACTGTTGGCGGATGGCGGTATAACGACATTTTTAGTGACTTTGTTATAGGTGTCAGATCCGTTCCACGACGAAAAGCTGGCGGTATGCGGGAATGGCGGTATAACGGGGGGCGGTATAGCGAGGTTTTACTGTATATGCTTATAATGTTTCTTCTTCAACTTAAAAATTTTCACATCTGCCATTTCCTCTCCTAGTTGTGATTTGTACAACTACAAGTATATAAATTCTGTGACAATATTTTGATCCAATGTGCTGCTTGCCTCAGTCATTCAAAGAATGGCTCAGGGATGCATCTTAAGCTCTTCCCATTCCCTACGTCAGTGAAACAGACACACCATTACCTTTAATAAGACCAACCTTTGCATGGAGGATGCATTAGATCTATAAACATTTAACATTATGTACATTTGGATGACAAGACTTATCTTCACTTTCTCATTTACTACTCTGTAAAGGGAATGGTATAACAAATCAAAATATAGGCACAGGAGAAAGAGAAGTGAAGCTCATAACGCAGTTGTTGTGAAATTTGAAAGAACCAAGTTCCTCACAAATCTACACAAATTCGGAAATGGCTACCCTTTAAATTTTCCCAGCACCCACCATTGGCTTATGTAGTGGACCATCATGTTTAACGACACTGCTAATAACGAGACCTTTGCCAATAGTGCTAACATTTTAAATTCCTGTTTTTTGTGCAATATCAGCTATATAATAAAATATTTGAATAACGGCTTGAGTGTGTATGGCAAATGGTGGGGGTAACCCCCAGAATGTGTTGGGAGTCAGACTATAACAACATGTATTATTCTTTATTTGTTACTACCTGCCCACTGTGCCTGCATTGTGAGTTGTGGCCCAGCCTGGCCATCTCTTGCTTAGACCTAGTATGCTTTTTCTCCCTACTGACTGACAGCACACTAGATGCAGTCAGTTCAGAGGGATCTCATCACTCACTGAGGCTACAACCGTGTCTGCTCACTTCCTGTGATGTGATATAATTATTACATGTAGCACGGTCATTGATCATCACTACCACTAATCGCTGCATACTCTTTGTCTACACCGGGGCTTCGTGACCACATGCCTATACTCACAAATACATGGCCAGTCTGTTCCCATACTTTGAATGATACAGCATGAGAAACCACGTGAAACAAACGTACTGATCTGTCTCTAGCTTTTGCATCTGACTCTCTTGCAATTTGATCGAAACATGGCTACCGTCAGCACAAAAGGAAAAAAAATTAATGATGTGAAGGCAGAGATCTGCCGCCAGTCTGATATTATGTTCGTTGATGTACAGGACATGCTAACATGGGAGGTAACCATAAAAAAAAAAAAATAGTGGGGTCTTTTTATCCCTTGCCTTGCTTTTTGTACTCTTTCCTGGAAGAGCGAAACCTTGGGTATAACGAGACATTTTTTTGGGTGGAATATGACCTCTTGTTATAACTAAGTTCCACTGTAATAGAACAACGCTCATATTCTTGCTGTAACAGACAAGCACGTCCACTACTGCCACCTCCTTATGACAGATCCATAATTACTAAGAACACACAGCGGCTAACACCAAAATTAACAGATGTCACCAGATCAATGAAGGACAAAAACGCTTCAAACCTGGATAGTACTATCATGCGATGCCGAAAACAAGAAGCGCCCAGATGGTGATGTGACTAGAGTGGTGACTGTTCCAATGTGACCACTTAAAGTCATGATAAATTCATGAGTCTCTCCATTATAAACTTGAATATTCTGGTTATATGTGCCTGAAATATTAAAAAATGAAGAAAAAATACAAGGCCGAGGAATTTCTGCTAACCCCTGAGGATGAGATCTTGCAACACAAATGAAACAGCACAGCATTAGCTTTGAAAGCTATTTGTGATAATTAACATGAAGTTCTGGGATGCTAATTCAATCAGAAGTGTTTTTCACTTACTGAGTTCATTCAAACCCTAAAAAAAATAGAGCCTGTGTATTGTCAAGCAAAGCGAGGTGTTGGCAAGATGCATGGTTAGATTAACAAGGTTTGCTTCCAAAGAAAAGAGAAAAAAATGCACTAGTACTACTATTTCCTGTTGCAGCCCTGTCTGTCCTGGGCCATCTTTGGAAAAAATGGACAGAGCTTTATAATTTGGTCAAGGTAGCTAGATTGTGCTATCAGAGGTTGAACTGACACCATTTAACCATTACATGATAAATTTTACACCACATGTACATCATGAGGGTTCCATATGGAAGGTACTGTGTGTCAAATTGGGATATTGGCATAACAACATTTGAGCTAAGAAAGAGGAAAATAATTTATCATTTATCTACATTGAAAAACAACTGCAACTGCTGCAACATTAAAATTGTGTTTCTGTGCAATTTTTGGGGACAAAAATAACTTTTCAATTTCCAAAGCAACAGCAGTCTTTGAAGCAGTGAGGAAAAATCGAAGTAAGGGAAGTCGTCCAAGGGAACTAACAACATTCCTTCAATTGATCCCTTGAATATTCCTACACTAACACCCTCCCCAATCTGAAACACGACCATAATGAGCATTTTATAGGCTGTCTTTCCCAGGGACATACTCATGTGTTTCAGACAGTTTCTCACTCTTCGAGGGGCCAGTGCATTACATGCACGATGTATTGTTCCCCCTTGAAGGATAAATTAATTACAGCCACCAATGTTACCTTAGAATTACAAAGTCAAGGTTTAGTTACCGTGTTGCTATTAAAAAATAAAGTTTCAACCATGCTGCAGTGTTCTGACTGTGGGTACTGACAACACCTACCCCTGTACGCACACTTTCACTTTACCCTCCCCTTCTTTATGAGATTTGTAGTTCATGTGTTGTGCTTCTAACTTTCATGTGGAGCAGTACCAAAGAAAGTAGAATAGAATTTTTGGCAGATGTGTACTGTCAAGCAAAGCGAGGTGTTGACAAGATGCATGGTTAGATTAACAGGGTTTGCTTCCAAAGAAAAGAGAAAAAAATGGGCAGAGCTTTATAATCTGGTCAAGGTAGCTGGATTGTTGTGCTATCAGAGGTTGAGCTAAGTGGAGAGTATTTTTTTTTCTTGCT
The DNA here is from genome assembly GCA_963931925.1 of Onchidella celtica. NCBI lineage: Eukaryota > Metazoa > Mollusca > Gastropoda > Systellommatophora > Onchidiidae > Onchidella > Onchidella celtica. The sequence continues at coordinate 43,072,233 of OZ007574.1, forward strand.
ATGTGAACTTCTTTTTAACATATGTGCATTTTCTCACCAGAAAAATATCTCAGAAGCCACATACCAGTGTGAATGAAACAGCCTCAACAACAACAACAGCTGACTTTAAAATTTAATTTCTGACTGGTTTGTGTTCAGCGCACAGAGTGAAATATATAATTTGAATAAATGAAAGCTATTCAGTTCATCCTTTATAACCTGTAAAATGCTGCCATTTCACTGACTGTTTACCGCAGTCAAACATAAACTTATTGTTCTTATGAAATGGCAATGAAGCAGCAGCTTATCGGTAAAATATGGCAACAAAAAAAATTATTTGTCTGTGACAAGCCACCAGTTAGTAACAATAAAGAAGCTACAATAATAATACCTCAAAAGAATTTGAAAGGAAAAAACAACGACCTTAAGGTCCTAACTAATAGCCTTCTTCGAGCCAAAATAGAAACAGAAAAAGAATTTAAAAAATTCTACCAATTTCCACTTATGTGTTAAAGTTTCCAACACAGAAGGATGTTTGTCACTTTCAGTCTGCACCCTGTAGTTAACACTTAATAAACTTTATAAGATTTTGCCCAGAAAATGACAGCTTCCTCAATGGTAAGATTTTCTATTTTATAAATGGAAATACAAAAAAATATTTACTTAGATAATACACAATAGACTTCAAACTTCATGATCCTACACATCTATCATAAAGCAAATCAACCAGGATGAATGCAGACTCAGACATTTTCATTATGTACATCTCAATACAAAAAGGCAAAGCTTTTACCAATTGATGAGTACAGAGCTCTAAAGTAAGCCAACAAAATGTATGTTGAAAAAAAAAAGAACTCACATAAATCAAAATTTAATTCAAATTATTTAAGCATTTACCTGAATTACCTGCGATAATATACAGTTGGTTGGCTGCCAATGAATACACTGAGCCACATTGATGCTGTATGGATGTTAAGTGATCCATGTTTTGTGTACTCCACACTTGAATAGCATTATGAGAACCACTGTAAAGCTTTTCCTGGAAATAGAAGATCACATGCGGACAAAACCACAATTTAAAATAGATGTAAAGCCTATCAGAAAATTAACGGCAACCTGAGAGAAACTTATACCTGACCAAGAAATAATGTAAAAAAAACTCAGTTAATAAATGTATTTTTTTTTTTTACTAGATGAAGTTCCCGGCATTATCCGGGATAAACCTGTGAAACCACCCTTCCATCTCTCTCTCTTTTTGGTCTAGAAAGCTCCTCATATTCTTTAGTCTTACCAGAGAGTATAGATTTAAATCTATACTCTCTGGTCTTACTGCAGATTTCATGCGCACCAAACTACTATGCACTCATTTCTGGTGGGGAGATTGCGCGCACCGAACTGAACGTGTATTAATACATCGTTTCCGGTGCGGTGGGTTTACTACAGGGAGCCAAAACAAAGATCATCGTATTTTACAACTTTTTATTTAAAAATACCTGCCTACTCCTCCGTTAATACTTAGCCCACACGCTTCAAATTTTACACACATCGACCGTAAACCCTTCCTACTCCAAGTTTTTAGAACAGGGACACGCTATTATGATCTATTTTTAGTACCGTGACGCAGTTTCCCTCATCGTTCATTCGCCGAAGGAAGCAAATTGTGGATTAACGAAACCATGGATCGCCCGTAAACTTTACCGAAAAAGGGTAAACAAACTCCAGTCCAGAGTAGGCTCGGAATCCGAGTCGATACTGATTCTGTCATTGTATTTTTTTATTTTTTTTGTCTGTGGAAGGAACTTTACTTTGTGTACTAGATCTAGTACATTATAAGTAATGAAGATATTTCTCCCGGGCAGGGCCGGGTAACTCAGCTAGTATAATATAAAGTGTGACTTGTGACTTAACATGCGTTTAAAGCCGACCCCTCCAATTGCTTGACAATTTAACATTAGACAGGAAATAGCCTGGCATAAACTGGGGGCATAAATCTTTCTCCTCCCGTCCACTCAGAAGCCTTTTGCAACGAAAAATCTCGTCCACAAATATATATAGATCTAGTATAGATTGTGGTGTACTTATGAAACAGTTATAATTAGGTAATAAATATTATAATGTATAAAAATCTCAAAATATACAAAGGCACCACCATATAAGAAAGAAAAGAAAAAGAGAAAGAAGAAAGAAAAATTTAAAAAATATTTTATAAATTATCAGCCAGATGCGGCGAGACAGTTGGCCCTTTTGCAAACGGTTGCCGGCTTCTCAAAGGTCGCGAGGTCAGCGGGGCTTTTCTCGGTATACGCTAATGAGAACTATTCGTTTAATGTGGTATCGATTCTAATCATTATTTATACTTGAATTTTATAATCTCTGTTCACCAGATGTTGTTAAAAGGCATGTTACGTGTGGGATATTTGATCTTGATCTAATCTAGATCTAGCTAGAGACAGAATCTAACCTGTAATTTTGTGATGTTATAATTCTTGGTTTCTGAGATGGCAGAACGGCAGGGTCTCATAGACACCGCAATAAGCGCTGTTAGGGAGAAATTGTATCCCAAATCAGAATCTGCAGGTTTAATAGATGCAGTTTGCAAGACTTGCTACTGCCAGATTTTAAAAATAGCGTGCATGCGCTTGAAGATAAGAGAGTACTTCACCTTACTGTTTCTAATTTGAAGACCTGGCTCAAAGAATTTGAAGCTATTCACGGCATGACTTTGCAAGTGAAAACAATCAAGAAAGCTACCAAGGCTAGAGATCTATGTTCTTCAACATTATGACAGGTAAGCTAACATGTCTGTAATTTACTAATTATCATGTTTTAGTGAAGGAGGTCGTACACTAGATCTAGGTGTAATTTATCAAGATGTAGATCAAACAAGAACAAAATACCTTCTAAATCTAATTAAAAGACATTATAAAATTGGGGGGGGGGGGGGGGGATTACCATCAGATTGAACCATATATTTATCAGATTAAATCTCAAGTTGATACCCATCAGACTTAAGGGTTAAGAATGGCTTCGATAAGTTCTGGGATCGGGGATAGAATTAGTCTTTTTAAAAAAAAATTATTTTAATTTTATTAAATTTTTTTTTTTCATCATTTTAATTTAATATATATTATAGGCAAAGGAATCACTTATTGTTTATTTAAATGGGAGTGTTTATCCGCCGATAATTGGTTTTGTGATGTTTATTTTGGAAAAATTTCTTCACAGGGTCCACAATACTAATAGCTTAGTGGTTAGCAACTTCGCCTGTCAATTGGGTGACCTTGGTTTGACTATCAGGCTTTTTTTTTTTTTAAAGTCATTTTTATTAAGAATCAAATCATGCTATTTAATTCTTTTTAAAAAAAATTCAACAACAACTATGGAATCCATTCATTTTTTTCTTGTATCTGGGAAGTATCCACCGAAAATGTTGATTCCAGGGGCAGAGAAAAGACATGTGAAGAATTGTTCGATCCTTCAGGGACATGGGAAACCAAATAAACAGTTTCACTTTTCATCGAAGAAGGCACGAGGTAAGAAAATTGAAAAATAACCATCAGCAAAGTGATACATCGGAGCAAGAACAATATTATTTAACATAAAATACAATCAACTTATAATGTTACCTATCTGCTTTGAAGAGCCAATGTAATGTTTAGGTTATATATTGTAACAACATGTCTCTACATACATACTACATAATCTGCTACACCAAGGGAGCAGCACTTCAAATCCCCATAGCTGCGAACTAATGTTTGTGGAAATTTGTGATTTAATCTGCAGAGGATACAGAATCATGTATTACATGTGTAGTTTCTTTTGAAAGTAGAGAGAATTCAGCATTTCTAATGGTGACAGAGTTATGAAATTCTGTTAAAGTGAGAGCCCTATCTTATAGTTATAAATATCATGATATGGAAAGCGCTCTTAGATTTCCAGATACATAAACATAATTTATAAAAAAAATGATGTACAGCATACATCGTGCTGATATTGTAAACACATGCAGAGGGCATTTATATCAGAATACAGGAAAGATGGCTGAACTGTTGCCACAAAAACAACATTTTCATAACATTTTTGGGATCTCAAAAAAAAAAAAGGACATCTTTAAGATCTTAAAGCTACTTTCTTGTCTTCCATTTCTAATTGTTTTAGAATTCCTTACACTTATGTTAACAACAATGTGAATGTCGCCTAGAAGTCAGGCGCTGCTTTGATGGCCTCAAAAACTAAACATACCGGTACCAGAAAAAAATCAGAATGAAAAATACGAAAATGCATCTATTTGCATTGCAATGTTGAAATTTGGTCTAAGATTACCTTTTTATGTACACATGTTCTATTAAGCATTTCCCCATGTTTGTTTGCTGTCTTTAAGGTGTGTGGGAAAAACAGCGAGTAATCTCCACGTAATCTCCAGCTGGGGTAGAAACTATATCATTATAAATTCTTTTTTCATTTTTTCAGTATTAATGAAGGAATTTTCTGTGTTTTCTCTATTTGGTGGTGTCAAAATTTGTCACTTTTGCCCCCAAGGATTTCAGTTTTACTGAATGGTGTTTCCTATTGTACTGTCATGCCAGTAATGTGCTGAATTGGTCAAATTTAAATAGGTATTCAAAGTTTGTTCATTTTTTAAAAAGAGTTTGAGCATGTGATGACATCGTGCCAATAACATGTAATCATATGTTGGCCTAGATGTAATTTCAAAGGGAAGGGTGCTAACAAGATAAAACTGCTTTGTGAAATGAAATGTTTTTATACGTGTATATTAAGGAAAATGTGATTTTTATGTTTTAAAGTTTTGTGGAGTTAAATTTTTTTGCATTGTGTGCTTTGGGGAAAAAGTCTATTTTATGTATTATGTAATAGTATTTTTAACCAGTAGTCTTTTCTGTCATGATTTTTGTACTATGTTTTATGAGATTATGTACATTTATTTTATGTCTTTACTTTTTAGGGAGCTCAGCTGTCTTTTTGTCAGGATTATTTCTTGTGCAATACTGATAATGGAAGACATGTACATTTACATTAAAAAAAAAATTTGACTGATTTTAGTTCTCTCTGAATTTTAGTCTTGTGGAGAGCATTCCATGAATAAGAAAAGGAACTGTCCCCATATTTCTCTACAGAACACGAAATATGCCAAAGTACAGTAGGTTGGAATATGTGGACCGCAGATTCCTGGCAGTTAAATGTGATGAAATTGTGTTTTGAAAATCCTGTAGCAAGGAATTACACTAATACATTTACTACATTTTACACAACTTTTTCTTTTTGCCACATTTTTTCTTTGCTTCAGCTCAAGCCTTGCTGTGACCCCACAGATTTTCTGTGGTTTGTATAATATTGCGTACTTTGGTTAATAAAGTGCACGTAGGACAGGATATTGTATTCTTTCTTTGTTCTATTCCTTACTCGGATTAGGATATATTATTTATTTATTGTTTTTAAACAAATATTTTCAGCATGTGGAAGATGACTTTTTCTGGTTTTCATTTATAATATGGATGTAACATACATGGGGACAAGGTGGTCTTAGAGGCGAGGGTACCTAGTCTTCTCGGATAAGGGCGAAAAAATTCGGAGGGCCCGTGTGCACGTGGCACACGTTAAAGATACCTTGGCAGTTGGAAATCGTAAAGAGCAGGCCGAACAGGCCGCTGCCCGGGCAAAATTGAAATTAATCTATTAAAATTTATCCATATTATCCCCCCACCAACAATAACAAATTTTTTTTTTCATTATTATTGATTATTAAATATATATTGTTATTAATAAATATTCTAATATTATTGAGTTGTGAGTTGTGAACTGTTGTGAGTTGTGAACTGCACCTAACAGGCTGAATTACAATTTGCTCTGAGATAGAAAGAGGTAGAGAGAGAGAGAGAGAGAGTGAGCGAGACAGGGAGAGAGAAAGAAGCAATGTAATGTGTTGAGCGCTTCGCAGGCGCTCCATTCTTGCTCTGTTGCTTCTGTAAAGCGCATAGAGCATTTTAAATGGATATATGCGCTATATAAATGCCTTCCAACCTAGCAAATTTGTAAAGGACAAGGAAGTCACGGGGGGTCTTAAAACTCCGTATGAAACTATTCGTTTGGGAGTAGTTTGGGAAGAAATTATAGATTGAAAATTTATAATAATTAGTCCTTGAAAACAAGGCATTCACTCACATTGCCAGAATTTTTACTTCACAACAGGCAGTAAACATGCAGCACTATTAGAATTGATGGAGGTAAGCAAAAAATTAATTTGTCTTGTGGTCCATTAATGTTTTGATCTAAGACCACATTTTTTTATTGCCGTATGAAATTCTATAAATTTACTGTATACGTGTAAATCAAAATTAGATCTTGACAGGGTGAGACTGAAAATACAAAAAACAACACAGAGAAATATTAACAGTAACACCAAGAAAATTCGATTTACTACTGACAAGTCACATCCATACTACAAATTTCACACATATATTTTTTTATGGGTATCTGTATGCATGGCGAGTTAAGTCTTTTTTGTCTCCGAAACATTTGAAAGCACTCAAATTTCCTGGTATGGGCTCTGTATACTGTTTTTCCGCAGTGCTTAATGTGTTGGGTATACAATTTCTATGGAACAGCTCTGCCACATGAGCCAAGTATGCGACCATTATGTCTGATCTGTGTCAATTTTTTGACAAAGAATTAATTTGTTCATATTCTGAGCCACTGTATCACATGCATGACAATACTGATGTCTCAGTTTTCAGTCGGTTGATTTATCGTTTTCTTTATTTTTCATTGCAGTATTTTTACATTTAATATGAATTTAGGACCATTATGTGGCCTATACTTTAAACCAACCGGCAAATCAGGATTCCATGGAGTAAGGCAAAATTTTTTTTCTCAATCCCATAGACATGCTAACAGTTTGTTAATAACTTATGCTAACATAATAATTATTAGATCTTCAGCAGAAAGTACTGACTGGTTAACCTTTTAACCTTGATCTTATTAAGTCAACCAGTGCACAGAAGAAGGCGGTGTGACTGAGAGAGAAAATAAATCACACAACCATTTGGCCAAAAATACACTAAAGTTTCAGCTCATAATACAATGAGTATATGTAATGTTCTCACATTTCTGTGCTCACCCTTTCCACGTGCGAGAAGCTACAATACTCATGGTGGTAATATTCTTCTCAGGCAACCTTTATTGTATTTTGGGCTGGAGATGATAAACATGATGCTGTAAGTGTAAACTAATGAAAATTATACAATATAAACATGTTCTGTGGCATTAAAGAATAAACTAACAGATATTATTCACCACAACATGACAGTATATCATCACAAGTGCGTTGTTTTCGGAATAACGTCGTTGTAATCGACAGACCACGAAAATTTCTACCAATTCGCATGTGGGGGTCTACGATTACTGAGTTCTAAATTTTAGCCCATCTTGTTATCGGTGAAGGTCGTGACGTCACGGAATCCCGCGAAGCCGGTAACCGTACTTGACGACGGCAACCGTTTGCGCGAGTCAGTTGGCCCTTTTGCAAATGGTTGCCGGCGTCAGATACGGTTGTCGGCTTCTCAAACTGTTTTTCCCTCCAAATGTTCAACTAAAAGTTATCCCATTTCCTCATGACATTAAAATGTACTTTTTAGTTATTCTCATGCATTATTTATCAATTTGTACTTTCATGCTTCTTTGTAAATGCACATTGGAGTTTTAGTTCCTTATTTTCCGACGGACATAAAACTCCTATGGGACACGCGTGATTCAATTCCGATACATCGTGTATCAAAAGGCAGAAATTTTAATTTATCAATAATAAATGTTCTATTCACTAGAATGATTTGGCCTTTACTCCTACTAGTACTTGGATAGAAGAAGAATTCACCCGTCCATTCTCTCATCCATTCAATAGCTTTCGCTTCAGTAACATACGTTTCTTGTAGACATATTATATCGTATTGATAAAATGTTTTAAATAAAAGTCTGCGTTTTAATTGCCTATGAAGGCCCCGACAATTAAGGGAGACAATCTTCATAGACAATGACTAGTAGATACAGATAAAGGGAGAGAGAGAGAGAGAGAGAGAGAGAGAGAGAGAGAAAGAGAGAAAGACGACAAAGTCCGCTAGGTCCGAGAGGCAAAGTCCGTGAACAGGCCAAGTCCGTTAATCAAGAGACACCACAAAGACGAGTAGACTACGTCTCGCCTGCCTGCTCAAACCAGTCAATGTTTTTGTTCAGTGTGTTTTCACTCGTGTGTTCTTCCCCCGCCCTAACATTTTTTCCCCCGCTCTCCCGCTCACTCGCTCCACCATTCTCTCTATCGCTTCGTATTTTCTCAGCCTTTTTTCTCTTATCACCTCCTCTCTCCAAGCTTGAGGTTCGCTGTCGTTTACTGTGGCCTTCTGCCGACCGCGGTCTTCTCGCTCCTCATTAAATGTACAGTTATTATTTGGCGAGTAGGACAGTGACGAAAATATGCAGTGCTGACAAAGATGGTCATGAAAGTTGATAGAGCTTCAGCTAGTGCAACTCAGTCTGATTGGGGTGCTAAATGATAACAAGGGATGTTTTCGGGAACGAACACATAAAAATTATAAGAATTAAAATAATGAGGTACATAACCTTCCTGTCGCTGTCCACGTGTTGAGCGTTCAACCGTTGAGCTATGGTTGAGGAAACGGTTCTTCAGGCTTTTCAGAATTGAGTGGGAAACATAAGAAAATGTAGGACGCAAGGACCATTCGAGTGATTTGCCCTTTCCAATGACAGGCCTCAAAATGGGTGACAGTGAAAGAATTTCCTGATTTCTTCATGTAATCTTCAGCAACAGCCTCACATGCGTGTTAAAAAAGTTGACGAAAAGAAACCTCTACACTCAATTTAGAGAGTTCTGCCCAGACAAATTTAAGTGGTAAACAGCATCCTCAAAATCTTTTTTGGCACTCCCTGTGTCACTTTCTAAAAATGTGAATTTTTAAATAAAAACTGCATGAAAACCTTGATTAAGGCAAGCTTCATCGATCTATGTATTTCAATGACATATATAAGCTCTAAGAAATAACTATATCTTTTTCTTCACTTGATGAAATCGGTACCCTACGTGTACATGTATTTGGTCGACTTTTAGAGGATGGCTCTGTTATAAAATAAACAACCCTTTCTGTTAATGTTATGTAAAGCCACATTATACTGGAGTGGGGCATGGGACAAAAATGGTTGAAAAACACTTGTGTAATTAAATACATATACTGTATGTATTGTTTTCTTGATAAGGGAAAAAACAAATGATTGGCTGAATTTGTCGTTTGCATTGACACAGAAAAATTACATCAATACGCAGCACTCACATCTGCTCACAATCTACCTCTCCACCCCTTTCCATTCCTCCAAAATACACCATATTTTGAAATATGATCTGAACAATTTTTGTGAAACCACACAGCCAGGTATTCATGAATATTAATTGTTATCACCCTTCCCAATATTGGAAGCAATAATACACATGTACATGTATATATAAAAAATATTTTCTTATAATTATTCTAATTTTAATTTTTATTAATTGTTAGCCCTTTTTTAGACAGACACGGTCGAAAACAAATCCAAAGAAGAAGTAGAAAGTATGCATTAACATTTTTGAGATCATACTAACCATTGGGAGGGAGGAGAGACTTTCTGTTATCGAGGGGCCTTTCTTTTATATTACTGAAGGAATGGGGCTTTCTGTAGCCTAATACATGTAAAAATTTGTAGCTCTAGGTACTGAGAATCTATGATCTTTCTTGCTTATAAGAATAATAAATTTGTCCTAGATCTCTCCCCCCCCCCCCCCCCCCCCAAACAACTCTACAGAAATCCGTCAAGTAATCCATACTTTGATCACCTTTCGCAAGCTTAATCAGTGATCGTGACAACATGACTACATGTCCTGAAATTATGAAGTATCACCCACCTCTACCTCTATGTGCGATGTTAGGTGAGGCTCAGAGCCACCTGATGCGAGTGTGACTTTTGGGAGGGTGAAGAAGGGACGAAGACCTGCTCATATTGCTATACCAGCACCGATTTGAAAAACGCTGGATTTATAAAATATCCGCTAAAGGATTGCAGACTAGCAATTGGCGTTCTGCTCCAGATGGCCCTCACGGCAAAGAAATGGCTCCCTAGCGCTTATAAATAGAACGTGGCATGAAGGAAAGCTCCCTAATACATGTAACTGGAAAAAGGCGGTGGTGACAGCATCCCTAAATCGGGGAAGGATGGTACCGAACCATCACATTATAGGTCAATCTCCCTTAACTCTTGCATCTGCAAAGTAGGGAAACGGATGGTGAACCACCGACTGACCTGGTATCTAGAAGAGCGCAAGCCTACGACAAGGTTTGTAAAGGCGGGCTACTCAAACTACTCAAAGCGGAGGTCAAAGGAAACTTGTACAGCTGGGTTTCCTACACAATAGAACAGTTCGCATCAGAGTGAACGGACAGACCTCAAGCCAACTTACCATGGAGAATGGTCTGCCGCGAGGTTCAGCGTTAAGCTGCACGCTCTTTGCAGCTTACACCAGCGACCTTACTCAACACCTGAGATGCAAAAAAGCGATGTATGCCGACGATATGATAATCTGGACGACAGGAAAAGAGGTCCAATGGCTGCAGCGAGACCTTAACCGGGACCTCGCGACGCTTGCCTGCTACGGCCGATTGTGGAAGATGGAGATAAGACCGTTTATCAACTCTTCACCAGTGGCAAAAACGCCCAGAAAGCCACCATCACTCTCAAGATCAATGGTCAGATACTTAAGAGGGAAAGCGCACCACGATACTTGGGAGTTGAACTTGACAGCAGGCTCAACTTGCAGACGCACGTCAACAAGCTCGAGTCTGAGGCTAAGAAGCGGTTAACAGTGTTAAAAACGCTCGCCAGTACCAACTGGGGTGCCACTGAGAAGGTACTCAGACAACTATATCTAGCCCACGTCCGAGCAGGCCTAACATGCTGCACTCAAAGGCCAGCGACCAAACGCTGTCGGCGCTGGACCTAGTTCAGAACAGCCCCTTGAGACTCATAACAGGCTGCCTCAAAACCACTCCTACGAATGCTCTGGAAAGCATGACTAATGTGGAACCATTGGCAACCAGAAGGGAAGGAAGCGTACTGCACCAGTATGAGAGGATAAAAAGGCTCGAGCCGGACTATCCGGCACGGGAGGTGATCAAACTCGACCCGCCACCGAGCATACTCCAGAAGAAATCGTTCCTGGGCGAAGCCAAACGACTAACTGAGGAGTATGGGCTAGAACAAGACAAAAGAGCCACCTCACGCCTCCCTGAAAACCCCAGCGGTCAAAACCACGCTTCTAGACACTAGCATGACTAAGGAGGTCAATCCCACGATTCTGAAAACGGCGGCTGGTGAGACTATTGATTCGTACCCAGCATACATGATCAAGGCTTATAAAAGCGACTACGAATACGGGGTGCGGAGCAATAATCTATTACCCTGACGGCACCGACACCGAAAAGATCTGTGGATCGTGCGGGGCGAACGGCTCCAACTTCGACGGTGAGGCGACAGCGATTTGGAGAACATTGATTACGGTTTTCAACGGCTTTGAAAACGGAACAGTATCGCCAGAAGATATTGTTGTGTTCTCAGACTCAAGGGCCACACCGATGGCCGTCCAATCGCTCAACCACAAGCTCGAGGCACACGGCACAGATAAGATCAGACATATCTGCCACCAGATCATGATATGGTGTCGAGGTCCACCTCCAGTGGATCCCCGCGCACACAGGAATCCGGGGCAACGAGATTGCAGATAGCCTAGCGAAACAGGGGACCAGGGGCGAACAGCCAAAGCACCCCACGTCTTACCCAGCTGCCCGAGCCAGAATCCGCGCTCACGGACGCAGGAAATGGCTAGATCAATGACAAAGGACGGAGGGTGTACCAGCACCAGAACAAACCAGATACCAAAGACCCGATATTGACACTAGAGCGAAAATACGCGACAATCATACAGCGTATGAGGTCGGGACATGTCCAGTTGAACGCGCATCTAAATCGCTTCAACCCACTCCGTGAGCCAGTATGCAGACACTGCGGGTCCCCGCAGGAGATAGTCAAGCATATCTTGATAGTGCCTTGGACTATCACCACTCAGACCCCGCTACCTCTCAGATACCCCGACAGTCTCTAACTGCCTATAGGGGGGAGAGAAACAACATAGAAATACTGCCATATTTGCCATCGCCGTCACGAGTGAAAACTCGAGTGAGCACTTGAGCAATTGGCGTTGCTTCTGACAGCCTAATCAGCGGAGCCCGCATAATTCGTCGAGAAATGGATTAGTCTTACCTCTGAGCAGAGAAATTAACCACTCTTTTTAAACCACATGTATGAGATCTTTTTATTATTTTTTCTTTTTCTTTGAAGTGACAGTTGAAACAAGAAAAATAAAAACAAGAAAGCAGCATTGAATAGCTTAGTTCCAGTAGTTTTGGCCACCACCAAACCCTGCTGCGCCTCTGATTTTGCCGCTTGTACTCTGTAAAGCAAGGTACATTATATACTATGGTGATGTGTACTTGTAGGCCTACCCACTAGGCACGTGGTGTTGTGATGTCATCAATCGATAAAGCCATTCCCACATGTATAATGTTCAGATGCAAGACTGTAGGTCTACTGTGTTGTTCCACCTTGCTATCAGTGGGGGAGAACGACCGTTATACGGTGTAATAATGTCCTACTCATACCCTGCCTCCTCTGGTTTCACGCACTGTTGTTCGCTGCATTACATTACCTCCTCTGGATCATTGGTGCTAAAAGCGTTTGAACCAGGCTTTTGTGGGTACTACAGTTTTCATCTGGCAGGAAATTCAAAGACACGTTGGGGTAAGCGAGCTTAATGACTTCGAATTATTGCAAACTGGTTAGTCCAAATTCGAATTATAGGAGAAATATTAATAGAACTTTGAAATTACTTCTAAAAAAATTCGGATTATCAAAGTTCGATTTACGTGGACTCCACTGTCTAAGTTAGAACTGTGTGCTAATTTTTGCCCTTCCCTCATAATGGAAACAGTTCTTTTGGCTTAAAATGTTTCATATACCATGGCTTTGGATGAATATTTAAAAAAAAACAAAAACAGTAGCCTCTCACACACCGTCAAACACGTACACATATGAAAAAATACCCTTCTCCCTTAAAAAAAAAAGGTCACCTTCAAAATAATACTGCTTCCATCCTTTAATAATAATAATAATAATAATAATAAATAGAATTTCTATAGCGCATTTCTAATAAAATTATTACTCAATGCGCTGTACATTGCATCAATAACTCATGCATACACTTTCCAAATCTCATACTAAAACACGCACTCTCATCCATACAAACTTTCAGTTTTACACACATAGACGCTCTTAGTCATATAACACTAGCTTATATAATCAATTGTAACATCAAAGTACAGAATAGAATTTTGAACATTTAAAAGTTTCGGAGGAAAAGGTGATGTTTTACGCTTTTCTTAAAGCTTTCAAGATTCGGTGATTCACGAATGTTCAAGGGTATCTGGTTCCAGACAAAAGGTCCAAAATAGTTGAAGGATCTATGGCCTATAGTTTTATAGTTTTTAGATGGGATTCTTAGGATTGTTTTGTCACTTGATGATCTTAGTGAACGAGATGGTGTGTAAACTTGTAAAGAATTTTTGAGATAGCTGGGTGCGGTGTTATTTAAACATTTATAGCAAAAAACAGCAATTTTGTATGTAATTCTTTCTGTCTCAAATGGTTGACAGTTTAGTTCATCTAAGCGAGGTAACTCAATAAATGCATAGCTCGATTTAACAGACTCTCGATGTCAGTTTTTATGGTCCCTTTCTGAGATATTTTAATTTGCAAAGAATGACAACATTTACGAATGGCAATTTTTTAAAACACTGCAAAGCCATATTTTGGATTTTCCTATTTGGGTGCGTAACTAAATTTAAAACACAAGTTTCGACATAAACTGGAACTTTGTTTCATGGCCATTTGTCACTGTCAGCTGTCTTAAGTCTTATTGTTTTCTCAACTGTCCCCATGCACTTGACAAGATAACTTGGAAACTTTCCGATTAAAAAAGTCAAGGAGTTGAAGGAGAGCAAGTTTTATGTCAAGTCGAACAAACCAGTAGAGCAATTTTACTACAACAGATTGCACTAAATAAGGCAGAAATTCTCCCTCAGCTGTAATCACCATGAAACCGCAGAAACAGTATCTAGTCTGTAGCTGTATGTCAAGGGTAATTGCCTTTTAGCACTGAATCAATCCCTGGAAACGATGGCCCAGCTACACCACAGCGATACTCTTTGGGAGTGTGGTGTATCTGAGACCCCAGGACATACGACTAAGGGTAAAACAATAAAATCCTCTTCGTGATACCCAAAGACGTACGAAGAGGAATAGTAAAGATGCATATGTGCATATTTTAAAGAGCAGTTTTAAAACTATGGGAAGGTGGGCAAGCACATCATTGAGGAATACCTGGAATTTCAAGAAAAAATTCCCAGAAATAAGACATACATGGGCCCATTAGACTCACGGCATGCAGCGAAGACTACAGATAAAGTATACTATGATGTATATTTTGTGCAAAAGTACAAAGCACTTTGGAAGTGGCAATTTTAAAATGTCACCATATCATAGCGACTTCACACATTCTGAACTGGCTCACAAGAAAATAGCAATTGTGGGAATGTATCATCCTAACAAGTCCATTATACCTGAAGAATTTTTTTTCGTGCAAAAATGAATGTCCTTCTTCATTCAACACTTCAACTTTTTTGACAAATAGTGGTGGAAAATGAGAACAAAGCCAAAGTCATTCTCTTTTCTTATATATACAGATAAAAGTGGCGTGGGTAGTAAAATTCATTGGGTTATGAGCAAGCATCGAATACACTGTCAACCATTTGCGCTTTTTTTCTTTGTGTGTGTTGTTGCGGGCAGAACTTGAAAAACATCAATCTGGATGTGCAAAAACCCCAAATGGGAAAACAGTAACAGCAAATCTAGAACAGCACTACATGTACTGTCTTGGGCACTACTTATTGCCTCTGTGCAAAACCTGCAGGGACAGCTGAGACTTGAAAACCCTGATTAAGGCAAGCTTCATCCAAGGTCTAGGAAAAAATCTCATCCAGTCATGGGCAGAAGGTCAAGAACTAAGCATGCATATCATAAAGGGCTTGATCATAATCTATTTCATGGTAGGACAGTTTCCTATAAGACCAAATCACCACTATTTAGTATACATTTTGATCAGGTCCGATAAGACCTGATCACCACTCTCTCTTCATTGTCGTCGGGTTCTATAGGGCTCAGCCACAACCCTCTCTTTCTTGTGGTTAGGTCATATAAAACCCTATCACAAAGTCATGTAGGCCAAATTTTTTCATCACCACTGACATTTTGAAAACTTCAAAAGGCAACCACTCTCATTTGATGAGAAAAATTATCTCAGCAGTGTCAGATATAAAAGAGAGTGCTACCGGTACCAGCAAAGTGTGTTGACTTGAGAAACTACAGTCCAATCCACTTATCTCGACATGGCTTTTGTCGACATTCTGGGTAACTCAACACAATTTTTAAGTCCCAAGCTGTTCCTTCTTTAATGCTACTTAATATTTCCCTGTAACTCGACCTGTTATTCCATTCTTTCCCTTTATATCGACACATTTCTCTCCGACCAGAGCACAACAAGTGCACTAGATCTACTACTGTGCTGCTGAAAACGACTGTGCAACTCCCTGCATATATAAGACCTCTATTTCTTTTTGTAGTGCTAGGCGGGGAGGGGTAGGGAGAGGGGATGTGTAGACACAGAGGATAAACCCTTGGCTTCGGTAACGCGTGTGAGGAACGCCATGCATTAGCACACGGCAGTAGAAGTACAGAATATTACGGAGTATTTTTTTTGCACAAAACATTCGTGCGCCGTTGATACTAGGCCTTGGCCTAGATCTCTTGGTTAACTGCCGTACTATGTGTGTATCGGTATTATCACTTCTTGTGAAGAAAGAGGTTAAAAAGAAATCGTAAAACACTGTGCATTTGACGTACAGCTACAGCATTTCACCGATATCGGCAAATCTTTGCCACACAACTGCTCCACACAACAATGATGTTGGAGGAACGAGCATCAGTATGCTGATAATTAAAAGTAAAAGGGACATAATGACGTTATTTATTGGAGACTTTTCTCATAATGGTGATATCTGATCTCCCCTCCCCACTTTTCTCTGTCATTTTTGCCAAAAGATGGTAACCAAACTCTTTTTTTTGTGTGTGCAGATTCCTTCCAGTCTGATTTGATGCATTTTATCATTTACTGTTCACAGAATGCGACAGTTACTGGTCATTTGACAATTTACATCGTGTCCGATAGCACAGCACGACAGTGTTGGGATTATGCTGATCTGGTCACATCACAATCAGGATCAGGCTACTGGCTAATATAAATTATCCATAATTAGCTTGGAGTGATAGATAATCCTGTTCAATTCACTGCATGTAAGAAATAGGCATTTTTTCACTAGTGTAAAACAAATACTTAATTCACTTCACAGAGACAAAGAGATGGCACCTAACAAGGAATTTGCCTGTCCAGTAAATGAGCGTGCCCTTTGACAAAGAATTTTATACAAATCAGCACATTACAATGTAATGCTAACACCATTGTTTTTAATTTAATAATATGGTACCAAGTGACTAAGGGTTTAAATGTTCACTTGGGAGGGACTGTTTCATCCTACAGATCTGAATTCAGCTGTCTTTGATTTAATCAATAGCTAACATTTCAAAAAAAAAAAAGAATTAAATATTTTGTTTGTATATCAGGAAATATACTCACACTGATGATAAAACTGAGTATGAAACAGCCTAGACCAACATCATTCATGAATTATTAAATAAAACATAAGACTTGCATGGGATTTGGCACAGAAAAGTGAATAAAACAGGATGATTTGCAGGATGCCCAAAGAAAGATTTGCCGATATCGGTGAAATGCTGTAGCTGTACGTCAAATGCACAGTGTTTTACGATTTCTTTTTAACCTCTTTCTTCACAAGAAGTGATAATACCGATTAGTAGTACGGCAGTTAACCAAGAGATCTAGGCCAAGGCCTATACCATAAGTTGCCAGGAACACACATTTTCAACACATCCCGTTCACTGGCCAGCAAGGTTTACCTCTTCACTCTTGCACAACTCACATCTGAACAGTCAGTAGCAATGTTTAAGACAGGTCATGCAAAAGGCTTGTTACTGAATCTGAAAGTAACGAAACACCTGCAAGAGAAAATAATTTGTGGTATATTTTATCATACTTCTCATAAAAATGTATTATTATTCAGTCAGAATAACCACGTACTACATATAACACCAAGAAACTATTACTAATAAAGTCCTTGAATTGGGATTGCCTACTTAAGTAAATCGCACCTTCTTGAGCTGTTCACATAATTAAATTATACATGTCACAAAATTTTCCTTTTATTCTGAATCCCTTGCTCACCTGTAGACATGCATGTGGGACATCCCACTAAAGCAGATCTTTGGCATTTCAAGAAACATCTGGTTCCTCATATTGTGAGCATGAGATTTTCATGACCGTTAGTTTCATTTACAATTCCCCACTTCTCATAAGTCCTCTGGTATTTTCAGTTGTTAAGTTTGAGTGTACCATGTATTTGTCAGTGTTCGTTATCCAGTCACAATGGCTCTAAAAGCGCAGCTAATTTTGGGTTTCACATGTGACATTTGGAGACAAAAATACACAAGCATGTTCTTCCAAATTTTGCTTTCTGAATGGGGAATTACACTGCACTCATCATATAAAAATATGTATTGCTTTAAAAGACCAGTATCTTTATCCCTGTACTTAAATAACAGAAACGCATTTTTCAGGTTAGGTGGCATCCTAAAAGGTAACATGTATTTTGATTAAGCACATGGGATTTCCAATGAAATTAATCAGGACAAAAGAAGCTGTAACACCGTGTACTGGAAACTTAACCCCAATGCCAATAGTACTAGAAAACACAGCATCAGTGTTTTAATTTTAAATAAACGAGGAAATCTGACAGGTGATAACAATACCAGGTCTGGCTATAATATATATTATTGCTTGGTTAATTTACAAGTGTTCGTGAGAAAGAGACAGCAACTTTGATTTATCAGAATAAGAAAATAAATTACATAATTATGTCTTGGACCTGCAAACAAGGACAGAGTGGTGTGGTATTTCAGGCGAGAGATTTTTAGTATTATCCACAACCTTTTTTTATTTTTTATTCTTCTTATTCCCCTTTTCCTGTTCTTCTTATTAATTATACAATTTAACCACGTGGCCTGGGAAAACCTGCTTCCCTCTTCATTCTTGCTCTCCATAATCTCACATAAGATCCTCCTCCCATTCGCCTTTCTTTCATTGAGGAAATCCCACTAAAATGATTGTATGTCAAATAGTCTCCCAAGCGCAATGAGCATGCAGTGCATGTTATTCCTATTATTAGTGAAAAATGTACCAAACTAACTCTTTGTCAGTCTTTAAAAACAAATGGCTAAAGAATGAAATGGATGAACAGACGGGCCATTTGCAATCAAAGTCTACCCAAACACAAATCATGGCCAAATTTAATGTGTTTTGATTCTGCAGCTCAGGAGATTATCCTGACTGGATGGGTGCACAGCTCAGAAATTTATAAGAGATTACAATGGGACCTACCTAATAATACTAATATGAAATTCAGGGGACGGACAATTGCATTTCGTATTAAAAGTGTTTTGGATGAAGAGTTATTGTTTTAAAATCACCATTTCTCGTCTCTGACAGAGAAACGATATAAGACACCTTGGTAATTTTCTTACCCCCCCTTGATGTGCTGTTTCCAACAACGAAACTCCACTTTGTATGTGTGTTTGCATGTCTATGTGAATGAGATGCACCTTTAAGCACAGTAGCCCAAAAGGACAGCCAAAACTGTGGGTGGCGATCCAGCAGTTGTCTCGAGTATAATGTATACTACTGAACAAGTACTGTTACTGTTTGTTAATGATTGTTTTGTAGCCGAGGTGACACCCACGACATATTCGTAACGGCCCATTGAATAGTGGGAAGGCGAGAGGGAGACTGGTTAAAAAAAACAAAAAAACGACAAATAACGCTACTCTCGGCAGCGGTGCCTCTGTCTGGTATGTTCATTGGCCAGTTCAATGACACTATAAGTATATATCATTCCCCCCAACCCCACCCCACCGCAACACATCAAGTATGGCTGGTTAGTCTTGCTTGAAATTAATTAGCTGGTGTTGTTTTATTTCACATCAAAGACACTGCGCTTTCGAGACAGCGCCCTCACTCGACCGAGTAAGTGAAAGAATCTTTCGGATAAAAAGGGATTGACATGATTTTCTTTAAATGTGTAAAGAGGTTTGAGGTGTGAAACAATAAGGAATATAATTATAGAAGAATTTCAGTGGGACCATGGAAATCTGTTGGATAAAGAGAAATTTCTTATTATCCGACTGTTCCACTGTACTTTAAACCATTTCCTATCATTTATCACCTACTGTGTGCTAGCAAGATGGTTTCTAAGGTTGAAATGAAACAAGAATACCTGGCTTTGGCTTTTCATTCATGAAGGTACCATCACATTTTTACTGCATTTTGTCCCCCATACCTCATTTTTCAGTGATTCTTTACTTTCCTCAGACAAGAAAGATGCTGAGAAAAGGAAGAAAAGGTTTACTTTGGAAAAAATACAAGCTGTGTGAAGTAGTGTGAAGAAACTTGAAGCAGATAGTCCAAACTGATTTTTACTTTTTAACAAAACTCACCAATTATTGTCTAATCTGACGGTGCTTGCTTTTCTAAGAATTTTGACACAAAATTTATTATTTTAGCCTTTTTCAAAAAAGGGAAAAAAATGCCTCAAACTTTGACCACTCATAAAATGACAATTTATTGAGTGGCAGTATTGAAAATTCCTGGTTCCTATGTCAGTGGGGAACATCATGCTAATTTTTTTTTTTTTGAGGGGTACAAACATATACTCATCTCATTTTAAGTAATGAAATTTCATCCAAAGTTTTTGTGAATTCTTACAAAGGAGACAAAAATAATGATTGTTTTTCACATTGGAAAAGGCTTCATGCTCGGCCATTGTGACTCATCACTGAACGTTGGACAATGGTGGCAAAATCAAACAAACAGTGGGTCTATAAAAACAGTAAACATTTTGCACCAGAACCCCACATTTGATTTTGGCGGAGGTTCATTTGTGCAGTTATGATGGGGACACAGTGGTCTAGGCGCAAGGTGCTTGCCTCTCATGCCAAAGATACCGGGTCAGTTCAGTGGAAGTTTGGGATTTTTCTCATATTTTCCTGTCCCTGATCCTGTGATAGGATTGAGCACCTAGACTTCTCTGTTACGGATGAAAAATTTGGAGGGTCCCTGTGCACCTTCCACATGTTAAAGATACCTTGGCAGTAGGAAATTGTGAAGAGCAGGCCGTACAAGGCCCCTGCAAAATTCTAAAAAAAATTATCCCTACCACAACAAGAAAAAGAAAGAAAGAAAAAGTGAGGTGTCAATGCCAAGGGCAGCGAACCTCCTAAAACAAAGACCTAAACACATAAAGTTTTGTATTTCCACCAGTTTTTCGGTCAACATACTTTTCAATTAATAATTTTCAAAGGAATTTCAACTCAAAACACCCATGAAATAAATATTCACTGAATTAAGTCTCATTTTTTGGCTTTCTCTGTGAATTATTTGCAAAAGTGCGCTGCAGCAGCACGGCACTCTGCAATCCTTTGCTACATCAATTTGACAAATTGATATATATGGCTCCGAGCGAAAATTGCATGATAATATCTTGTTCAAGCAATAAAAAGATTCAATTACACACATTAAACAATACAAAAGATTATATTTCAACGGAGGAAGAATTGAACTTTATTTTGATCTATGATATGCCATTTTACATCAACTCACAGCCGTAGTAGCATTATAATATTGGCCTAAAGGTATATATACCAAAAGGGGATTGTTTTGGACTTGAAATCGTTGAAAGCATGAGGACAGGCACTTCTCTCCTAAAATCCGCTAGACTCTACAATGAACACAACCACATGTTGGTTATAAGCTCTCAAAAACAGCCTTGAAAAGTTAATGTCTTAAGTTTTGAGTTTGAGTTTGGGTTTAAAGGCACAACGGCATGTTTAATGGCCACACTACGCCTTCCATAGTTTTTTTTATTATCTCACTTTGGACTAGTTCTAAGCTCTCAGATCCCTGCAAGTAATATCAAATAAAAGTGGAGTTAAAAATCTAACAGGAAAAAGCCTGTACTGTAAAGCATGTTTATATATATATGAGTCTTGTAAGTATGATAAAAATCTATTTAACTTGCAGAGTTCGGTTCCCTTCAGAAATGACAAGATGAGCTGCCGGTCCATGTCAGAAATAATTCTTTCACGGATCTGCAGGCATAATGTACGTGAAATCTACACATGCGTGGAAAAATTAATGTCTTCGACTGTTGAGATGAATACAATATCCTTGTCTCAGTGAAGAGCTCTGTTATTACTCGTGCCCACACAGGAAACCAACAAATTGTAACAAACAGTTTGTTCAAATCATAGGATCTCACAGCCTCATATTCCTTATCAATTAAGTAGTAATATTCAACAAAGAAAAGAGTCAATTTTACAATAGTGTTACCTTGATTTCATGATCCTCAGAGCCAGACAACAGAAAATCTCCATGTAAAGTCAGTGTATTGACTGCTCCCTGATGCCGTGACAGTGTCTGGATTGGTAGAAGTTTTTCCAGGCCCCACATCTGGTTAAATGAAATAAACCTGACAGACCTTAGGAGGTTCTCGTAATAGGTCCTCAAGGGCACAAACAACACTGCAAAACCAGTTGTTATCTATGGTATGTTGATGGTGTCAGGATTCTAAAGTATCCCTGCGAGTTCAAATTCTGAACAGAGGTTCGTAGCACCTGACTAACACTAGGCTTACTACAAATCTGCACTCACATGCCTTTGCATGAGTTTATAGAATATTTCTGTTTGTGCACTTAAGAGGTATAATGAGTTATATGTGCTACATGAAAATGACTTTGTATTTCATTCCTGTTTCTGCCCTCCACTTCTTCTGTCGGTACAAGTACTTCTCTTCCCAGCACTTATCATGCTTTCACTTTGCAATAGGTGAAGCTGCCAAATTGAAAATCTCAGCAGAATCTTCTTTGTCATTCAGGACAGGAAACTACATGAGTGCTGTGTTTCCCCAGGCTGACTTAGTAACTATCCGTTTTCATGACCTTTTCACAGTGACTACAGTTTACTTGCTTTGCAGGGAATCTAAAAGGTTTATTACAAAATTCACTATACTATCCGAAAGTCAAATCACAGCAATGAGATTCACTTGTTTTTCAGTTAGTAGACTTCATGACCGTGGGGCAATTTTGTGTACCATTTTGGACCCAGATGTCAGTGCTCAGTTTTCTCATTTTTTTTTCTATAAAACCAGCAATTCTTCTCTGGCTTAATGACCTGCTGCAACAGGACATGGTCCTTTCATAGTACCTTAACTGGTGAATTCTTGATGTTTTTGGCAGATTATTACTTTGAAACAGCTCATCAGATTTTATAATTCAGACTTTCAGTCAAGACTATGGAGGTTTCATCAAATCACACAATGACTTCAGCAGAACTGCATGGATATTTTTTTCAACAGGTCTATTTTGAATTCTTATGGTTGATGGTAAAGAAAACTGTTGTACCCTTGCACATAAATGGGGGATGAAAACTATAAATACGAAATATCATTTTGCAAAATGATGGTAAAGAAAACTGTTGTCAAATTGGGATATTGCACATAAATGGGGGATGAAAACTATAAATACGAAATATCATTTTGCAAAATGATGGTAAAGAAAACTGTTGTACCCTTGCATATAAATGGGGGATGAAAACTATAAACAAAATATCATTTTGCAAAATATAATGCTCGACTAGAACTCCAAAGGGCGACCGTGAATGTGTCTGTTTAAACTACTGAGATTTCTGACTATGGGAGGATAAATATAGCTGTGAACTCTTTAAAATGAGTATCAATTTTCACTCAACCATCACCATAATGGAAAAAAGACTTTGGCTAAGAGACAGCTCGGCTCACAGAACTTTGTAATGCAGCAAGACTTCAATAAGATTACAGTAAAACCTCGTTATACCGCCAAGTAAGGGGCAAACAGAAAATTGGCGGTATAACGAAAATACCATGTAGAACAAGGGAAATAAGTAATTTACCAACATTGGACTGGCTAAAAAAGGAACATGTCGAAAATACTGCAGTTATCTCCCTTATCTCTCCACTGGCCATAAACCGCCGTTGTCATTTTGAAGTTTACATTGCTTGCATTTCTATTTTTTTGGTTGTTGTTGTTTTTTGTGTTTATGTGTGTTGGAGTTTATTCATTCAGGAAATCGCACCTTAAGGGTAAAAGTATTATGTACTGCAACACGACAAATAATGCTACATTACAATTCAGCAACAAACGTGTGTTGTTTGCATCGTACCCCGCGACCGGTATGAACCAGTTGAAGCATCACCTCGCGCGCGCTTATGTTCGTTCGCAAACTCTCTATTGAACTGTGACCCGTCTTTCCCACTGCATGACCCATCAGTAGGCCTATCAGGACTTCAAAAGCGAAGACTGTGTAGTAGGATTGGTGTTTGAGTAACAAGCACAGACTTGTGGTGCCATGTGATGTTCCGTCTGTTAGGTGGATTTAGGTAGAGGTGGGGAGTGGGGATTAAATTTACGTTGGCGCTATAACGAGCAATATTTACTATACTCAAGTTATGAATGTAGCAGTCAAACTGTTGGCGGATGGCGGTATAACGACATTTTTAGTGACTTTGTTATAGGTGTCAGATCCGTTCCACGACGAAAAGCTGGCGGTATGCGGGAATGGCGGTATAACGGGGGGCGGTATAGCGAGGTTTTACTGTATATGCTTATAATGTTTCTTCTTCAACTTTAAAATTTTCACATCTGCCATTTCCTCTCCTAGTTGTGATTTGTACAACTACAAGTATATAAATTCTGTGACAATATTTTGATCCAATGTGCTGCTTGCCTCAGTCATTCAAAGAATGGCTCAGGGATGCATCTTAAGCTCTTCCCATTCCCTACGTCAGTGAAACAGACACACCATTACCTTTAATAAGACCAACCTTTGCATGGAGGATGCATTAGATCTATAAACATTTAACATTATGTACATTTGGATGACAAGACTTATCTTCACTTTCTCATTTACTACTCTGTAAAGGGAATGGTATAACAAATCAAAATATAGGCACAGGAGAAAGAGAAGTGAAGCTCATAACGCAGTTGTTGTGAAATTTGAAAGAACCAAGTTCCTCACAAATCTACACAAATTCGGAAATGGCTACCCTTTAAATTTTCCCAGCACCCACCATTGGCTTATGTAGTGGACCATCATGTTTAACGACACTGCTAATAACGAGACCTTTGCCAATAGTGCTAACATTTTAAATTCCTGTTTTTTGTGCAATATCAGCTATATAATAAAATATTTGAATAACGGCTTGAGTGTGTATGGCAAATGGTGGGGGTAACCCCCAGAATGTGTTGGGAGTCAGACTATAACAACATGTATTATTCTTTATTTGTTACTACCTGCCCACTGTGCCTGCATTGTGAGTTGTGGCCCAGCCTGGCCATCTCTTGCTTAGACCTAGTATGCTTTTTCTCCCTACTGACTGACAGCACACTAGATGCAGTCAGTTCAGAGGGATCTCATCACTCACTGAGGCTACAACCGTGTCTGCTCACTTCCTGTGATGTGATATAATTATTACATGTAGCACGGTCATTGATCATCACTACCACTAATCGCTGCATACTCTTTGTCTACACCGGGGCTTCGTGACCACATGCCTATACTCACAAATACATGGCCAGTCTGTTCCCATACTTTGAATGATACAGCATGAGAAACCACGTGAAACAAACGTACTGATCTGTCTCTAGCTTTTGCATCTGACTCTCTTGCAATTTGATCGAAACATGGCTACCGTCAGCACAAAAGGAAAAAAAATTAATGATGTGAAGGCAGAGATCTGCCGCCAGTCTGATATTATGTACGTTGATGTACAGGACATGCTAACATGGGAGGTAACCATAAAAAAAAAAAAATAGTGGGGTCTTTTTATCCCTTGCCTTGCTTTTTGTACTCTTTCCTGGAAGAGCGAAACCTTGGGTATAACGAGACATTTTTTTGGGTGGAATATGACCTCTTGTTATAACTAAGTTCCACTGTAATAGAACAACGCTCATATTCTTGCTGTAACAGACAAGCACGTCCACTACTGCCACCTCCTTATGACAGATCCATAATTACTAAGAACACACAGCGGCTAACACCAAAATTAACAGATGTCACCAGATCAATGAAGGACAAAAACGCTTCAAACCTGGATAGTACTATCATGCGATGCCGAAAACAAGAAGCGCCCAGATGGTGATGTGACTAGAGTGGTGACTGTTCCAATGTGACCACTTAAAGTCATGATAAATTCATGAGTCTCTCCATTATAAACTTGAATATTCTGGTTATATGTGCCTGAAATATTAAAAAATGAAGAAAAAATACAAGGCCGAGGAATTTCTGCTAACCCCTGAGGATGAGATCTTGCAACACAAATGAAACAGCACAGCATTAGCTTTGAAAGCTATTTGTGATAATTAACATGAAGTTCTGGGATGCTAATTCAATCAGAAGTGTTTTTCACTTACTTACTGAGTTCATTCAAACCCTAAAAAAAATAGAGCCTGTGTATTGTCAAGCAAAGCGAGGTGTTGGCAAGATGCATGGTTAGATTAACAAGGTTTGCTTCCAAAGAAAAGAGAAAAAAATGCACTAGTACTACTATTTCCTGTTGCAGCCCTGTCTGTCCTGGGCCATCTTTGGAAAAAATGGACAGAGCTTTATAATTTGGTCAAGGTAGCTAGATTGTGCTATCAGAGGTTGAACTGACACCATTTAACCATTACATGATAAATTTTACACCACATGTACATCATGAGGGTTCCATATGGAAGGTACTGTGTGTCAAATTGGGATATTGGCATAACAACATTTGAGCTAAGAAAGAGGAAAATAATTTATCATTTATCTACATTGAAAAACAACTGCAACTGCTGCAACATTAAAAATGTGTTTCTGTGCAATTTTTGGGGACAAAAATAACTTTTCAATTTCCAAAGCAACAGCAGTCTTTGAAGCAGTGAGGAAAAATCGAAGTAAGGGAAGTCGTCCAAGGGAACTAACAACATTCCTTCAATTGATCCCTTGAATATTCCTACACTAACACCCTCCCCAATCTGAAACACGACCATAATGAGCATTTTATAGGCTGTCTTTCCCAGGGACATACTCATGTGTTTCAGACAGTTTCTCACTCTTCGAGGGGCCAGTGCATTACATGCACGATGTATTGTTCCCCCTTGAAGGATAAATTAATTACAGCCACCAATGTTACCTTAGAATTACAAAGTCAAGGTTTAGTTACCGTGTTGCTATTAAAAAATAAAGTTTCAACCATGCTGCAGTGTTCTGACTGTGGGTACTGACAACACCTACCCCTGTACGCACACTTTCACTTTACCCTCCCCTTCTTTATGAGATTTGTAGTTCATGTGTTGTGCTTCTAACTTTCATGTGGAGCAGTACCAAAGAAAGTAGAATAGAATTTTTGGCAGATGTGTACTGTCAAGCAAAGCGAGGTGTTGACAAGATGCATGGTTAGATTAACAGGGTTTGCTTCCAAAGAAAAGAGAAAAAAATGGGCAGAGCTTTATAATCTGGTCAAGGTAGCTGGATTGTTGTGCTATCAGAGGTTGAGCTAAGTGGAGAGTATTTTTTTTTCTTGCTATGTGAACTTCTTTTTAACATATGTGCATTTTCTCACCAGAAAAATATCTCAGAAGCCACATACCAGTGTGAATGAAACAGCCTCAACAACAACAACAGCTGACTTTAAAATTTAATTTCTGACTGGTTTGTGTTCAGCGCACAGAGTGAAATATATAATTTGAATAAATGAAAGCTATTCAGTTCATCCTTTATAACCTGTAAAATGCTGCCATTTCACTGACTGTTTACCGCAGTCAAACATAAACTTATTGTTCTTATGAAATGGCAATGAAGCAGCAGCTTATCGGTAAAATATGGCAAAAAAAAAATTTATTTGTCTGTGACAAGCCACCAGTTAGTAACAATAAAGAAGCTACAATAATAATACCTCAAAAGAATTTGAAAGGAAAAAACAACGACCTTAAGGTCCTAACTAATAGCCTTCTTCGAGCCAAAATAGAAACAGAAAAAGAATTTAAAAAATTCTACCAATTTCCACTTATGTGTTAAAGTTTCCAACACAGAAGGATGTTTGTCACTTTCAGTCTGCACTCTGTAGTTAACACTTAATAAACTTTATATGATTTTGCCCAGAAAATGACAGCTTCCTCAATGGTAAGATTTTCTATTTTATAAATGGAAATACAAAAAAATATTTACTTAGATAATACACAATAGACTTCAAACTTCATGATCCTACACATCTATCATAAAGCAAATCAACCAGGATGAATGCAGACTCAGACATTTTCATTATGTACATCTCAATACAAAAAGGCAAAGCTTTTACCAATTGATGAGTACAGAGCTCTAAAGTAAGCCAACAAAATGTATGTTGAAAAAAAAAAGAACTCACATAAATCAAAATTTAATTCAAATTATTTAAGCATTTACCTGAATTACCTGCGATAATATACAGTTGGTTGGCTGCCAATGAATACACTGAGCCACATTGATGCTGTATGGATGTTAAGTGATCCATGTTTTGTGTACTCCACACTTGAATAGCATTATGAGAACCACTGTAAAGCTTTTCCTGGAAATAGAAGATCACATGCGGACAAAACCACAATTTAAAATAGATGTAAAGCCTATCAGAAAATTAACGGCAACCTGAGAGAAACTTATACCTGACCAAGAAATAATGTAAAAAAAACTCAGTTAATAAATGTTTTTTTTTTTTTTACTAGATGAAGTTCCCGGCATTATCCGGGATAAACCTGTGAAACCACCCTTCCATCTCTCTCTCTTTTTGGTCTAGAAAGCTCCTCATATTCTTTAGTCTTACCAGAGAGTATAGATTTAAATCTATACTCTCTGGTCTTACTGCAGATTTCATGCGCACCAAACTACTATGCACTCATTTCTGGTGGGGAGATTGCGCGCACCGAACTGAACGTGTATTAATACATCGTTTCCGGTGCGGTGGGTTTACTACAGGGAGCCAAAACAAAGATCATCGTATTTTACAACTTTTTATTTAAAAATACCTGCCTACTCCTCCGTTAATACTTAGCCCACACGCTTCAAATTTTACACACATCGACCGTAAACCCTTCCTACTCCAAGTTTTTAGAACAGGGACACGCTATTATGATCTATTTTTAGTACCGTGACGCAGTTTCCCTCATCGTTCATTCGCCGAAGGAAGCAAATTGTGGATTAACGA
The DNA here is from genome assembly GCA_963931925.1 of Onchidella celtica. Lineage (NCBI taxonomy): Eukaryota > Metazoa > Mollusca > Gastropoda > Systellommatophora > Onchidiidae > Onchidella > Onchidella celtica. The sequence goes on from OZ007574.1 coordinate 43,100,906, forward strand.
AACCATGGATCGCCCGTAAACTTTACCGGAAAAGGGTAAACAAACTCCAGTCCAGAGTAGGCTCGGAATCCGAGTCGATACTGATTCTGTCATTGTATTTTTTTATTTTTTTTGTCTGTGGAAGGAACTTTACTTTGTGTACTAGATCTAGTACATTATAAGTAATGAAGATATTTCTCCCGGGCAGGGCCGGGTAACTCAGCTAGTATAATATAAAGTGTGACTTGTGACTTAACATGCGTTTAAAGCCGACCCCTCCAATTGCTTGACAATTTAACATTAGACAGGAAATAGCCTGGCATAAACTGGGGGCATAAATCTTTCTCCTCCCGTCCACTCATCATATCCTTTTCTGGAGCTTTTAGCAGTAGTAGTCATTAAAGAGATTAAATTTCAGCGGTGATCTGTGTATGGACCAATGAAAATAAAGTACATTCAGTATCAACAGAAGTGCCAAGATGTAATTGGCCCAGCGTCCCCAGTCTCCTGTGTTATCAATCCTCTACTACATGTATGTTGCAAGTAGTCAGTCACCAAAGCCGAGCAAATAGCAGAATCAACAGGGAGAGTCTGTTTCTAGTTTACATGAGAAATAGTCATCAAAACCTACAGACTGTCCTGTTCTGGGATCTCATGGACAAAACTTCCTAATCAGGGTCGCAATGTCAAGAATGCATTCCATCATCAATTCAATCAAACAACGTTCAAAGACAATGCAGATTCAAGACAGACGGAAAAACAACAACAACAACAACAGCAGATTTTTTAACCATTCACGGCAGGGATACACATATAAGTCGAGGTGAATATCTGTTCAGTGACAAGCAGCTGATCCCATTCAAGTGTACCCATACAGTCCCAAATTGTTTTGCCTTCCAGATCCAACCCTTTTTACAGACTTTTTCTGAGCAAGAGATCTTTTAAAAAAGTTATTCTGGGTTACAGAGAATTGCATGCTGGTTTGATCATTTAAATTTTTCCATCTTCCAGCCTCATCTGAGACTATCTTTCCTTTCTAAGGGTCACACCAACTTTTTCCCTCCTTGGAAGTCTGTCATTCCATTACATAATGATAGCATAAAACTCTTGTGCGTCCTCCTTCTCCCTATCACACCCGCCTCATTTTCTGGAAGCATTTCTTTCAATACAGTAGGACACAATCATCAAATGTGAAAGGGGCTGCTGGATTAATATAGCTTTAGTCCACGCCTCAACAACTGTTTTTCGCTACTATCTTATAATGTACATACTGCATTTTGTCAGCCTTCTCTCATGGGATAGGTAAAATGGCCTACTGACCTTGAATGTCTGCAACCTCGCCGTTGATGTCAGTAAACCAATAGAACAGTGGTTCTCCTCGTGGGCGATATCAGCCCCCTGGGGAAGTGATTCTCATTTCCAGGGGTGGGGGGGGGGGGAAGAAACGAAGAAAAGGGCGACAAGGGGGCGAAAACGAGGAATGGAGGCGATACGGGAGTTGGGGGGAACCAGAATGAAGAGCAATTTGGGGACAAATACATGTCAATTGTCAGACATTGACTTCTTCAACAGCATGCTTAGATGGATTTGATGAACAGAAATGGGTTGTTTTGTTGTAGTTTTTTAGCACATTGATAAAGAATGGTTTCTGCTTTATAATGAATCATCAGCATGCTGGCTGTCTTTTTTTTCCGTGAGATACTAGGGGGGAGGAAGTGGGCGATGAACGAAAATTTGGAATCTAAGGGGCGATCGCATGAAAAAGATTGAGAACGACTGCCAAAGAAAGTGAAATCGAGCTGGGGGATACTTTAGAATAGAGGGGGATGTTCTAGGATATCCTAGATTATCAGGGGGGTTAAAATAGGATGGGGGATATTCCAGGATGTCACACCGGCAACCGTACTTGACGACGGCAAGCGTTTGCAAAAGGGCCAACTGCCCCGGCGCCTCGATCTCAGCCAATGTAGGCCTATCTGTGTGTATAGCCAATGGCTACCGCAGCCCTTTTTCGCCTGATTAGTCAGTCTGACTACCACCACAAACCGATAGACCTCATCTCCCCCCCCCCTCCCTCCCCGGTCCAACAAAACACGTAGATCTAGAGCTGCATCTGTAGGTAAATTGCAGTATTGGCCCCGTTAGATCTAGATCTATTGTGATTTGGTTGCCGTCGTGCAGAAACCTCATAAGCACCACGGTGAAAATTTTACAGGAGAGACAAAAAACTGTTTTTCTCTCCAAATGTTCAACTGAAAGTTATCCCATTTCTTCATGACATTAAAATGTACTTTAAATTCTCATGCATTATTTATCAATTTGTACTTTCTTGCTTCTTTGTAAATGCACATTGGAGTTTTAGTCCCTCATTTTCCGCCGGGCAGACACGCGTGGGTGACTGTCAGAAAATTGTGGCTTTTCAATTGCATTTGACAGATGAAGCTAGATCATGGCTCGATGACCTCACACCTGACCAAGAGGCAGTCCTGGCCCAACATCCAGTGCGCTTTCAAAGAACTTTTCATTGAGCACAATAACGCGAATAGTCCAGATCACATCACACCAATACTCGTAAATTACATTCAGTGCTTGCTCACAGATCCCATTTGCGTTATATTCTTCCAAACTTACACCAAATCCCATTGACAACCAATAATCCAAAATCAAAATATGACTAATACACAGTGGCTCTCTGCCGGCCATCACTAATTAAAATGCAATATCTCAATAATGGCATTCTTCAAAGACGTACACGCTTTCTCCTGCACTACTTCAAATTGAACTACATTAGGCTGACCCATTCTTAGCCAATCAGAGAGTGGTGTTGCAAAGTTAAGAACAAATTCGTGGTTCGTGCATGACTCAGTGATTGGAGATCAGAAAGTTAAGACTGGTATATAATTTGTATAAGGAAGTCGGCGCCGACATTTTTCTTGCCCCTCTCATACTTAATCCTGAATCGATATGACCGTAAAAACGACTCCATCGTAATAGCTTTGGACTGTCAAATCTGGCAGAATTCAAAATACTCTAATGAACGATGCTCGATTTGGAGCACAAACTCCTTTCCATAAATTTCTTTACATCCCAAACAATAGCACTCTGAGACCGAACATTTCGTCTCCCGAGGCAATAGCTTACGACTAGCTACAGGGTACAACTTTCCCTCGTATTACTGCATAAGAGCAAGCACCCAACCCGCGATCTGATGCATCAGTTGCTAAGACAAATTCTTTAGAAAAATTTGGCAAACATAAATAACACGGGGTTGGAAATAATGGCATTCTTCAAAGACGTACACGCTTTCTCCTGCACTACTTCAAATTGAACTACATTAGGCTGACCCATTCTTAACAAGTCAGAGAGTGGTGTTGCAAAGTTAAGAACAAATTCGTGGTTCGTGCATGACTCAGTGATTGGAGATCAGAAAGTTAAGACTGGTTAAGTTAATTTGTATAATTAACGGTGATTAAAAAAAAAAACAAAAAAAAAAACTACTTTTAAAAGGTATCCGTGTAAGTGAGTTCGCAAATAACAATGTAGAGAAGTTTAGTTCAAAGTGGATTGTTAAATGAATAAATAGATAAGTATGAAAGTACCTATATAGACGATAGTCAAGTAAATAAATATAGATATACAGAATTGTCAGTAGCTGAATTCTATGTTGTTCTCGAACCATTTTGGTCTTTTCATTATGAGCTAACAGGTTTACAGTTCAGTTTCAACAGCTGGTAAAACAAAAAAGAAAGAAACGGATGCGAAAAGAAAAAGTGGATGCGTCATATATAAAATACTAGCTGACTACCCGTTCGATGAACAGGTTTGTATAGGTTTTTTAAATATTTTTTAGTAAAACAAGACGCCTGTGAACTAAGAAAGGCATTAATTCTGCATAAATAGCTTATAAAGAGAGATGTAACAACAAAGAACACCACTTCAGACCGAAAGGAATAAGAACAAAAGCCGAGATACGGAAGGCCATCCCTAAAAGTCAGCGATAGAAGTGTGCAGTGGTGCGCACCGAAAAATTTTCAGGAAGTGATGATGTCACTAAAACCTACAGCATGTCAATGAGCCTAGTGAAAATTGGGGAAACAATAAATTTCCAATAAAAAAAACTACACCCATCTGAGACTTCTATTAAAAACTGTGCACCCTTACATCCATTCTGATGCACCAAACTTTGAAACCTGAGGGGTTCAGAAGCCTTTTGCAACGAAAAATCTCGTCCACAAATATATATAGATCTAGTATAGATTGTGGTGTACTTATGAAACAGTTATAATTAGGTAATAAATATTATAATGTATAAAAATCTCAAAATATACAAAGGCACCACCATATAAGAAAGAAAAGAAAAAGAGAAAGAAGAAAGAAAAATTTAAAAAATATTTTATAAATTATCAGCCAGATGCGGCGAGTCAGTTGGCCCTTTTGCAGACGGTTGCCGGCGTCAGATACGGTTGCCGGCTTCTCAAAGGTCGCGAGGTCAGCGGGGCTTTTCTCGGTATACGCTAATGAGAACTATTCGTTTAATGTGGTATCATTCCGCGGGATTCTAATCATTATTTATACTTGAAATTTATATTCTCTGTTCACCAGATGTTGTTAAAAGGCATGTTACGTGTGGGATCTTGATCTAATCTAGATCTAGCTAGATATATAGTATAGATTATGGTGTGCTTATAAAACAGTTATAATTAGGTAATAAATATTATAATGTATAAAAATCTCAAAATATACAAAGGCAAATAAGAAAGAAAAGAAAAAGAGAAAGAAGAAAGAAAAATTTAAAAAATATTTTATAAATTATCAGCCAGATGCGGCGAGACAGTTGGCCCTTTTGCAAACGGTTGCCGGCTTCTCAAAGGTCGCGAGGTCAGCGGGGCTTTTCTCGGTATACGCTAATGAGAACTATTCGTTTAATGTGGTATCGATTCTAATCATTATTTATACTTGAATTTTATAATCTCTGTTCACCAGATGTTGTTAAAAGGCATGTTACGTGTGGGATATTTGATCTTGATCTAATCTAGATCTAGCTAGAGACAGAATCTAACCTGTAATTTTGTGATGTTATAATTCTTGGTTTCTGAGATGGCAGAACGGCAGGGTCTCATAGACACCGCAATAAGCGCTGTTAGGGAGAAATTGTATCCCAAATCAGAATCTGCAGGTTTAATAGATGCAGTTTGCAAGACTTGCTACTGCCAGATTTTAAAAATAGCGTGCATGCGCTTGAAGATAAGAGAGTACTTCACCTTACTGTTTCTAATTTGAAGACCTGGCTCAAAGAATTTGAAGCTATTCACGGCATGACTTTGCAAGTGAAAACAATCGAGAAAGCTACCAAGGCTAGAGATCTATGTTCTTCAACATTATGACAGGTAAGCTAACATGTCTGTAATTTACTAATTATCATGTTTTAGTGAAGGAGGTCGTACACTAGATCTAGGTGTAATTTATCAAGATGTAGATCAAACAAGAACAAAATACCTTCTAAATCTAATTAAAAGACATTATAAAATTGGGGGGGGGGGGGGGATTACCATCAGATTGAACCATATATTTATCAGATTAAATCTCAAGTTGATACCCATCAGACTTAAGGGTTAAGAATGGCTTCGATAAGTTCTGGGATCGGGGATAGAATTAGTCTTTTTAAAAAAAAATTATTTTAATTTTATTAAATTTTTTTTTTTCATCATTTTAATTTAATATATATTATAGGCAAAGGAATCACTTATTGTTTATTTAAATGGGAGTGTTTATCCGCCGATAATTGGTTTTGTGATGTTTATTTTGGAAAAATTTCTTCACAGGGTCCACAATACTAATAGCTTAGTGGTTAGCAACTTCGCCTGTCAATTGGGTGACCTTGGTTTGACTATCAGGCTTTTTTTTTTTTTAAAGTCATTTTTATTAAGAATCAAATCATGCTATTTAATTCTTTTTAAAAAAAATTCAACAACAACTATGGAATCCATTCATTTTTTTCTTGTATCTGGGAAGTATCCACCGAAAATGTTGATTCCAGGGGCAGAGAAAAGACATGTGAAGAATTGTTCGATCCTTCAGGGACATGGGAAACCAAATAAACAGTTTCACTTTTCATCGAAGAAGGCACGAGGTAAGAAAATTGAAAAATAACCATCAGCAAAGTGATACATCGGAGCAAGAACAATATTATTTAACATAAAATACAATCAACTTATAATGTTACCTATCTGCTTTGAAGAGCCAATGTAATGTTTAGGTTATATATTGTAACAACATGTCTCTACATACATACTACATAATCTGCTACACCAAGGGAGCAGCACTTCAAATCCCCATAGCTGCGAACTAATGTTTGTGGAAATTTGTGATTTAATCTGCAGAGGATACAGAATCATGTATTACATGTGTAGTTTCTTTTGAAAGTAGAGAGAATTCAGCATTTCTAATGGTGACAGAGTTATGAAATTCTGTTAAAGTGAGAGCCCTATCTTATAGTTATAAATATCATGATATGGAAAGCGCTCTTAGATTTCCAGATACATAAACATAATTTATAAAAAAAATGATGTACAGCATACATCGTGCTGATATTGTAAACACATGCAGAGGGCATTTATATCAGAATACAGGAAAGATGGCTGAACTGTTGCCACAAAAACAACATTTTCATAACATTTTTGGGATCTCAAAAAAAAAAAAGGACATCTTTAAGATCTTAAAGCTACTTTCTTGTCTTCCATTTCTAATTGTTTTAGAATTCCTTACACTTATGTTAACAACAATGTGAATGTCGCCTAGAAGTCAGGCGCTGCTTTGATGGCCTCAAAAACTAAACATACCGGTACCAGAAAAAAATCAGAATGAAAAATACGAAAATGCATCTATTTGCATTGCAATGTTGAAATTTGGTCTAAGATTACCTTTTTATGTACACATGTTCTATTAAGCATTTCCCCATGTTTGTTTGCTGTCTTTAAGGTGTGTGGGAAAAACAGCGAGTAATCTCCACGTAATCTCCAGCTGGGGTAGAAACTATATCATTATAAATTCTTTTTTCATTTTTTCAGTATTAATGAAGGAATTTTCTGTGTTTTCTCTATTTGGTGGTGTCAAAATTTGTCACTTTTGCCCCCAAGGATTTCAGTTTTACTGAATGGTGTTTCCTATTGTACTGTCATGCCAGTAATGTGCTGAATTGGTCAAATTTAAATAGGTATTCAAAGTTTGTTCATTTTTTAAAAAGAGTTTGAGCATGTGATGACATCGTGCCAATAACATGTAATCATATGTTGGCCTAGATGTAATTTCAAAGGGAAGGGTGCTAACAAGATAAAAGTGCTTTGTGAAATGAAATGTTTTTATACGTGTATATTAAGGAAAATGTGATTTTTATGTTTTAAAGTTTTGTGGAGTTAAATTTTTTGCATTGTGTGCTTTGGGGAAAAAGTCTATTTTATGTATTATGTAATAGTATTTTTAACCAGTAGTCTTTTCTGTCATGATTTTTGTACTATGTTTTGTGAGATTATGTACATTTATTTTATGTCTTTACTTTTTAGGGAGCTCAGCTGTCTTTTTGTCAGGATTATTTCTTGTGCAATACTGATAATGGAAGACATGTACATTTACATTAAAAAAAAAATTTGACTGATTTTAGTTCTCTCTGAATTTTAGTCTTGTGGAGAGCATTCCATGAATAAGAAAAGGAACTGTCCCCATATTTCTCTACAGAACACGAAATATGCCAAAGTACAGTAGGTTGGAATATGTGGACCGCAGATTCCTGGCAGTTAAATGTGATGAAATTGTGTTTTGAAAATCCTGTAGCAAGGAATTACACTAATACATTTACTACATTTTACACAACTTTTTCTTTTTGCCACATTTTTTCTTTGCTTCAGCTCAAGCCTTGCTGTGACCCCACAGATTTTCTGTGGTTTGTATAATATTGCGTACTTTGGTTAATAAAGTGCACGTAGGACAGGATATTGTATTCTTTCTTTGTTCTATTCCTTACTCGGATTAGGATATATTATTTATTTATTGTTTTTAAACAAATATTTTCAGCATGTGGAAGATGACTTTTTCTGGTTTTCATTTATAATATGGATGTAACATACATGGGGACAAGGTGGTCTTAGAGGCGAGGGTACCTAGTCTTCTCGGATAAGGGCGAAAAAATTCGGAGGGCCCGTGTGCACGTGGCACACGTTAAAGATACCTTGGCAGTTGGAAATCGTAAAGAGCAGGCCGAACAGGCCGCTGCCCGGGCAAAATTGAAATTAATCTATTAAAATTTATCCATATTATCCCCCCACCAACAATAACAAATTTTTTTTTTCATTATTATTGATTATTAAATATATATTGTTATTAATAAATATTCTAATATTATTGAGTTGTGAGTTGTGAACTGTTGTGAGTTGTGAACTGCACCTAACAGGCTGAATTACAATTTGCTCTGAGATAGAAAGAGGTAGAGAGAGAGAGAGAGAGAGTGAGCGAGACAGGGAGAGAGAAAGAAGCAATGTAATGTGTTGAGCGCTTCGCAGGCGCTCCATTCTTGCTCTGTTGCTTCTGTAAAGCGCATAGAGCATTTTAAATGGATATATGCGCTATATAAATGCCTTCCAACCTAGCAAATTTGTAAAGGACAAGGAAGTCACGGGGGGTCTTAAAACTCCGTATGAAACTATTCGTTTGGGAGTAGTTTGGGAAGAAATTATAGATTGAAAATTTATAATAATTAGTCCTTGAAAACAAGGCATTCACTCACATTGCCAGAATTTTTACTTCACAACAGGCAGTAAACATGCAGCACTATTAGAATTGATGGAGGCAAGCAAAAAATTAATTTGTCTTGTGGTCCATTAATGTTTTGATCTAAGACCACATTTTTTTATTGCCGTATGAAATTCTATAAATTTACTGTATACGTGTAAATCAAAATTAGATCTTGACAGGGTGAGACTGAAAATACAAAAAACAACACAGAGAAATATTAACAGTAACACCAAGAAAATTCGATTTACTACTGACAAGTCACATCCATACTACAAATTTCACACATATATTTTTTTATGGGTATCTGTATGCATGGCGAGTTAAGTCTTTTTTGTCTCCGAAACATTTGAAAGCACTCAAATTTCCTGGTATGGGCTCTGTATACTGTTTTTCCGCAGTGCTTAATGTGTTGGGTATACAATTTCTATGGAACAGCTCTGCCACATGAGCCAAGTATGCGACCATTATGTCTGATCTGTGTCAATTTTTTGACAAAGAATTAATTTGTTCATATTCTGAGCCACTGTATCACATGCATGACAATACTGATGTCTCAGTTTTCAGTCGGTTGATTTATCGTTTTCTTTATTTTTCATTGCAGTATTTTTACATTTAATATGAATTTAGGACCATTATGTGGCCTATACTTTAAACCAACCGGCAAATCAGGATTCCATGGAGTAAGGCAAAATTTTTTTTCTCAATCCCATAGACATGCTAACAGTTTGTTAATAACTTATGCTAACATAATAATTATTAGATCTTCAGCAGAAAGTACTGACTGGTTAACCTTTTAACCTTGATCTTATTAAGTCAACCAGTGCACAGAAGAAGGCGGTGTGACTGAGAGAGAAAATAAATCACACAACCATTTGGCCAAAAATACACAAAAAGTTTCAGCTCATAATACAATGAGTATATGTAATGTTCTCACATTTCTGTGCTCACCCTTTCCACGTGCGAGAAGCTACAATACTCATGGTGGTAATATTCTTCTCAGGCAACCTTTATTGTATTTTGGGCTGGAGATGATAAACATGATGCTGTAAGTGTAAACTAATGAAAATTATACAATATAAACATGTTCTGTGGCATTAAAGAATAAACTAACAGATATTATTCACCACAACATGACAGTATATCATCACAAGTGCGTTGTTTTCGGAATAACGTCGTTGTAATCGACAGACCACGAAAATTTCTACCAATTCGCATGTGGGGGTCTACGATTACTGAGTTCTAAATTTTAGCCCATCTTGTTATCGGTGAAGGTCGTGACGTCACGGAATCCCGCGAAGCCGGTAACCGTACTTGACGACGGCAACCGTTTGCGCGAGTCAGTTGGCCCTTTTGCAAATGGTTGCCGGCGTCAGATACGGTTGTCGGCTTCTCAAACTGTTTTTCTCTCCAAATGTTCAACTAAAAGTTATCCCATTTCCTCATGACATTAAAATGTACTTTTTAGTTATTCTCATGCATTATTTATCAATTTGTACTTTCATGCTTCTTTGTAAATGCACATTGGAGTTTTAGTTCCTTATTTTCCGACGGACATAAAACTCCTATGGGACACGCGTGTCACTTTGGAGTTTTCTGCCCGGCGTACTCCCTCATTTTCCGACGGGCAGAACTCCTAAGCGTGTCACTTTGGAGTTTTATGCCCGGCGGTTGTTTCTCTTTTGTCATCGACCGGGAGGACTTAGTTGATTTATTCATCTTTTGGCATGTCCTTATAATCCGACATACTCAAAAAGCACTTCAACGACACAGCATACTTTTGTCTAGTTCAATTTGAATACTTTATTTAGTAACATAAACATTAAAATATCACCTTTTATCCGTTGTCTCACAAATACATCAAAGGTCTAATTAAGTGGATTCATTAAATTGGCACACCTACACACCCACACACATAAATACAAACACTCACACATAAACACGCACACAAACACACATAAACATAAATACAAACACTCACACACACACGTTTTCAAACGTTTTTCTACACACAAAGTGAGGCAAAAGAAAGGTATGCATTCATTTCAATTTAACAGTGTAATGATTAGGCATTCCAATATCCTTGTTTTCATTACCACCATAATTATACCAATATGCACAGAGCATTTTGTTTCGTCATTGAATCTGCTGCATGAACTCAGTGGCGAAGATTATCGTAAATGCCCAGTTCCTCACATTTTTTCAAATATTCCCTGTGTAAATCCGCCAGAGAGCGAAAATGAGGTTCGTCGAGGACTTCCGACTATAGTGAGACGGAAGCTTGGGTAACATTCCAAAGAATTCCTTCACCAAAAAGATTTTCTCGTCGTTTTGAACAGGATGCCGAACATTTGTGACAGGACGGTCTGAATCTGAATGTAAGCAATCAACGGGGTTTCGAACAGTCCAGGTCCCTAAAGCGACGGTACTGGTGAACATTTTCTTGCATACGCGAAGACGTGCGCCATCTTTCTTCAAGAAGTACTGCAGCGTGTTAGATCTTCTTGGTGTTTCAGAAGTTGTGCGCTTTCTCTCACTTCAACCTGTCAATAAGACCATTCACGTATGCCTTTTTACTCTCCCATGACAGTGTCCACAGATAGTCAAAGATCTCCTTCCTGTCTTCATCTGTTAGAGAATTGCATGCCAGCCTATTGCAGGTGCGACTGCAGGGTTCCTGGAATTGGCGTGCTGCTCTTTGGGTGCCGTTTTTAGAGACGTACGGCTGTCCCGACTCTCTGAGACGTTTCCGTTTGTTCCGCTGCCAGTTCTTGACTCCTTTCTCTGGTTTTGGCGTCAGAACAGAGAAACCTTCGTCTGCAGGAACATGAGCAGCAGGTTGAGCTGGCTGAGCATCGGCTGTCTTGGCAGCGCCGACATCTGATGTTATGGGTATGTCGGCGGTATGGGCAGGTGATTCTAAGGGGATGTCGGATAGTGCTAGATCGGTGTTGGCTGAGTGAACGGATGGTACTGGATCGGTGTTGGCTGTGTCTACGGGTGATGCTGGGGAGATGGCCATTGTCAAAGTGCCAGCAGCGGATGCAGGGGAATTAATGTTGGCTGAGCCGATAGTGTCAGCATCAGCACCTGGCGGTGTAAGTACGTCCGATGACCATGTATCATCTTGGTGCCAACCCAAATGGGCTAGAAACAAAAACTTGGGTCTCATTGTGTTTGCTTGAAGATGGCTGAGCTGGATCAAATAAAGTTGTTGACAGCTTTGCTTGAGGCGTTGAACAGGCTGCAAATGGAATATCCGATTTGTCAAAGCACGACACAGAAAGATCTAGTTCCGATGTCTCATTCAAAAACACATGGTCCACGATTTCGTCAACAGCACTGACTGACAATTTATCTAAAGATAATGTCTTTGAAGAAGATTCCTTGTCACAGATTTGAGCACACTGCTGTGATTTCGAAAGTGCCAGCTGGACCAGACGTTGGCCCCTACTAACAGGAAACATTTTGAACGAAAAAAAAAATGAATCAATGCACTTCTCTTGGCAAAATGTTTAGTGACTTCATAACAGAAAAAACATCAACGTCCGGGTTGCTAAACTTTGAACCAATGGCTCATTTTGCTGAAATTATTTCCCCTTAATCCGATAGGGGGCGCGCAATAACTGGAGTTAAACAAATAGCAGCCGATCCCGGAAGTGACCGCTTGATTTTCCCTATACTAATGCTCCATGAAGTGACGGCTGCGCATAATAAACTGTAGTTTTCTCTCAAAAATGCCAGATTATTGCATTGTTCCCTTTTGCAAAAATCACGATGGTTATCGGCACTGCCGCGATCCGTTCTTATTCCTCTGTAGCTCAGCACCAAAGTAAAATAACTTAAAATGCCACATACCAAAAATACCATTGAAAATAACACCTCTTTCAAATGTTATTTTTCAATTCCATGAAATTACTGTTATAACTTTAATATTATGAGCCCAAAGTGGTCACTGTCGGACATTTTAACGGCCAAAATCGCTAATCTGCGGGAGCTGAGTAACACCCATATATCGTTTCAAGATGGATCTGATCACACAGATTACAATTTACTGATATTTGGATTACATTGAATAACTAACCTTTATTTTGGTATATTTTTGCCTGGGCTACGGAAAGTCATTTGTTGTATGTGTATGTCGATTTTATGTTTGTATGGAGTTTTAAAATTTGCGAAAGTACGCATTTTTTGCTCCTAAATTAGGCTTCAATATGGCTGTTGATTTTGAAAATAACCATTTCGTTTATCCTTCTGTGGATAGGCCTTCGAATAACCAACACAATGATGTGTTTCTTACTTCTGCAAGTCAATCTGTTGATTTTTTTTATGATGACAGTGAAAACTGATAAATTTTGACATTTTTGTCTTCCTTGTCAAAAAGTGAAATTTGATGTGGAGGCATTTTTGATTCAAATAAAAGACCACTTATTAATAATTTAAACCCTTGAACAAATTTGGGCTTGTTGTCTGTATTAAATAGAATGTGTTTACAGTTTGGCATGTTTGCAGTGATAACGCACCGGTGGTGTTTCAAGAAAATTCAGATGATCCTAACTTTGCCAAATATTGAGATACAGAGACAAATTTGGTATCAAAATTCTTAGTAAAGTGAGTTCTTTCAATTGGAAAACTTAATTTAAGTGTCTATACAGCGACTTTCCAAAATCAGTTTTGAGTACCTACTTTTAATCTCAATCCCTGCCTGGTTTCAGATTTCCCACCTAATTTGTTTGTATTGCTTCTGTCAGTAAATATGTTTCGTTAATATCGAAATCACTAACTTTAAGTAATTGGTTAACGTTTAAGTCGGATCAGTCATACAAATCACAACATAAAACAAGTTTTCATATAGTAAACCTAAGAAAACACACCCACTGTTCACTGGAGTATAATTTATTTCACTGCCAATCAGGATTAGAGTATAGAAAGGGTTGTGGTTAGGGTTACAAGCATAAAAAAGAATTTTTTTTGAAAAAGTATTTCAGTTTCAGTACATAGGGCTACAACTCCGACTTTACAATCAAGAAATCACTTTGAATATGATCCATAAGCTCATTTAAGGAGATAATGGCTGATACCTAAAATCACATGATAAACACATTTTTTAAAATAAAGCTATGCACTGTGTATACAGCAGTTTGCATCATAAGGCAAGAAAAGACCATAGCTGCACCTAATGTTGATCAAATCATGCTTAAGAATCCAAACAGATTTAAATAAATCCTTCTTGCAACGTTCGCCATATTGATAAGGTCGAGTCGGATAAAGCGAAAGTGCTTGAAAGTATACCTCCACTTGTGGAGCGCCACCTACATTATTACGGCCCTTTGTATTTGAGCAAAATGAGCCATTCAATTCTTGTGGTAAAAATGTTCAATCACTTCATAACACAAAAGCCACAGATATTAACGTCCTCCTTGGGAAATTGTAAAATAACTCGATATTGATATCCAGACAAATCACACTGAAGTAACAAGTTCAGTGTCGACAACTAAACCTGACAAAATGGAGACAATTTAGGAACACAAGAGAGATGTGGGATGCTGCTCAAATATGGGTTGAGCACTTCTGTTCTGTTTTGTACCCTAGCGTGTTTAACAAATTCACTTTCACGTGACATGGGAGGATTTTGCCCAAATATGGGTAAAGCCTATCCGTTCTGTTTATTTACAATTAAAGGTTCATTAAATTGCCACACCTTGATGGTTATTGATTTTTTTTCTTTCCACGTGACAACAACAGCCTTGGACAGAGGCGTGGGCTTTCAAAAGACCCCCAGACATCTAGATCCGCCGCCACCTGGGCGTAAGCGACACGCGGCGATGATCGCGACAGGCTAGCCGTCGCGCACAAAACTCCAATCCGCCAGGGTTGCGCTTTGGAGTTTCATGCCCGACGGCTTTCACGGGGGGTGGATATTGAAGTTTTAATCATTCTGCGATTAAAGGCAATTTTCTTCATCAATGTTATTTCTGGTTTCACTAGGACACTCCTGACGTTCTGTTGTATAATTATGACTAAAAATGTGTATTTTGAAAATGTTGTCGCTTAGGAGGTTTCTGCACGACAGCAACGATTTGGACGCAATTGACCATAAAAATGACCCCAAATGCAACCCCGGGGTCCATATATCCACTTCCAATTATCATAGCGTTGTATTCAAACATTGCGTAATTTCCTGTCTTTTCCTCTATTGTCTCTCTTCCTCTCGCTCCCCACGTCATGTTTTTATTTTATATTTGCCTTGACCCATTTCGGAAAGAAAAGGAGGTTTCTTTCATTTTGAAATATCTTTTATTAAACAAGGGTTGATTTAACAATTCCTGTAGTGAAATGTTCAGAGGTGTTTATGTACGTAGCTTACCTTCTCAATGTCAGCCATTTCATCCACGTCACTAGGAATATTTTCCACCTTAAAGAAAGTTTCCACCTTTATTACCTATAATATTACTTTACAAACTGAAGGGCCCGCTCTAGGAACGGTACTAAGGGTGTATTTTGACATAAACTACTCAGATCTAGATGAGGCCTTGCCAAGGAGATAAACCTGAATTCTCCCTCCTTCCCTCTCCCTCAACAATTTTTTCCTATCATCTCTTTCTCTCTCCATTACCCTGTCCCCCGATATATATGTCTCCCTTGTATCTCATCTCCCTCCTCCACAGCAACCCCTCTCGTCCATCTTTCCTCCCCTCCCCTCTCTCTCTGACAGATGCTGCCAGATGTGCTCATAGTTTCCCCAAGTTTAGGTGACAAAGGTGTTACAATTTTTAAAAGACATTGCAACAGTAACTTTTTGAAACGGTTTATACGGTTCAACAACCATTTTTCGAGCGCTACACAACACACACTGACACAGGCTGTTTGAGCCCATCTAGATCTAGGTAACGTTAATAACGGAACTTAGATTCAATGCAAATACCAATAAACTTATTTTCACACTACGGATCCTTACAAAATACATGGATATGTTTAAAGTTTATTTTCCACCAACAATGTGTGAAGGCGAAGAACGAAGACGGGGCGGAGTAATCAACGAATGAAAGTTTCGATCACGCTTTTTGATTCTGAGGCACCCGGCATTATCCGGTAAACCTGTGAACCCACCGTTCTCTCTCTCTCTCTCTTCGGTCTAGAAAACTTCATATATTCGAAAGCCTTACTACAGATTTCATGCGCATCAGCACACAACGCTTGTTTATTTCTGGTAGGGATTTGCACTTTCGCTGTCTTTCAACTTCAACATAATGCGCATGCACAGTTTCAATGAAACCTTAAAATGGTGAACCATGACTCGAAATAAATCTAAAATTGGGGAAACAATAAATTTCCAATAAAAAAAACTACACCGATTTGAGGCTTCTATTAAAAACTGTGCACACTTACATCCATTCTGTCATATTCATAGATAGTATAGAGATTTTGTTATTCTACCATCTCATAAAGGACCAATTAACATCAAATGGCAGAAAGTCCTTAAGTGGTCTCTGTGTGACACAACAATGTGCAGCGATCTCGGAGAAATGGCTATCTACCGTTGCGGTTTTGATTTGCTCGACCTATCAAGCGAAGTGATGATACGTTCGACTGATTTTGATCACAGTTGTCTAGAATATTATTATGCTCTTGCTGTGCGTAGAGTAAAGTAGATTACCCCAAACAAACAAAAAAATCCACACAAACTCTTTCACTCTACTTCGTACCTTTCGATTAGGATGGAAACGAACGCATAGTGAAAAACATGCATAAATGTAGGTAAAATCCGGTCACTTTGATTATAAGCCTATTTTTATCCTCACTATTCTGCTGTCTACGAATACAGGCTATGCTCAAGATAGCTTCTGGATGTAGTCAAGTCCTCTTTGTCTTTGTTAATCACTGATTGTGGACCAGTTCATAAGGTGTAGGTGCTATAAAGATTCTTTTCGGTGAGGGGTGTTGGACTATGGTAACAAACGCAAATAGCGAGGTAGAACTGAATGCTGAACTAAATGGACTTGGGCTCGATCTGGAAAGCACAGTAATTCTCGAATTAATATTCGATTATTGGATTATGAGGAAGTCTCGTCCCTGGACTGACACAACAACTTTGCCTCACGTTCTATATTGAACCATTTGGAGACTCAGCCCCCATATTTTGCACAGCTCTCTGTACTCCGTATCAATGTTTTGACACTTTGAATAAAGGTTTCGAGTGCATACATAATTGTTTTTTCATCAATACTATCGGAGACTAAAATGCCTGCTCCACCCTCTCCCTCACTTCTAAAGTCAAACAGTCATATATTGTATGGATCAACTTCTGCCTACCTGATATAATGGCCCTTTGGAATTTTAAGGCTAAACATTTAGAAAAGATTTTATAGTCGGTGCTGGTAAGACTCACTGGTGTCCAGTTATTTATGTTATTCCTCTCTAGATTCTCTTAATGTATGTGTTCTGCGCCTAACAGGCTGCATTTCATCTGCTCCAGTTTAATTACTATTTCTCTGTGGTTTTTCTGGCTTATGTGGATTGTTTTTTATACCAGCCTGTAGTTCTCATTATGCTCTTTCGTGTGATGTAAAAATCGACCCAAAATCTGCAAGATCAAGACTGTTGTTTGTCATGGAACTCTTAATTTTGGCCATAGTGCTAGTGAATTTACTCAGCCATTGTAATCTAACTATCCTTGAAACAAGTGAACCATGTTAACTCAGACCAGTTGCAATGTGTCAGCAAGCACTGTGTCAGTTCACCTCTAGGTCTAGACTACCACCTTGGCAATGAACCCAGTGAGCGTGTCAAGCACAGGTATACAAGAGAACAGCTGATGTGTACAAACAGTGAACATTTAAGTATACACCATGGACTGCTGTGTCATCTCAGTCAATTAGGAATAAGAAGAACTTGCAACTGTAAACAGAAAGTTAAAAAGTCTAAAAGAGGAACGAGAGGAGGTACACGAAAGCAGAGGCAGATTCGTGTTGTGTGTAAGGCAGAGAACATAGAGAACGCTTGACGCGCCAGAAAACTAGCGCGAGAGTACATGCGCCTTTTCAACAAGCGCCTGATTGATCAAGGATGCACAGAGAGAACGCGTGAGAATCTAGCGCTTCATGGCCTAGTGCCCTGTGATCAACGGCAGTCCGCTGTGTGCCGGTATTGTTTCAGTAACAAACGTGTAGCTCACTTTTTAATGTTATGAAACACACTTTGCGTTAAATCACCATCAAGCTACATGTACACATTTCAATTTTCAGGATTTAATATGCAGACGACAGTCTTTTCCACATTTCCTTAAAAAATATTTGGAAAAAGCTATAAATTCGATCATAATGATGTGCCACATTCTTCTTGTTTATTTTGAATTGATGCAACAAAACAGAAAAAATAATCAAAATTCGTTTTACTTTACTAAACACATTGTAATGTATCTCAGTGGAAGTTGTTTATGCCCAAGTTATCACTGTAAGAGGAAATAAGACAATTTTATCACTCTCAGCAAGCGGCTTCAACGCGAGAAAAGAATTAATTTTCAATACTTTAAAACTAGCGCGACTTGACAAGCGAAGCGGCACGCCTGAAGCTGGAATGTACAAGCGTTCTCTATGGGTGTCACAAGGGATTTAGTGACATACTTCTTACAGGTAAAAGGCGCTTGGACTCTCGCGCTAGTTTTCTGGCCCGTCAAGCGTTCTCTATGTTCCCTCCCTAATGCAGACAAACACTGTGTCCAGACAAGAGACCAAGAGGGGTGTCATTACACCTAATTTGATCAACATCAATACAAGCAATGTTCTCACTGAAGACTGATGGAAACTGTAAGATCCTATATTTGAATGCACAGTCAGTATGCAACAAAACAACAATAATCAGTGACATAATAAGTGAAGCCATGGCTGACTTGGTTTTCATCACAGAAACATGGCTACCTCCAGATGGGGATGATGCAGTAACATCACAGCTCAGACCCCCTGGATATGAAATCCATTCAAATTCAAGAAAAACTAGTAGAGGTGTTTGATCTACAAAAATGGAAGACATCAATGAATTCTTGTCATTTGAATGTATCAAAGTCACAGCATTTAACACCGTTTTTCTCTGCATTTACCATCCACCACCTAAAACGAAGAATGCAGGTACACACAAAGTTTTCGTAGAGGAATTTGCTGACCTTCTCGATACATTTACAAACAAATGTGACAGCCTCGTTTTCCTGGGTGACTTCAACCTTCATTTTGATAAACCAACAGATACCTATGTTCGGTCTATGACATCATTGCTGAACAATTACCACCTCCAACAACTGTTAGACAAACCGACCCATAGGAAACTCCACATCCTTGACTGGCTGATCATACGGGAAGACTCCACCAATGTGTACAACGTGAATGTCTCGGACAAACTGTTGTCAGATCATTTTCCCATAACTTTCTCGTTCAACTTCCCAAAACCCAAAACCGTAAAACGACAAGTAACATCACGAAACATCAAATCCATCAATCTGAAATCTTTCACAGACACTCTAAAAAGTGCATTTTCCAACGTGTCGGAATCACAAGATGAGGACCTAGCAGGCTCAGCTCAGTAAGGCTCTGGATGAGCACGCCCCTCCGAGGATACTGACCATCAGCCATCGTCCAGCTGCCCCATGGTACACACTTCGCATTAAGGAGGCGAAACAACAACGGCGTAGAGCAGAAAGAGAGTGGAGAAGAACAAAACTGACTGTCCACAAACAGATTTACGAACAACACATCCATAATGTGAAAGTACTCATTAACTCTGAAAGAAAATCTTTTTACAGTGAAAAAATTGTAAATTGTAAAAACTCTAAGATCATTTTTACCATTGCTAATGAAATGAAAGGAATGTCCAAAACACCTGTACTACCTAACAACATTCCCACCTCAGAGTTACCTGATAAATTTGGTCAATTTTTCTCTGACAAAGTGTATAAAATTCGTAGTGAACTAGATCATGATAGAAATGCTGATGAGTCTGATTTAAATGTTCTTACATCACATTGCGCATATACTGGTAGCACACTTGGTGAATTTAAACCAGTCACTAAGGAGGAAATTAAAAAACTCATTTTGTCATCACCACCAAAATCATGTCCTTTGGTTCACATCTAACTGAATATGATAAAGCTTTCCCAAAGTTAAGGCCAGAAACATTTATAGAGGGGAGTCGTAAGTCCATCACTGCCAGGTGCTTACTCATTGTTAAGTTTTAGATAATCCCCACCACTCTTTTAGTCCAATGTCTCGATACACTTCTTGATTCTATAACATCTATCATCAATCAGTCTTTACAGTCAGGGCAAGTTCCCACATGTTTCAAGAAGGCTTTGGTAATACCTTTATTGAAGAAAAAGAGTCTGGACCCAAATGAACTAAAAAATTATCGCCCTGTGTCCAACCTACCTTTCCTGTCCAAAATCCTCGAAAAAGTTGTTCTAGCTCAACTTAAAGAACATCTTAAATTGAATGATTTGATTGAGCCTTTCCAATCGGCCTACCGGGAAAATCATAGTACCGAAACTGCCCTGTAAATGACATCTTACTATCAAGTGATGATGGTAAAGTCACCATTCTCACCTTACTGGATCTGTCCTCTGCTTTCGATACTATCGACCATGTTGTCCTTCTCCAACGGTTATCCTTTAATTTTGGAATCAGTGGCAATGCATTATTATGGCTCACATCGTATTTGAGAGAAAGATCACAGTATGTCACCGTACAAGGTAACCTGTCCACCCAGTTCCCATTGAGATTTGGTGTTCCTGAAGGTTCAGTCCTTGGCCCTATTTTGTACACGCTGTATACATTTCCATTGAGCCAAACAATAAGATCTTACAATATTGATTTACCATATGTACGCTGATGACACACAGCTGTACAAATCTTCCTATCCTGGTGACTTGCCAATTTTGGTAGCAAAAATTGAAAATTGTTGTAGAGCTGTGAAGTTGTGGATGGAAAATAACAAACTGAAATTGAACAATGATAAAACCGAGGTTATTCTTTGCTCCACTAGCAGTAAACTGAATTTGGTAGATGCAAACATCACAGGCATACAGTTTGACGACACTTTCGTTGAATTTTCAAGCCCAGCAAAAAACCTGGGCGTGCTTCTTGATAGTACATTGAGTATGGAGCGTCATCTAAACAGCTTGGCTAGATCGATATTTTTTGAGATTAGGAAAATTTCACGAATGAAGCCTTTTTTAACCACAGATGCCATTAACTCTTTTAAGACCCTGGTAACATCCTTGGTTTTGTCACGTCTTGACTATTGTAATTCACTGCTGGCGGGTCTTCAGGAAGAAAAGATTTCAAAACTTCAGAGAGCACAGAACTGTGCAGCTCGTCTTGTTCTTGGAAAATCAAGATATCACAGTAGCACAGAGTTACTCAAAACACTTCATTGGTTGCCTGTTAAAGCACGTATCGAGTACAAGATTGCACTAATGTGCTTCAATTTCTTTGAATCTTCCACCCCAAATTATTTAAGTGCAGTTTTGTTTTCCTATATGCCCGCCAGAGCCCTGAGATCATCACAGGACTCTAGGCTTTTGAAAGTCCCACGATGTAACCTAAAGAGGTTTGGAGAAAGGTCGTTTAGTTACATTGGTCCCACTATTTGGAACTCCTTGCCTATCTCTTTGAGATTCGCTGGCAGTGCTGCCATTTTCAAGACGGGGTTAAAAACATATATTTATTTGAGAAATATCTATAGTGTGTGTGTGTGTGTGTCTGCCAGCTGGCCGTTTATGTGTACGTGTGTGTGTGTGCATATATTCCATCATGTTATTGTAAAGCGCCTCGAGGCATGGCTAAAGGCGCTATATAAATCTACTTTATTATTATTATTATTGATGTGATTACTCCCCTTTTTTGAGTGGCTGTATTCTCCCTTTCTAACTGAATATGATAAAGCTTTCCCAAAGTTAAGGCCTGAAACATTTATAGAGGGGAGTCGTAAGTCCATCACTGCCAGGTGCTTACTCATTGTTAAGTTTTAGATAATGCTTTTTCCGAGCTCTTCTACTGTAATATCTTCTTCCATCAGTTCTTTTTCGCCTTCGGCCAGTACTAATGTGTTTTCAAAAAGTCACTCAATAATGGCTTTCCTTCCGTTCTATACTATCTTTCCTATACAGACCCTCAAAGAACTGTCGGATCTGATCTAATATGTCTAAAAGTTTTTTAAAGACGTTATCCTTAATTCATAAATTGAGTTTACAATTCCGTTCCTCTTTTCAAATGATAAAAAGTATTTTTGTGTTGTTGTTTTTTTCACTCTGCTCTATCCACTTAACTCTCGACCTTATCTGGGACCCTCTTGCTTTATGGAGCAAAAATATTTCTAAATTCAGTTTAAGGATTGCAATTTCTTTTTGTAAGTTTTGATTGTTAGGTTCTGCAAGTAACTGCTTGTTTATCCTTTCAATCTCCAGTTCTAATTCTTAAATTTACAATACCAATTCGCATGTGGGGACCTATTACTCAGTTCTAAATTTAGCTCACAGTTTCCTTTGTATCGGTGAAGGTCATGACGTCACGGAAGCCGCCGGCAACCGTTTGCAAAAGGGCCAACTGCATCGTGTCGACATCTCCACTTGGTCCTCTGACGGTTTTCTCGTACAGCAACTCGAATGGGGCAAACTTTATCCATTCTTGGGGAATTTCACAATACGGGAAGAGCAGCGGATTGATGTATCTGTGCCACTGCCTGGGTTGCTCCTGCAGACGCCTCAAGGTCTTATTCAGTGTGCCGTTAAGGTATTTGTACGACAAATAAATAAATAAATAAATAAATAAAAGAGAGGCTAAAGAGGTGATAGCAATAGGTTTCAAGTGACTAAATTGAAAAAGATGATATAACAGCAAGTAAGAACAGTAATGAGCCGTGATGACGGCTTCTGTTTAATTTTAAGTGACGCGGTTGTGAATGGCTGGTGGCTGTCACGCTTTCATTCGACTGCGATTTTGGTAGCAAAGAGAAGGCTGGACGGTAAGTATAGCCTCAAGAATCCGTCAGGATATCAGGTGAGTGCTCCGCTGCCTTCTGGTGTTCTTTTTCTTTTTTTGGAAGACATTCATCGATTTGATCGACTTGTTCCAGTTTTGGGTCTGGACAGTGCCTGTCTTTTTTCGATCCGTGTTTTTTCAGTGTTCTTTGTCAACAACACAGCCCGGTCGCCCACCTCTCCCCCGCTTACCTGTACTGTTTTTTTTTTTTTTTCTGTGTAATGTTGTTCAAGACTGTTTTTTTTGCTTAAGTTGGTATTATTCATTTTTTACTAACTATTCAGTTTACTAAAAAGTTTGCAAACAAATGGAGATATTTGAAAAATTCAAAAAGATTTGTAATCTGGGCATCAAAGACTGTTGTTCTGAGCATAGTTTCATGGTCTTTGAAGAAAATTGAATTTTTTCACTGAGCTTCACGTCATTTAACAAATTAAATATATAGATCTACAAAGGATTAGTTGAAACACAATTGTGTGCTATTTTTCTCTTTAAATACATTTCATTGATTTCAAATTTTTATTCTCCATAAACCAAAAATTTTTGAAAACAACTTAAAAAAATAAAATAGAGCTTCAATTTACATTTCTTTACTTTTATTTTATATAAAGAGATGTCATACGTTCAAAATTATTGTTATTTTTTCCTCAGATACCTAACGAGAGTCACCACAAATCACAATGCCTGCCAAATCAGCTGCAGAGCGGATGCGGCAATACCGACAACGCATGTCAGAGGAGGCAAAGAATGAAATGAAGAAAAGAAACAGTGAGCAGCAAAAGAAGAGCAGATTGAAAGAGAAGGAAAAAGTTAGTTTTTGATATGGGACTTAGTTTTATACGGACAGTATCGGTACCTAGAAAAATGTCTTTTTTAAAAATAAGAACAGATGATTACTTTTCATTTGTAGGCCTATTGTTTTATTTTCTGGTCCCTCTATGTAACAAAATATGTAAATCTCTTCATTTTATGCCTGTTATGCCTGTATAAGGTAATCGAAATCGACCAGGTATGAACTTGAAGTTTTCATTTCTGCTCTGACCGAAAGTGTATTGTTTGATAAAACACCGTATGTAAATCCTGCCTTTTCCAAGGGTTCGAGGGAACAGGAAGTTTTGTCTGAAGCTATTTAAAAAGCGCTGTAGGTAGTGAGTGCAGCCTTCGGCCGCACGACCAAATGAGTGTTGAAGAACCGACTTGAATGTGAAAGCTATTAAATGTACAGGTATTATTTGGCGAGTAGGACAGTGACGAAAATATGCAGTGCTGACAAGATGGTCATGAAAGTTGATAGAGCTTCAGCTAGTGCAACTCAGTCTGATTGGGGTGCTAAATGATAACAAGGGATGTTTTCGGGAACGAACACATAAAAATTATAAAAATTAAAATAATGAGGTACATAACCTTCCTGTCGCTGTCCACGTGTTGAGCGTTCAACCGTTGAGCTATGGTTGAGGAAATGGTTCTTCAGGCTTTTCAGAATTGAGTGGGAAACATAAGAAAATGTAGGACGCAAGGACCATTCGAATGATTTACCCTTTCCAATGACAGGCCTCAAAATGGGTGACAGTGAAAGAATTTCCTGATTTCTTCATGTAATCTTCAGCAACAGCCTCACATGCGTGTTAAAAAAGTTGACGAAAAGAAACCTCTACACTCAATTTAGAGAGTTCTGCCCAGACAAATTTAAGTGGTAAACAGCATCCTCAAAATCTTTTTTTGCACTCCCTGTGTCGCTTTCTAAAAATGTGAATTTTTAAATAAAAACTGCAGGAACAGATGAGACATGAAAACCTTGATTAAGGCAAGCTTCATCGATCTATGCTGTCACTTCGATGTATTTCAATGACATATATAAGCTCTAAGAAATAACTATATCTTTTTCTTTATGATTTTTCTTCACTTGATGAAATCGGTACCCTACGTGTACATGTATTTGGTCGACCTTTAGAGGATGGCTCTGTTATAAAATAAACAACCCTTTCTGTTAATGTTATGTAAAGCCACATTATATTGAAGTGGGGCATGGGACAAAAATGGTTGAAAAACACTTGTGTAATTAAATACATATACTGTATGTATTGTTTTCTTGATAAGGGAAAAAACAAATGATTGGCTGAATTTGTCGTTTGCATTGACACAGAAAAATTACATCAATACGCAGCACTCACATCTGCTCACAATCTGCCTCTCCACCCCTTTCCATTCCTCCAAAATACACCATATTTTGAAATATGATCTGAATAATTTTTGTGAAACCACACAGCCAGGTATTCATGAATATTAATTGTTATCACCCTTCCCAATATTGGAAGCAATAATACACATGTACATGTATATATAAAAAATATTTTCTTATAATTATTCTAATTTTAATTTTTATTAATTGTTAGCCCTTTTTTAGACAGACACGGTCGAAAACAAATCCAAAGAAGAAGTAGAAAGTATGCATTAACATTTTTGAGATCATACTAACCATTGGGAGGGAGGAGAGACTTTCTGTTATCGAGGGGCCTTTCTTTTATATTACCGAAGGAATGGGGCTTTCTGTAGCCTAATACATGTAAAAACTTGTAGCTCTAGGTACTGAGAATCTATGATCTTTCTTGCTTATAAGAATAATAAATTTGTCCTAGATCTCCCCCCCCCCCCCACCCCCCCAAACAACTCTAAAGAAATCCGTCAAGTAATCCATACTTTGATCACCTTTCGCAAGCTTAATCAGTGATCGTGACAACATGACTACATGTGCTGAAATTATGAAGTATCACCCACCTCTACCTCTATGTGCGATGTTAGGTGAGGCTCAGAGCCACCTGATGCGAGTGTGACTTTTGGGAGGGTAAAGAAGGGACGAAGACCTGCTCATATTGCTATACCTGGAGGCACCAGCACCGATTTGAAAAACGCTGGATTTATAAAATATCCGCTAAAGGATTGCAGACTAGCAATTGGCGTTCTGCTCCAGATGGGCCTCACGGCAAAGAAATGGCTCCCTAGCGCTTATAAATAGAACGTGGCATGAAGGAAAACTCCCTAATACATGTAACTGGAAAAAGGCGGTGGTGACAGCAATCCCTAAATCGGGGAAGGATGGTACCGAACCATCACATTATAGGTCAATCTCCCTTAACTCTTGCATCTGCAAAGTAGGGGAACGGATGGTGAACCACCGACTGACCTGGTATCTAGAAGAGCGCAAGCCTACGACAAGGTTTGTAAAGGCGGGCTACTCCTCAAACTACTCAAAGCGGAGGTCAAAGGAAACTTGTACAGCTGGGTAAAAGATTTCCTACACAATAGAACAGTTCGCATCAGAGTGAACGGACAGACCTCAAGCCAACTTACCATGGAGAATGGCCTGCCGCGAGGTTCAGCGTTAAGCTGCACGCTCTTTGCAGCTTACACCAGCGACCTTACTCAACACCTGAGATGCAAAAAAGCGATGTATGCCGACGATATGATAATCTGGACGACAGGAAAAGGGGTCCAATGGCTGCAGCGAGACCTTAACCAGGACCTCGCGACGCTTGCCTGCTACTGCCGATTGTGGAAGATGGAGATAAACGTCGATAAGACCGTTTATCAACTCTTCACCAATGGCAAAAATGCCCAGAAAGCCACCATCACTCTCAAGATCAATGGTCAGATACTTAAGAGGGAAAGCGCACCACGATACTTGGGAGTTGAACTTGACAGCAGGCTCAACTTGCAGACGCACGTCAACAAGCTCGAGTCTGAGGCTAAGAAGCGGTTAACAGTGTTAAAAACGCTCGCCAGTACCAACTGGGGTGCCACTGAGAAGGTACTCAGACAACTATATCTAGCCCACGTCCGAGCAGGCCTGAAGTATAGCATGCCACTGCACTCAATGGCCAGCGACCAAACGCTGTCGGCGCTGGACCTAGTTCAGAACAGCGCCTGAGACTCATAACAGGCTGCCTCAAAACCACTCCTACGAATGCTCTGGAAAGCATGACTAATGTGGAACCATTGGCAACCAGAAGGGAAGGAAGCGTACTGCACCAGTATGAGAGGATAAAAAGGCTCGAGCCGGACTATCCGGCACGGGAGGTGATCAAACTCGACCCGCCACCGAGCATACTCCAGAAGAAATCGTTCCTGGGCGAAGCCAAACGACTAACTGAGGAGTATGGGCTAGAACAAGACAAAAGAGCCATCTCACGCCTCCCTGAAAACCCCAGCGGTCAAAACCACGCTTCTAGACACTAGCATGACTAAGGAGGTCAATCCCACGATTCTGAAAACGGCGGCTGGTGAGACTATTGATTCGTACCCAGCATACATGATCAAGGCTTATACTGACGGCTCGGCAGTACAAGCGACTACGAATACGGGGTGCGGAGCAATAATCTATTACCCTGACGGCACCGACACCGAAAAGATCTGTGGACCGTGCGGGGCGAACGGCTCCAACTTCGACGCTGAGGCGACAGCGATTTGGAGAACATTGATTACGGTTTTCAACGGCTTTGAAAACGGAACAGTATCGCCAGAAGATATTGTTGTGTTCTCAGACTCAAGGGCCACACTGATGGCCGTCCAATCGCTCAACCACAAGCTCGAGGCACACGGCACAGATAAGATCAGACATATCTGCCACCAGATCATAAGTGGATATGGTGTCGAGGTCCACCTCCAGTGGATCCCCGCGCACACAGGAATCCGGGGCAACGAGATTGCAGATAGCCTAGAGAAACAGGGGACCAGGGGCGAACAGCCAAAGCACCCCACGTCTTACCCAGTTGCCCGAGCCAGAATCCGCGCTCACGGACGCAGGAAATGGCTAGATCAATGGGCTAACTCAGACAAAGGACAGACAAAGGGTGTACCAGCACCAGAACAAACCAGATACCAAAGACCCGATATTGACACTAGAGCGAAAATACGCGACAATCATACAGCGTATGAGGTCGGGACATGTCCAGTTGAACGCGCATCTAAATCGCTTCAACCCACTCCGTGAGCCAGTATGCAGACACTGCGGGTCCCCGCAGGAGACAGTCAAGCATATCTTGATAGAGTGCCTTGGACTATCACCACTCAGACCCCGCTACCTCTCAGATACCCCGACAGTCTCTAACTGCCTATAGGGGGGAGAGAAACAACTTAGAAATACTGCCATATTTGCCATCGCCGTCACGAGTGAAAACTCGAGTGAGCACTTGAGCAATTGGCGTTGCTTCTGACAGCCTAATCAGCGGAGCCCGCATAATTCGTCGAGAAATGGATTAGTCTTACCTCTGAGCAGAGAAATTAACCACTTTTTTTAAACCACATGTATGAGATCTTTTTATTATTTTTTCTTTTTCTTTGAAGTGACAGTTGAAACAAGAAAAATAAAAACAAGAAAGCAGCATTGAATAGCTTAGGTCCAGTAGTTTTGGCCACCACCAAACCCTGCTGCGTCTCTGATTTTGCCGCTTGTACTCTGTAAAGCAAGGTACATTATATACTATGGTGATGTGTACTTGTAGGCCTACCCACTAGGCACGTGGTGTTGTGATGTCATCAATCGATAAAGCCATTCCCACATGTATAATGTTCAGATGCAAGACTGTAGGTCTACTGTGTTGTTCCACCTTGCTATCAGTGGGGGAGAACGACCGTTATACGGTGTAATAATGTCCTACTCATACCCTGCCTCCTCTGGTTTCACGCACTGTTGTTCGCTGCATTACATTACCCTAACCATTCCCTCCTCTGGATCATTGGTGCTAAAAGCGTTTGAACCAGGCTTTTGTGGGTACTACAGTTTTCATCTGGCAGGAAATTCAAAGACACGTTGGGGTAAGCGAGCTTAATGACTTCGAATTATTGCAAACTGGTTAGTCCAAATTCGAATTATAGGAGAAATATTAATAGAGATAAAGAAAAAAAAACAAACGAACTTTGAAATTACTTCTAAAAAAATTCGGATTATCAAAGTTCGATTTACGTGGACTCCACTGTCTAAGTTAGAACTGTGTGCTAATTTTTGCCCTTCCCTCATAATGGAAACAGTTCGTTTGGCTTAAAATGTTTCATATACCATGGCTTTGGATGAATATTTAAAAAAAAACAAAAACAGTAGCCTCTCACACACCCTCAAACACGTACACATATGAAAAAATACCCTTCTCCCTTAAAAAAAAAAAGGTCACCTTCAAAATAATACTGCTTCCATCCTTTAATAATAATAATAATAATAATAATAAATAGAATTTCTATAGCGCATTTCTAATAAAATTATTACTCAATGCGCTGTACATTGCATCAATAACTCATGCATACACTTTCCAAATATCATACTAAAACACGCACTCTCATCCATACAAACTTTCAGTTTTACACACATAGACGCTCTTAGTCATATAACACTAGCTTATATAATCAATTGTAACATCAAAGTACAGAATAGAATTTTGAACATTTAAAAGTTTCGGAGGAAAAGGTGATGTTTTACGCTTTTCTTAAAGCTTTCAAGATTCGGTGATTCACGAATGTTCAAGGGTATCTGGTTCCAGACAAAAGGTCCAAAATAGTTGAAGGATCTATGGCCTATAGTTTTATAGTTTTTAGATGGGATTCTTAGGATTGTTTTGTCACTTGATGATCTTAGTGAACGAGATGGTGTGTAAACTTGTAAAGAATTTTTGAGATAGCTGGGTGCGGTGTTATTTAAACATTTATAGCAAAAAACAGCAATTTTGTATGTAATTCTTTCTGTCTCAAATGGTTGACAGTTTAGTTCATCTAAGCGAGGTAACTCAATAAATGCATAGCTCGATTTAACAGACTCTCGATGTCAGTTTTTATGGTCCCTTTCTGAGATATTTTAATTTGCAAAGAATGACAACATTTACGAATGGCAATTTTTTAAATCACTGCAAAGCCATATTCTTTAAGCGTAGTTCATCTAAGCGAGGTAACTCAATAAATGCATAGCTCGATTTAACAGACTCTCGATGTCAGTTTTTATGGTCCCTTTCTGAGATATTTTAATTTGCAAAGAATGACAACATTTACGAATGGCAATTTTTTAAAACACTGCAAAGCCATATTTTGGATTTTCCTATTTGGGTGCGTAACTAAATTTAAAACACAAGTTTCGACATAAACTGGAACTTTGTTTCATGGCCATTTGTCACTGTCAGCTGTCTTAAGTCTTATTGTTTTCTCAACTGTCCCCATGCACTTGACAAGATAACTTGGAAACTTTCCGATTAAATGAAAGTCAAGGAGTTGAAGGAGAGCAAGTTTTATGTCAAGTCGAACAAACCAGTGGAGCAATTTTACTACAACAGATTGCACTAAATAAGGCAGAAATTCTCTTGCAGCTGTAATCACCATGAAACCGCAGAAACAGTATCTAGTCTGTAGCTGTATGTCAAGGGTAATTGCCTTTTGGCACTGAATCAATCCCTGGAAACGATGGCCCAGCTACACCACAGCGATACTCTTTGGGAGGGTGGTGTATCTGAGACCCCAGGACATACGACTAAGGGTAAAACAATAAAATCCTCTTCGTGATACCCCAAGACGTACGAAGAGGAATAGTAAAGATGCATATGTGCATATTTTAAAGAGCAGTTTTAAAACTATGGGAAGGTGGGCAAGCACATCATTGAGGAATACCTGGAATTTCAAGAAAAAATTCCCAGAAATAAGACATACATGGGCCCATTAGACTCACGGCATGCAGCGAAGACTACAGATAAAGTATACTATGATGTATATTTTGTGCAAAAGTACAAAGCACTTTGAACTGGCTCACAAGA
This sequence comes from Onchidella celtica, assembly GCA_963931925.1. Taxonomy (NCBI): domain Eukaryota; kingdom Metazoa; phylum Mollusca; class Gastropoda; order Systellommatophora; family Onchidiidae; genus Onchidella; species Onchidella celtica. The sequence continues at coordinate 43,131,471 of OZ007574.1, forward strand.
AAATAGCAATTGTGGGAATGTATCATCCTAACAAGTCCATTATACCTGAAGAATTCTTTTTCGTGCAAAAATGAATGTCCTTCTTCATTCAACACTTCAACTTTTTTGACAAATAGTGGTGGAAAATGAGAACAAAGCAAAAGTCATTCTCTTTTCTTATATATACAGGTATAATGAAGATAAAAGTGGCGTGGATTCATTGGTCTGGGTAGTAAAATTCATTGGGTTATGAGCAAGCATCGAATACACTGTCAACCATTTGCGCTTTTTTTCTTTGTGTGTGTTGTTGCGGGCAGAACTTGAAAAACATCAATCTGGATGTGCAAAAACCCCAAATGGGAAAACAGTAACAGCAAATCTAGAACAGCACTACATGTACTGTCTTGGGCACTACTTATTGCCTCTGTGCAAAACCTGCAGGGACAGATGAGACTTGAAAACCCTGATTAAGGCAAGCTTCATCCAAGGTCTAGGAAAAAATCTCATCCAGCCATGGGCAGAAGGTCAAGAACTAAGCATGCATATCATAAAGGGCTTGATCATAATCTATTTCATGGTAGGACAGTTTCCTATAAGACCAAATCACCACTATTTAGTATACATTTTGATCAGGTCCGATAAGACCTGATCACCACTCTCTCATCATTGTCGTCGGGTTCTATAGGGCTCAGCCACAACCCTCTCTTTCTTGTGGTTAGGTCATATAAAACCCTATCACAAAGTAATATTCTGTACTTCTACTGCCGTGTGCTAATGCATGGCGTTCCTCACACGCGTTACCGAAGCCAAGGGTTTATCCTCTGTGTCTACACATCCCCTCTCCCTACCCCTCCCCGCCTAGCACTACAAAAAGAAATAGAGGTCTTATATATGCAGGGAGTTGCTCAGTCGTTTTCAGCAGCACAGTAGTAGATCTAGTGCACTTGTTGTGCTCTGGTCGGAGAGAAATGTGTCGATATAAAGGGAAAGAATGGAATAACAGGTCGAGTTACAGGGAAATATTAAGTAGCATGTGGAGACAAAAATACACAAGCATGTTCTTCCAAATTTTGCTTTCTGAATGGGGAATTACACTGCACTCATCAATATATAAAAATATGTATTGCTTTAAAAGACCAGTATCTTTATCCCTGTACTTAAATAACAGAAACGCATTTTTCAGGTTAGGTGGCATCCTAAAAGGTAACATGTATTTTGATTAAGCACTTGAATTGATACCTCGTTTTCCAATGAAATTAATCAGCACAAAAGAAGCTGTGACACCGTGTACTGGAAACTTAACCCCAATGCCAATAGTACTAGAAAACACAGCATCAGTGTTTTAATTTTAAATAAACGAGGAAATCTGACAGGTGATAACAATACCAGGTCTGGCTGTAATATATATTATTGCTTGGTTAATTTACAAGTGTTCGTGAGAAAGAGACAGCAACTTTGATTTATCAGAATAAGAAAATAAATTACATAATTATGCTCTTGGACCTGCAAACAAGGACAGAGTGGTGTGGTATTTCAGGCGAGAGATTTTTAGTATGATCCACAACCTTTTTTTATTTTTTATTCTTCTTATTCCCCTTTTCCTGTTCTTCTTATTAATTATACAATTTAACCACGTGGCCTGGGAAAACCTGCTTCCCTCTTCATTCTTGCTCTCCATAATCTCACATAAGATCCTCCTCCCATTCGCCTTTCTTTCATTGAGGAAATCCCACTAAAATGATTGTATGTCAAATAGTCTCCCAAGCGCAATAAGCATGCAGTGCATGTTATTCCTATTATTAGTGAAAAATGTACCAAACTGAAGGTTCTTGAGAAGATATATATATAACTCTTTGTCAGTCTTTAAAAACAAATGGCTAAAGAATGAAATGGATGAACAGACGGGCCATTTGCAATCAAAGTCTACCCAAACACAAATCATGGCCAAATTTAATGTGTTTTGATTCTGCAGCTCAGTAGATTATCCTGACTGGATGGGTGCACAGCTCAGAAATTTATAAGAGATTACAGTGGGACCTACCTAATAATACTAATATGAAATTCAGGGGACGGACAATTGCATTTCGTATTAAAAGTGTTTTGGATGAAGAGTTATTGTTTTAAAATCACCATTTCTCGTCTCTGACAGAGAAACGATATAAGACACCTTGGTAATTTTCTTACCCCCCCTTGATGTGCTGTTTCCAACAACGAAACTCCACTTTGTATGTGTGTTTGCATGTCTATGTGAATGAGATGCACCTTTAAGCACAGTAGCCCAAAAGGACAGCCAAAACTGTGGGTGGCGATCCAGCAGTTGTCTCGAGTATAATGTATACTACTGAACAAGTACTGTTACTGTTTGTTAATAATTGTTTTGTAGCCGAGGTGACACCCACGACATATTCGTAACGGCCCATTGAATAGTGGGAAGGCGAGAGGGAGACTGGTTAAAAAAAACAAAAAAAACAACAAATAACGCTACTCTCGGCAGCGGTGCCTCTGTCTGGTATGTTCATTGGCCAGTTCAATGACACTATAAGTATATATCATTCCCCCCAACCCCACCCCACCGCAACACATCAAGTATGGCTGGTTAGTCTTGCTTGAAATTAATTAGCTGGTGTTGTTTTATTTCACATCAAAGACACTGCGCTTTCGAGACAGCGCCCTCACTCGACCGAGTAAGTGAAAGAATCTTTCGGATAAAAAGGGATTGACATGATTTTCTTTAAATGTGTAAAGAGGTTTGAGGTGTGAAACAATAAGGAATATAATTATAGAAGAATTTCAGTGGGACCATGGAAATCTGTTGGATAAAGAGAAATTTCTTATTATCCAACTGTTCCACTGTACTTTAAACCATTTCCTGTCATTTATCACCTACTGTGTGCTAGCAAGATGGTTTCTAAGGTTGAAATGAAACAAGAATACCTGGCTTTGGCTTTTCATTCATGAAGGTACCATCACATTTTTACTGCATTTTGTCCCCCATACCTCATTTTTCAGTGATTCTTTACTTTCCTCAGACAAGAAAGATGCTGAGAAAAGGAAGAAAAGGTTTACTTTGGAAAAAATACAAGCTGTGTGAAGTAGTGTGAAGAAACTTGAAGCAGATAGTCCAAACTGATTTTTACTTTTTAACAAAACTCACCAATTATTGTCTAATCTGACGGTGCTTGCTTTTCTAAGAATTTTGACACAAAATTTATTATTTTAGCCTTTTTCAAAAAAGGGAAAAAAATGCCTCAAACTTTGACCACTCATAAAATGACAATTTATTGGGTGACAGTATTGAAAATTCCTGGTTCCTATGTCAGTGGGGAACATCATGCTAATTTTTTTTTTTTTGAGGGGTACAAACATATACTATATATCATCTCATTTTAGTAATGAAATTTCATCCAAAGTTTTTGTGAATTCTTACAAAGGAGACAAAAATAATGATTGTTTTTCACATTGGAAAAGGCTTCATGCTCGGCCATTGTGACTCATCACTGAACGTTGGACAATGGTGGCAAAATCAAACAAACAGTGGGTCTATAAAAACAGTAAACATTTTGCACCAGAACCCCACATTTGATTTTGGCGGAGGTTCATTTGTGCAGTTATGATGGGGACACAGTGGTCTAGGCGCAAGGTGCTTGCCTCTCATGCCAAAGATACCGGGTCAGTTCAGTGGAAGTTTGGGATTTTTCTCATATTTTCCTGTCCCTGATCCTGTGATAGGTAGGATTGAGCACCTAGACTTCTCTGTTACGGATGAAAAATTTGGAGGGTCCCTGTGCACCTTCCACATGTTAAAGATACCTTGGCAGTAGGAAATTGTGAAGAGCAGGCCGTACAAGGCCCCTGCAAAATTCTAAAAAAAATTATCCCTACCACAACAAGAAAAAGAAAGAAAGAAAAAGTGAGGTGTCAATGCCAAGGGCAGCGAACCTCCTAAAACAAAGACCTAAACACATAAAGTTTTGTATTTCCACCAGTTTTTCGGTCAACATACTTTTCAATTAATAATTTTCAAAGGAATTTCAACTCAAAACACCCATGAAATATTCACTGAATTAAGTCTCATTTTTTGGCTTTCTCTGTGAATTATTTGCAAAAGTGCGCTGCAGCAGCACGGCACTCTGCAATCCTTTGCTACATGGGGGGTCAAATTGATATATATGGCTCCGAGCGAAAATTGCATGATAGTATCTTGTTCAAGCAATAAAAAGATTCAATTACACACATTAAACAATACAAAAGATTATATTTCAACGGAGGAAGAATTGAACTTTATTTTGATCTATGATATGCCATTTTACATCAACTCACAGCCGTAGTAGCATTATAATATTGGCCTAAAGGTATATATACCAAAAGGGGATTTCGCCCCTTGAGCAGGGCGGTTTGGACTTGAAATCGTTGAAGATACATGATACAAAGCATGAGGACAGGCACTTCTCTCCTAAAATCCGCTAGACTCTACAATGAACACAACCACATGTTGGTTATAAGCTCTCAAAAACAGCCTTGAAAAGTTAATGTCTTAAGTTTTGAGTTTGAGTTTGGGTTTAAAGGCACAACGGCATGTTTAATGGCCACACTACGCCTTCCATAGTTTTTTTTTATTATCTCACTTTGGACTAGTTCTAAGCTCTCAGATCCCTGCAAGTAATATCAAATAAAAGTGGAGTTAAAAATCTAACAGGAAAAAGCCTGTACTGTAAAGCATGTTTATATATATATGAGTCTTGTAAGTATGATAAAAATCTATTTAACTTGCAGAGTTCGGTTCCCTTCAGAAATGACAAGATGAGCTGCCGGTCCATGTCAGAAATAATTCTTTCACGGATCTGCAGGCATAATGCCTTCTCTGGATGTACGTGAAATCTACACATGCGTGGAAAAATTAATGTCTTCGACTGTTGAGATGAATACAATATCCTTGTCTCAGTGAAGAGCTCTGTTATTACTCGTGCCCACACAGGAAACCAACAAATTGTAACAAACAGTTTGTTCAAATCATAGGATCTCACAGCCTCATATTCCTTATCAATTAAGTAGTAATATTCAACAAAGAAAAGAGTCAATTTTACAATAGTGTTACCTTGATTTCATGATCCTCAGAGCCAGACAACAGAAAATCTCCATGTAAAGTCAGTGTATTGACTGCTCCCTGATGCCGTGACAGTGTCTGGATTGGTAGAAGTTTTTCCAGGCCCCACATCTGGTTAAATGAAATAAACCTGACAGACCTTAGGAGGTTCTCGTAATAGGTCCTCAAGGGCACAAACAACACTGCAAAACCAGTTGTTATCTATGGTATGTTAATGGTGTCAGGATTCTAAAGTATCCCTGCGAGTTCAAATTCTGAACAGAGGTTCGTAGCACCTGACTAACTCTGTTCTGAAACACACTAGGCTTACTACAAATCTGCACTCACATGCCTTTGCATGAGTTTATAGAATATTTCTGTTTGTGCACTTAAGAGGTATAATGAGTTATATGTGCTACATGAAAATGACTTTGTATTTCATTCCTGTTTCTGCCCTCCACTTCTTCTGTCGGTACAAGTACTTCTCTTCCCAGCACTTATCATGCTTTCACTTTGCAATAGGTGAAGCTGCCAAATTGAAAATCTTGGAGGAATGTCTTGTTTTCAGCAGAATCTTCTTTGTCATTCAGGACAGGAAACTACATGAGTGCTGTGTTTCCCCAGGCTGACTTAGTAACTATCCGTTTTCATGACCTTTTCACAGTGACTACAGTTTACTTGCTTTGCAGGGAATCTAAAAGGTTTATTACAAAATTCACTATACTATCCGAAAGTCAAATCACAGCAATGAGATTCACTTGTTTTTCAGTTAGTAGACTTCATGTCCGTGGGGCAATTTTGTGTACCATTTTGGACCCAGATGTCAGTGCTCAGTTTTCTCATTTTTTTTTCTATAAAACCAGCAATTCTTCTCTGGCTTAATGACCATGTCACAGTGGATGAGCTGCTGCAACAGGACATGGTCCTTTCATAGTACCTTAACTGGTGAATTCTTGATGTTTTTGGCAGATTATTACTTTGAAACAGCTCATCAGATTTTATAATTCAGACTTTCAGTCAAGACTATGGAGGTTTCATCAAATCACACAATGACTTCAGCAGAACTGCATGGATATTTTTTTCAACAGGTCTATTTTGAATTCTTATGGTTGATGGTAAAGAAAACTGTTGTACCCTTGCACATAAATGGGGGATGAAAACTATAAATACGAAATATCATTTTGCAAAATGATGGTAAAGAAAACTGTTGTACCCTTGCACATAAATGGGGGATGAAAACTATAAATACGAAATATCATTTTGCAAAATGATGGTAAAGAAAACTGTTGTACCCTTGCATATAAATGGGGGATGAAAACTATAAACAAAATATCATTTTGCAAAATATAATGTTCGACTAGAACTCCAAAGGGCGACCGTGAATGTGTCTGTTTAAACTACTGAGATTTCTGACTATGGGAGGATAAATATAGCTGTGAACTCTTTAAAATGAGTATCAATTTTCACTCAACCATCACCATAATGGAAAAAAGACTTTGGCTAAGAGACAGCTCGGCTCACAGAACTTTGTAATGCAGCAAGACTTCAATAAGATTACAGTAAAACCTCGTTATACCGCCAAGTAAGGGGCAAACAGAAAATTGGCGGTATAACGAAAATACCATGTAGAACAAGGGAAATAAGTAATTTACCAACATTGGACTGGCTAAAAAAGGAACATGTCGAAAATACTGCAGTTATCTCCCTTATCTCTCCACTGGCCATAAACCGCCGTTGTCATTTTGAAGTTTACATTGCTTGCATTTCTATTTTTTTGGTTGTTGTTGTTTTTTGTGTTTATGTGTGTTGGAGTTTATTCATTCAGGAAATCGCACCTTAAGGGTAAAAGTATTATGTACTGCAACACGACAAATAATGCTACATTACAATTCAGCAACAAACGTGTGTTGTTTGCATCGTACCCCGCGACCGGTATGAACCAGTTGAAGCATCACCTCGCGCGCGCTTATGTTCGTTCGCAAACTCTCTATTGAACTGTGACCCGTCTTTCCCACTGCATGACCCATCAGTAGGCCTATCAGGACTTCAAAAGCGAAGACTGTGTAGTAGGATTGGTGTTTGAGTAACAAGCACAGACTTGTGGTGCCATGTGATGTTCCGTCTGTTAGGTGGATTTAGGTAGAGGTGGGGAGTGGGGATTAAATTTACGTTGGCGCTATAACGAGCAATATTTACTATACTCAAGTTATGAATGTAGCAGTCAAACTGTTGGCGGATGGCGGTATAACGACATTTTTAGTGACTTTGTTATAGGTGTCAGATCCGTTCCACGACGAAAAGCTGGCGGTATGCGGGAATGGCGGTATAACGGGGGGCGGTATAGCGAGGTTTTACTGTATATGCTTATAATGTTTCTTCTTCAACTTTAAAATTTTCACATCTGCCATTTCCTCTCCTAGTTGTGATTTGTACAACTACAAGTATATAAATTCTGTGACAATATTTTGATCCAATGTGCTGCTTGCCTCAGTCATTCAAAGAATGGCTCAGGGATGCATCTTAAGCTCTTCCCATTCCCTACGTCAGTGAAACAGACACACCATTACCTTTAATAAGACCAACCTTTGCATGGAGGATGCATTAGATCTATAAACATTTAACATTATGTACATTTGGATGACAAGACTTATCTTCACTTTCTCATTTACTACTCTGTAAAGGGAATGGTATAACAAATCAAAATATAGGCACAGGAGAAAGAGAAGTGAAGCTCATAACGCAGTTGTTGTGAAATTTGAAAGAACCAAGTTCCTCACAAATCTACACAAATTCGGAAATGGCTACCCTTTAAATTTTCCCAGCACCCACCATTGGCTTATGTAGTGGACCATCATGTTTAACGACACTGCTAATAACGAGACCTTTGCCAATAGTGCTAACATTTTAAATTCCTGTTTTTTGTGCAATATCAGCTATATAATAAAATATTTGAATAACGGCTTGAGTGTGTATGGCAAATGGTGGGGGTAACCCCCAGAATGTGTTGGGAGTCAGACTATAACAACATGTATTATTCTTTATTTGTTACTACCTGCCCACTGTGCCTGCATTGTGAGTTGTGGCCCAGCCTGGCCATCTCTTGCTTAGACCTAGTATGCTTTTTCTCCCTACTGACTGACAGCACACTAGATGCAGTCAGTTCAGAGGGATCTCATCACTCACTGAGGCTACAACCGTGTCTGCTCACTTCCTGTGATGTGATATAATTATTACATGTAGCACGGTCATTGATCATCACTACCACTAATCGCTGCATACTCTTTGTCTACACCGGGGCTTCGTGACCACATGCCTATACTCACAAATACATGGCCAGTCTGTTCCCATACTTTGAATGATACAGCATGAGAAACCACGTGAAACAAACGTACTGATCTGTCTCTAGCTTTTGCATCTGACTCTCTTGCAATTTGATCGAAACATGGCTACCGTCAGCACAAAAGGAAAAAAAATTAATGATGTGAAGGCAGAGATCTGCCGCCAGTCTGATATTATGTACGTTGATGTACAGGACATGCTAACATGGGAGGTAACCATAAAAAAAAAAAAATAGTGGGGTCTTTTTATCCCTTGCCTTGCTTTTTGTACTCTTTCCTGGAAGAGCGAAACCTTGGGTATAACGAGACATTTTTTTGGGTGACTAAGTTCCACTGTAATAGAACAACGCTCATATTCTTGCTGTAACAGACAAGCACGTCCACTACTGCCACCTCCTTATGACAGATCCATAATTACTAAGAACACACAGCGGCTAACACCAAAATTAACAGATGTCACCAGATCAATGAAGGACAAAAACGCTTCAAACCTGGATAGTACTATCATGCGATGCCGAAAACAAGAAGCGCCCAGATGGTGATGTGACTAGAGTGGTGACTGTTCCAATGTGACCACTTAAAGTCATGATAAATTCATGAGTCTCTCCATTATAAACTTGAATATTCTGGTTATATGTGCCTGAAATATTAAAAAATGAAGAAAAAATACAAGGCCGAGGAATTTCTGCTAACCCCTGAGGATGAGATCTTGCAACACAAATGAAACAGCACAGCATTAGCTTTGAAAGCTATTTGTGATAATTAACATGAAGTTCTGGGATGCTAATTCAATCAGAAGTGTTTTTCACTTACTTACTGAGTTCATTCAAACCCTAAAAAAAATAGAGCCTGTGTATTGTCAAGCAAAGCGAGGTGTTGGCAAGATGCATGGTTAGATTAACAAGGTTTGCTTCCAAAGAAAAGAGAAAAAAATGCACTAGTACTACTATTTCCTGTTGCAGCCCTGTCTGTCCTGGGCCATCTTTGGAAAAAATGGACAGAGCTTTATAATTTGGTCAAGGTAGCTAGATTGTGCTATCAGAGGTTGAACTGACACCATTTAACCATTACATGATAAATTTTACACCACATGTACATCATGAGGGTTCCATATGGAAGGTACTGTGTGTCAAATTGGGATATTGGCATAACAACATTTGAGCTAAGAAAGAGGAAAATAATTTATCATTTATCTACATTGAAAAACAACTGCAACTGCTGCAACATTAAAAATGTGTTTCTGTGCAATTTTTGGGGACAAAAATAACTTTTCAATTTCCAAAGCAACAGCAGTCTTTGAAGCAGTGAGGAAAAATCGAAGTAAGGGAAGTCGTCCAAGGGAACTAACAACATTCCTTCAATTGATCCCTTGAATATTCCTACACTAACACCCTCCCCAATCTGAAACACGACCATAATGAGCATTTTATAGGCTGTCTTTCCCAGGGACATACTCATGTGTTTCAGACAGTTTCTCACTCTTCGAGGGGCCAGTGCATTACATGCACGATGTATTGTTCCCCCTTGAAGGATAAATTAATTACAGCCACCAATGTTACCTTAGAATTACAAAGTCAAGGTTTAGTTACCGTGTTGCTATTAAAAAATAAAGTTTCAACCATGCTGCAGTGTTCTGACTGTGGGTACTGACAACACCTACCCCTGTACGCACACTTTCACTTTACCCTCCCCTTCTTTATGAGATTTGTAGTTCATGTGTTGTGCTTCTAACTTTCATGTGGAGCAGTACCAAAGAAAGTAGAATAGAATTTTTGGCAGATGTGTACTGTCAAGCAAAGCGAGGTGTTGACAAGATGCATGGTTAGATTAACAGGGTTTGCTTCCAAAGAAAAGAGAAAAAAATGGGCAGAGCTTTATAATCTGGTCAAGGTAGCTGGATTGTTGTGCTATCAGAGGTTGAGCTAAGTGGAGAGTATTTTTTTTTCTTGCTATGTGAACTTCTTTTTAACATATGTGCATTTTCTCACCAGAAAAATATCTCAGAAGCCACATACCAGTGTGAATGAAACAGCCTCAACAACAACAACAGCTGACTTTAAAATTTAATTTCTGACTGGTTTGTGTTCAGCGCACAGAGTGAAATATATAATTTGAATAAATGAAAGCTATTCAGTTCATCCTTTATAACCTGTAAAATGCTGCCATTTCACTGACTGTTTACCGCAGTCAAACATAAACTTATTGTTCTTATGAAATGGCAATGAAGCAGCAGCTTATCGGTAAAATATGGCAAAAAAAAAATTTATTTGTCTGTGACAAGCCACCAGTTAGTAACAATAAAGAAGCTACAATAATAATACCTCAAAAGAATTTGAAAGGAAAAAACAACGACCTTAAGGTCCTAACTAATAGCCTTCTTCGAGCCAAAATAGAAACAGAAAAAGAATTTAAAAAATTCTACCAATTTCCACTTATGTGTTAAAGTTTCCAACACAGAAGGATGTTTGTCACTTTCAGTCTGCACTCTGTAGTTAACACTTAATAAACTTTATATGATTTTGCCCAGAAAATGACAGCTTCCTCAATGGTAAGATTTTCTATTTTATAAATGGAAATACAAAAAAATATTTACTTAGATAATACACAATAGACTTCAAACTTCATGATCCTACACATCTATCATAAAGCAAATCAACCAGGATGAATGCAGACTCAGACATTTTCATTATGTACATCTCAATACAAAAAGGCAAAGCTTTTACCAATTGATGAGTACAGAGCTCTAAAGTAAGCCAACAAAATGTATGTTGAAAAAAAAAAGAACTCACATAAATCAAAATTTAATTCAAATTATTTAAGCATTTACCTGAATTACCTGCGATAATATACAGTTGGTTGGCTGCCAATGAATACACTGAGCCACATTGATGCTGTATGGATGTTAAGTGATCCATGTTTTGTGTACTCCACACTTGAATAGCATTATGAGAACCACTGTAAAGCTTTTCCTGGAAATAGAAGATCACATGCGGACAAAACCACAATTTAAAATAGATGTAAAGCCTATCAGAAAATTAACGGCAACCTGAGAGAAACTTATACCTGACCAAGAAATAATGTAAAAAAAACTCAGTTAATAAATGTATTTTTTTTTTTTACTAGATGAAGTTCCCGGCATTATCCGGGATAAACCTGTGAAACCACCCTTCCATCTCTCTCTCTTTTTGGTCTAGAAAGCTCCTCATATTCTTTAGTCTTACCAGAGAGTATAGATTTAAATCTATACTCTCTGGTCTTACTGCAGATTTCATGCGCACCAAACTACTATGCACTCATTTCTGGTGGGGAGATTGCGCGCACCGAACTGAACGTGTATTAATACATCGTTTCCGGTGCGGTGGGTTTACTACAGGGAGCCAAAACAAAGATCATCGTATTTTACAACTTTTTATTTAAAAATACCTGCCTACTCCTCCGTTAATACTTAGCCCACACGCTTCAAATTTTACACACATCGACCGTAAACCCTTCCTACTCCAAGTTTTTAGAACAGGGACACGCTATTATGATCTATTTTTAGTACCGTGACGCAGTTTCCCTCATCGTTCATTCGCCGAAGGAAGCAAATTGTGGATTAACGAAACCATGGATCGCCCGTAAACTTTACCGAAAAAGGGTAAACAAACTCCAGTCCAGAGTAGGCTCGGAATCCGAGTCGATACTGATTCTGTCATTGTATTTTTTTATTTTTTTTGTCTGTGGAAGGAACTTTACTTTGTGTACTAGATCTAGTACATTATAAGTAATGAAGATATTTCTCCCGGGCAGGGCCGGGTAACTCAGCTAGTATAATATAAAGTGTGACTTGTGACTTAACATGCGTTTAAAGCCGACCCCTCCAATTGCTTGACAATTTAACATTAGACAGGAAATAGCCTGGCATAAACTGGGGGCATAAATCTTTCTCCTCCCGTCCACTCATCATATCCTTTTCTGGAGCTTTTAGCAGTAGTAGTCATTAAAGAGATTAAATTTCAGCGGTGATCTGTGTATGGACCAATGAAAATAAAGTACATTCAGTATCAACAGAAGTGCCAAGATGTAATTGGCCCAGCGTCCCCAGTCTCCTGTGTTATCAATCCTCTACTACATGTATGTTGCAAGTAGTCAGTCACCAAAGCCGAGCAAATAGCAGAATCAACAGGGAGAGTCTGTTTCTAGTTTACATGAGAAATAGTCATCAAAACCTACAGACTGTCCTGTTCTGGGATCTCATGGACAAAACTTCCTAATCAGGGTCGCAATGTCAAGAATGCATTCCATCATCAATTCAATCAAACAACGTTCAAAGACAATGCAGATTCAAGACAGACGGAAAAACAACAACAACAACAACAGCAGATTTTTTAACCATTCACGGCAGGGATACACATATAAGTCGAGGTGAATATCTGTTCAGTGACAAGCAGCTGATCCCATTCAAGTGTACCCATACAGTCCCAAATTGTTTTGCCTTCCAGATCCAACCCTTTTTACAGACTTTTTCTGAGCAAGAGATCTTTTAAAAAAGTTATTCTGGGTTACAGAGAATTGCATGCTGGTTTGATCATTTAAATTTTTCCATCTTCCAGCCTCATCTGAGACTATCTTTCCTTTCTAAGGGTCACACCAACTTTTTCCCTCCTTGGAAGTCTGTCATTCCATTACATAATGATAGCATAAAACTCTTGTGCGTCCTCCTTCTCCCTATCACACCCGCCTCATTTTCTGGAAGCATTTCTTTCAATACAGTAGGACACAATCATCAAATGTGAAAGGGGCTGCTGGATTAATATAGCTTTAGTCCACGCCTCAACAACTGTTTTTCGCTACTATCTTATAATGTACATACTGCATTTTGTCAGCCTTCTCTCATGGGATAGGTAAAATGGCCTACTGACCTTGAATGTCTGCAACCTCGCCGTTGATGTCAGTAAACCAATAGAACAGTGGTTCTCCTCGTGGGCGATATCAGCCCCCTGGGGAAGTGATTCTCATTTCCAGGGGTGGGGGGGGGGGGAAGAAACGAAGAAAAGGGCGACAAGGGGGCGAAAACGAGGAATGGAGGCGATACGGGAGTTGGGGGGAACCAGAATGAAGAGCAATTTGGGGACAAATACATGTCAATTGTCAGACATTGACTTCTTCAACAGCATGCTTAGATGGATTTGATGAACAGAAATGGGTTGTTTTGTTGTAGTTTTTTAGCACATTGATAAAGAATGGTTTCTGCTTTATAATGAATCATCAGCATGCTGGCTGTCTTTTTTTTCCGTGAGATACTAGGGGGGAGGAAGTGGGCGATGAACGAAAATTTGGAATCTAAGGGGCGATCGCATGAAAAAGATTGAGAACGACTGCCAAAGAAAGTGAAATCGAGCTGGGGGATACTTTAGAATAGAGGGGGATGTTCTAGGATATCCTAGATTATCAGGGGGGTTAAAATAGGATGGGGGATATTCCAGGATGTCACACCGGCAACCGTACTTGACGACGGCAAGCGTTTGCAAAAGGGCCAACTGCGCCGGCGCCTCGATCTCAGCCAATGTAGGCCTATCTGTGTGTATAGCCAATGGCTACCGCAGCCCTTTTTCGCCTGATTAGTCAGTCTGACTACCACCACAAACCGATAGACCTCATCTCCCCCCCCCCTCCCTCCCCGGTCCAACAAAACACGTAGATCTAGAGCTGCATCTGTAGGTAAATTGCAGTATTGGCCCCGTTAGATCTAGATCTATTGTGATTTGGTTGCCGTCGTGCAGAAACCTCATAAGCACCACGGTGAAAATTTTACAGGAGAGACAAAAAACTGTTTTTCTCTCCAAATGTTCAACTGAAAGTTATCCCATTTCTTCATGACATTAAAATGTACTTTAAATTCTCATGCATTATTTATCAATTTGTACTTTCTTGCTTCTTTGTAAATGCACATTGGAGTTTTAGTCCCTCATTTTCCGCCGGGCAGACACGCGTGGGTGACTGTCAGAAAATTGTGGCTTTTCAATTGCATTTGACAGATGAAGCTAGATCATGGCTCGATGACCTCACACCTGACCAAGAGGCAGTCCTGGCCCAACATCCAGTGCGCTTTCAAAGAACTTTTCATTGAGCACAATAACGCGAATAGTCCAGATCACATCACACCAATACTCGTAAATTACATTCAGTGCTTGCTCACAGATCCCATTTGCGTTATATTCTTCCAAACTTACACCAAATCCCATTGACAACCAATAATCCAAAATCAAAATATGACTAATACACAGTGGCTCTCTGCCGGCCATCACTAATTAAAATGCAATATCTCAATAATGGCATTCTTCAAAGACGTACACGCTTTCTCCTGCACTACTTCAAATTGAACTACATTAGGCTGACCCATTCTTAGCCAATCAGAGAGTGGTGTTGCAAAGTTAAGAACAAATTCGTGGTTCGTGCATGACTCAGTGATTGGAGATCAGAAAGTTAAGACTGGTATATAATTTGTATAAGGAAGTCGGCGCCGACATTTTTCTTGCCCCTCTCATACTTAATCCTGAATCGATATGACCGTAAAAACGACTCCATCGTAATAGCTTTGGACTGTCAAATCTGGCAGAATTCAAAATACTCTAATGAACGATGCTCGATTTGGAGCACAAACTCCTTTCCATAAATTTCTTTACATCCCAAACAATAGCACTCTGAGACCGAACATTTCGTCTCCCGAGGCAATAGCTTACGACTAGCTACAGGGTACAACTTTCCCTCGTATTACTGCATAAGAGCAAGCACCCAACCCGCGATCTGATGCATCAGTTGCTAAGACAAATTCTTTAGAAAAATTTGGCAAACATAAATAACACGGGGTTGGAAATAATGGCATTCTTCAAAGACGTACACGCTTTCTCCTGCACTACTTCAAATTGAACTACATTAGGCTGACCCATTCTTAACAAGTCAGAGAGTGGTGTTGCAAAGTTAAGAACAAATTCGTGGTTCGTGCATGACTCAGTGATTGGAGATCAGAAAGTTAAGACTGGTTAAGTTAATTTGTATAATTAACGGTGATTAAAAAAAAAAACAAAAAAAAAAACTACTTTTAAAAGGTATCCGTGTAAGTGAGTTCGCAAATAACAATGTAGAGAAGTTTAGTTCAAAGTGGATTGTTAAATGAATAAATAGATAAGTATGAAAGTACCTATATAGACGATAGTCAAGTAAATAAATATAGATATACAGAATTGTCAGTAGCTGAATTCTATGTTGTTCTCGAACCATTTTGGTCTTTTCATTATGAGCTAACAGGTTTACAGTTCAGTTTCAACAGCTGGTAAAACAAAAAAGAAAGAAACGGATGCGAAAAGAAAAAGTGGATGCGTCATATATAAAATACTAGCTGACTACCCGTTCGATGAACAGGTTTGTATAGGTTTTTTAAATATTTTTTAGTAAAACAAGACGCCTGTGAACTAAGAAAGGCATTAATTCTGCATAAATAGCTTATAAAGAGAGATGTAACAACAAAGAACACCACTTCAGACCGAAAGGAATAAGAACAAAAGCCGAGATACGGAAGGCCATCCCTAAAAGTCAGCGATAGAAGTGTGCAGTGGTGCGCACCGAAAAATTTTCAGGAAGTGATGATGTCACTAAAACCTACAGCATGTCAATGAGCCTAGTGAAAATTGGGGAAACAATAAATTTCCAATAAAAAAAACTACACCCATCTGAGACTTCTATTAAAAACTGTGCACCCTTACATCCATTCTGATGCACCAAACTTTGAAACCTGAGGGGTTCAGAAGCCTTTTGCAACGAAAAATCTCGTCCACAAATATATATAGATCTAGTATAGATTGTGGTGTACTTATGAAACAGTTATAATTAGGTAATAAATATTATAATGTATAAAAATCTCAAAATATACAAAGGCACCACCATATAAGAAAGAAAAGAAAAAGAGAAAGAAGAAAGAAAAATTTAAAAAATATTTTATAAATTATCAGCCAGATGCGGCGAGTCAGTTGGCCCTTTTGCAGACGGTTGCCGGCGTCAGATACGGTTGCCGGCTTCTCAAAGGTCGCGAGGTCAGCGGGGCTTTTCTCGGTATACGCTAATGAGAACTATTCGTTTAATGTGGTATCATTCCGCGGGATTCTAATCATTATTTATACTTGAAATTTATATTCTCTGTTCACCAGATGTTGTTAAAAGGCATGTTACGTGTGGGATCTTGATCTAATCTAGATCTAGCTAGATATATAGTATAGATTATGGTGTGCTTATAAAACAGTTATAATTAGGTAATAAATATTATAATGTATAAAAATCTCAAAATATACAAAGGCAAATAAGAAAGAAAAGAAAAAGAGAAAGAAGAAAGAAAAATTTAAAAAATATTTTATAAATTATCAGCCAGATGCGGCGAGACAGTTGGCCCTTTTGCAAACGGTTGCCGGCTTCTCAAAGGTCGCGAGGTCAGCGGGGCTTTTCTCGGTATACGCTAATGAGAACTATTCGTTTAATGTGGTATCGATTCTAATCATTATTTATACTTGAATTTTATAATCTCTGTTCACCAGATGTTGTTAAAAGGCATGTTACGTGTGGGATATTTGATCTTGATCTAATCTAGATCTAGCTAGAGACAGAATCTAACCTGTAATTTTGTGATGTTATAATTCTTGGTTTCTGAGATGGCAGAACGGCAGGGTCTCATAGACACCGCAATAAGCGCTGTTAGGGAGAAATTGTATCCCAAATCAGAATCTGCAGGTTTAATAGATGCAGTTTGCAAGACTTGCTACTGCCAGATTTTAAAAATAGCGTGCATGCGCTTGAAGATAAGAGAGTACTTCACCTTACTGTTTCTAATTTGAAGACCTGGCTCAAAGAATTTGAAGCTATTCACGGCATGACTTTGCAAGTGAAAACAATCAAGAAAGCTACCAAGGCTAGAGATCTATGTTCTTCAACATTATGACAGGTAAGCTAACATGTCTGTAATTTACTAATTATCATGTTTTAGTGAAGGAGGTCGTACACTAGATCTAGGTGTAATTTATCAAGATGTAGATCAAACAAGAACAAAATACCTTCTAAATCTAATTAAAAGACATTATAAAATTGGGGGGGGGGGGGGGGGGATTACCATCAGATTGAACCATATATTTATCAGATTAAATCTCAAGTTGATACCCATCAGACTTAAGGGTTAAGAATGGCTTCGATAAGTTCTGGGATCGGGGATAGAATTAGTCTTTTTAAAAAAAAATTATTTTAATTTTATTAAATTTTTTTTTTTCATCATTTTAATTTAATATATATTATAGGCAAAGGAATCACTTATTGTTTATTTAAATGGGAGTGTTTATCCGCCGATAATTGGTTTTGTGATGTTTATTTTGGAAAAATTTCTTCACAGGGTCCACAATACTAATAGCTTAGTGGTTAGCAACTTCGCCTGTCAATTGGGTGACCTTGGTTTGACTATCAGGCTTTTTTTTTTTTTAAAGTCATTTTTATTAAGAATCAAATCATGCTATTTAATTCTTTTTAAAAAAAATTCAACAACAACTATGGAATCCATTCATTTTTTTCTTGTATCTGGGAAGTATCCACCGAAAATGTTGATTCCAGGGGCAGAGAAAAGACATGTGAAGAATTGTTCGATCCTTCAGGGACATGGGAAACCAAATAAACAGTTTCACTTTTCATCGAAGAAGGCACGAGGTAAGAAAATTGAAAAATAACCATCAGCAAAGTGATACATCGGAGCAAGAACAATATTATTTAACATAAAATACAATCAACTTATAATGTTACCTATCTGCTTTGAAGAGCCAATGTAATGTTTAGGTTATATATTGTAACAACATGTCTCTACATACATACTACATAATCTGCTACACCAAGGGAGCAGCACTTCAAATCCCCATAGCTGCGAACTAATGTTTGTGGAAATTTGTGATTTAATCTGCAGAGGATACAGAATCATGTATTACATGTGTAGTTTCTTTTGAAAGTAGAGAGAATTCAGCATTTCTAATGGTGACAGAGTTATGAAATTCTGTTAAAGTGAGAGCCCTATCTTATAGTTATAAATATCATGATATGGAAAGCGCTCTTAGATTTCCAGATACATAAACATAATTTATAAAAAAAATGATGTACAGCATACATCGTGCTGATATTGTAAACACATGCAGAGGGCATTTATATCAGAATACAGGAAAGATGGCTGAACTGTTGCCACAAAAACAACATTTTCATAACATTTTTGGGATCTCAAAAAAAAAAAAGGACATCTTTAAGATCTTAAAGCTACTTTCTTGTCTTCCATTTCTAATTGTTTTAGAATTCCTTACACTTATGTTAACAACAATGTGAATGTCGCCTAGAAGTCAGGCGCTGCTTTGATGGCCTCAAAAACTAAACATACCGGTACCAGAAAAAAATCAGAATGAAAAATACGAAAATGCATCTATTTGCATTGCAATGTTGAAATTTGGTCTAAGATTACCTTTTTATGTACACATGTTCTATTAAGCATTTCCCCATGTTTGTTTGCTGTCTTTAAGGTGTGTGGGAAAAACAGCGAGTAATCTCCACGTAATCTCCAGCTGGGGTAGAAACTATATCATTATAAATTCTTTTTTCATTTTTTCAGTATTAATGAAGGAATTTTCTGTGTTTTCTCTATTTGGTGGTGTCAAAATTTGTCACTTTTGCCCCCAAGGATTTCAGTTTTACTGAATGGTGTTTCCTATTGTACTGTCATGCCAGTAATGTGCTGAATTGGTCAAATTTAAATAGGTATTCAAAGTTTGTTCATTTTTTAAAAAGAGTTTGAGCATGTGATGACATCGTGCCAATAACATGTAATCATATGTTGGCCTAGATGTAATTTCAAAGGGAAGGGTGCTAACAAGATAAAAGTGCTTTGTGAAATGAAATGTTTTTATACGTGTATATTAAGGAAAATGTGATTTTTATGTTTTAAAGTTTTGTGGAGTTAAATTTTTTGCATTGTGTGCTTTGGGGAAAAAGTCTATTTTATGTATTATGTAATAGTATTTTTAACCAGTAGTCTTTTCTGTCATGATTTTTGTACTATGTTTTGTGAGATTATGTACATTTATTTTATGTCTTTACTTTTTAGGGAGCTCAGCTGTCTTTTTGTCAGGATTATTTCTTGTGCAATACTGATAATGGAAGACATGTACATTTACATTAAAAAAAAAATTTGACTGATTTTAGTTCTCTCTGAATTTTAGTCTTGTGGAGAGCATTCCATGAATAAGAAAAGGAACTGTCCCCATATTTCTCTACAGAACACGAAATATGCCAAAGTACAGTAGGTTGGAATATGTGGACCGCAGATTCCTGGCAGTTAAATGTGATGAAATTGTGTTTTGAAAATCCTGTAGCAAGGAATTACACTAATACATTTACTACATTTTACACAACTTTTTCTTTTTGCCACATTTTTTCTTTGCTTCAGCTCAAGCCTTGCTGTGACCCCACAGATTTTCTGTGGTTTGTATAATATTGCGTACTTTGGTTAATAAAGTGCACGTAGGACAGGATATTGTATTCTTTCTTTGTTCTATTCCTTACTCGGATTAGGATATATTATTTATTTATTGTTTTTAAACAAATATTTTCAGCATGTGGAAGATGACTTTTTCTGGTTTTCATTTATAATATGGATGTAACATACATGGGGACAAGGTGGTCTTAGAGGCGAGGGTACCTAGTCTTCTCGGATAAGGGCGAAAAAATTCGGAGGGCCCGTGTGCACGTGGCACACGTTAAAGATACCTTGGCAGTTGGAAATCGTAAAGAGCAGGCCGAACAGGCCGCTGCCCGGGCAAAATTGAAATTAATCTATTAAAATTTATCCATATTATCCCCCCACCAACAATAACAAATTTTTTTTTTCATTATTATTGATTATTAAATATATATTGTTATTAATAAATATTCTAATATTATTGAGTTGTGAGTTGTGAACTGTTGTGAGTTGTGAACTGCACCTAACAGGCTGAATTACAATTTGCTCTGAGATAGAAAGAGGTAGAGAGAGAGAGAGAGAGAGTGAGCGAGACAGGGAGAGAGAAAGAAGCAATGTAATGTGTTGAGCGCTTCGCAGGCGCTCCATTCTTGCTCTGTTGCTTCTGTAAAGCGCATAGAGCATTTTAAATGGATATATGCGCTATATAAATGCCTTCCAACCTAGCAAATTTGTAAAGGACAAGGAAGTCACGGGGGGTCTTAAAACTCCGTATGAAACTATTCGTTTGGGAGTAGTTTAGGAAGAAATTATAGATTGAAAATTTATAATAATTAGTCCTTGAAAACAAGGCATTCACTCACATTGCCAGAATTTTTACTTCACAACAGGCAGTAAACATGCAGCACTATTAGAATTGATGGAGGCAAGCAAAAAATTAATTTGTCTTGTGGTCCATTAATGTTTTGATCTAAGACCACATTTTTTTATTGCCGTATGAAATTCTATAAATTTACTGTATACGTGTAAATCAAAATTAGATCTTGACAGGGTGAGACTGAAAATACAAAAAACAACACAGAGAAATATTAACAGTAACACCAAGAAAATTCGATTTACTACTGACAAGTCACATCCATACTACAAATTTCACACATATATTTTTTTATGGGTATCTGTATGCATGGCGAGTTAAGTCTTTTTTGTCTCCGAAACATTTGAAAGCACTCAAATTTCCTGGTATGGGCTCTGTATACTGTTTTTCCGCAGTGCTTAATGTGTTGGGTATACAATTTCTATGGAACAGCTCTGCCACATGAGCCAAGTATGCGACCATTATGTCTGATCTGTGTCAATTTTTTGACAAAGAATTAATTTGTTCATATTCTGAGCCACTGTATCACATGCATGACAATACTGATGTCTCAGTTTTCAGTCGGTTGATTTATCGTTTTCTTTATTTTTCATTGCAGTATTTTTACATTTAATATGAATTTAGGACCATTATGTGGCCTATACTTTAAACCAACCGGCAAATCAGGATTCCATGGAGTAAGGCAAAATTTTTTTTCTCAATCCCATAGACATGCTAACAGTTTGTTAATAACTTATGCTTACATAATAATTATTAGATCTTCAGCAGAAAGTACTGACTGGTTAACCTTTTAACCTTGATCTTATTAAGTCAACCAGTGCACAGAAGAAGGCGGTGTGACTGAGAGAGAAAATAAATCACACAACCATTTGGCCAAAAATACACTAAAGTTTCAGCTCATAATACAATGAGTATATGTAATGTTCTCACATTTCTGTGCTCACCCTTTCCACGTGCGAGAAGCTACAATACTCATGGTGGTAATATTCTTCTCAGGCAACCTTTATTGTATTTTGGGCTGGAGATGATAAACATGATGCTGTAAGTGTAAACTAATGAAAATTATACAATATAAACATGTTCTGTGGCATTAAAGAATAAACTAACAGATATTATTCACCACAACATGACAGTATATCATCACAAGTGCGTTGTTTTCGGAATAACGTCGTTGTAATCGACAGACCACGAAAATTTCTACCAATTCGCATGTGGGGGTCTACGATTACTGAGTTCTAAATTTTAGCCCATCTTGTTATCGGTGAAGGTCGTGACGTCACGGAATCCCGCGAAGCCGGTAACCGTACTTGACGACGGCAACCGTTTGCGCGAGTCAGTTGGCCCTTTTGCAAATGGTTGCCGGCGTCAGATACGGTTGTCGGCTTCTCAAACTGTTTTTCTCTCCAAATGTTCAACTAAAAGTTATCCCATTTCCTCATGACATTAAAATGTACTTTTTAGTTATTCTCATGCATTATTTATCAATTTGTACTTTCATGCTTCTTTGTAAATGCACATTGGAGTTTTAGTTCCTTATTTTCCGACGGACATAAAACTCCTATGGGACACGCGTGTCACTTTGGAGTTTTCTGCCCGGCGTACTCCCTCATTTTCCGACGGGCAGAACTCCTAAGCGTGTCACTTTGGAGTTTTATGCCCGGCGGTTGTTTCTCTTTTGTCATCGACCGGGAGGACTTAGTTGATTTATTCATCTTTTGGCATGTCCTTATAATCCGACATACTCAAAAAGCACTTCAACGACACAGCATACTTTTGTCTAGTTCAATTTGAATACTTTATTTAGTAACATAAACATTAAAATATCACCTTTTATCCGTTGTCTCACAAATACATCAAAGGTCTAATTAAGTGGATTCATTAAATTGGCACACCTACACACCCACACACATAAATACAAACACTCACACATAAACACGCACACAAACACACATAAACATAAATACAAACACTCACACACACACGTTTTCAAACGTTTTTCTACACACAAAGTGAGGCAAAAGAAAGGTATGCATTCATTTCAATTTAACAGTGTAATGATTAGGCATTCCAATATCCTTGTTTTCATTACCACCATAATTATACCAATATGCACAGAGCATTTTGTTTCGTCATTGAATCTGCTGCATGAACTCAGTGGCGAAGATTATCGTAAATGCCCAGTTCCTCACATTTTTTCAAATATTCCCTGTGTAAATCCGCCAGAGAGCGAAAATGAGGTTCGTCGAGGACTTCCGACTATAGTGAGACGGAAGCTTGGGTAACATTCCAAAGAATTCCTTCACCAAAAAGATTTTCTCGTCGTTTTGAACAGGATGCCGAACATTTGTGACAGGACGGTCTGAATCTGAATGTAAGCAATCAACGGGGTTTCGAACAGTCCAGGTCCCTAAAGCGACGGTACTGGTGAACATTTTCTTGCATACGCGAAGACGTGCGCCATCTTTCTTCAAGAAGTACTGCAGCGTGTTAGATCTTCTTGGTGTTTCAGAAGTTGTGCGCTTTCTCTCACTTCAACCTGTCAATAAGACCATTCACGTATGCCTTTTTACTCTCCCATGACAGTGTCCACAGATAGTCAAAGATCTCCTTCCTGTCTTCATCTGTTAGAGAATTGCATGCCAGCCCCTTGCAGGTGCGACTGCAGGGTTCCTGGAATTGGCGTGCTGCTCTTTGGGTGCCGTTTTTAGAGACGTACGGCTGTCCCGACTCTCTGAGACGTTTCCGTTTGTTCCGCTGCCAGTTCTTGACTCCTTTCTCTGGTTTTGGCGTCAGAACAGAGAAACCTTCGTCTGCAGGAACATGAGCAGCAGGTTGAGCTGGCTGAGCATCGGCTGTCTTGGCAGCGCCGACATCTGATGTTATGGGTATGTCGGCGGTATGGGCAGGTGATTCTAAGGGGATGTCGGATAGTGCTAGATCGGTGTTGGCTGAGTGAACGGATGGTACTGGATCGGTGTTGGCTGTGTCTACGGGTGATGCTGGGGAGATGGCCATTGTCAAAGTGCCAGCAGCGGATGCAGGGGAATTAATGTTGGCTGAGCCGATAGTGTCAGCATCAGCACCTGGCGGTGTAAGTACGTCCGATGACCATGTATCATCTTGGTGCCAACCCAAATGGGCTAGAAACAAAAACTTGGGTCTCATTGTGTTTGCTTGAAGATGGCTGAGCTGGATCAAATAAAGTTGTTGACAGCTTTGCTTGAGGCGTTGAACAGGCTGCAAATGGAATATCCGATTTGTCAAAGCACGACACAGAAAGATCTAGTTCCGATGTCTCATTCAAAAACACATGGTCCACGATTTCGTCAACAGCACTGACTGACAATTTATCTAAAGATAATGTCTTTGAAGAAGATTCCTTGTCACAGATTTGAGCACACTGCTGTGATTTCGAAAGTGCCAGCTGGACCAGACGTTGGCCCCTACTAACAGGAAACATTTTGAACGAAAAAAAAAATGAATCAATGCACTTCTCTTGGCAAAATGTTTAGTGACTTCATAACAGAAAAAACATCAACGTCCGGGTTGCTAAACTTTGAACCAATGGCTCATTTTGCTGAAATTATTTCCCCTTAATCCGATAGGGGGCGCGCAATAACTGGAGTTAAACAAATAGCAGCCGATCCCGGAAGTGACCGCTTGATTTTCCCTATACTAATGCTCCATGAAGTGACGGCTGCGCATAATAAACTGTAGTTTTCTCTCAAAAATGCCAGATTATTGCATTGTTCCCTTTTGCAAAAATCACGATGGTTATCGGCACTGCCGCGATCCGTTCTTATTCCTCTGTAGCTCAGCACCAAAGTAAAATAACTTAAAATGCCACATACCAAAAATACCATTGAAAATAACACCTCTTTCAAATGTTATTTTTCAATTCCATGAAATTACTGTTATAACTTTAATATTATGAGCCCAAAGTGGTCACTGTCGGACATTTTAACGGCCAAAATCGCTAATCTGCGGGAGCTGAGTAACACCCATATATCGTTTCAAGATGGATCTGATCACACAGATTACAATTTACTGATATTTGGATTACATTGAATAACTAACCTTTATTTTGGTATATTTTTGCCTGGGCTACGGAAAGTCATTTGTTGTATGTGTATGTCGATTTTATGTTTGTATGGAGTTTTAAAATTTGCGAAAGTACGCATTTTTTGCTCCTAAATTAGGCTTCAATATGGCTGTTGATTTTGAAAATAACCATTTCGTTTATCCTTCTGTGGATAGGCCTTCGAATAACCAACACAATGATGTGTTTCTTACTTCTGCAAGTCAATCTGTTGATTTTTTTTATGATGACAGTGAAAACTGATAAATTTTGACATTTTTGTCTTCCTTGTCAAAAAGTGAAATTTGATGTGGAGGCATTTTTGATTCAAATAAAAGACCACTTATTAATAATTTAAACCCTTGAACAAATTTGGGCTTGTTGTCTGTATTAAATAGAATGTGTTTACAGTTTGGCATGTTTGCAGTGATAACGCACCGGTGGTGTTTCAAGAAAATTCAGATGATCCTAACTTTGCCAAATATTGAGATACAGAGACAAATTTGGTATCAAAATTCTTAGTAAAGTGAGTTCTTTCAATTGGAAAACTTAATTTAAGTGTCTATACAGCGACTTTCCAAAATCAGTTTTGAGTACCTACTTTTAATCTCAATCCCTGCCTGGTTTCAGATTTCCCACCTAATTTGTTTGTATTGCTTCTGTCAGTAAATATGTTTCGTTAATATCGAAATCACTAACTTTAAGTAATTGGTTAACGTTTAAGTCGGATCAGTCATACAAATCACAACATAAAACAAGTTTTCATATAGTAAACCTAAGAAAACACACCCACTGTTCACTGGAGTATAATTTATTTCACTGCCAATCAGGATTAGAGTATAGAAAGGGTTGTGGTTAGGGTTACAAGCATAAAAAAGAATTTTTTTTGAAAAAGTATTTCAGTTTCAGTACATAGGGCTACAACTCCGACTTTACAATCAAGAAATCACTTTGAATATGATCCATAAGCTCATTTAAGGAGATAATGGCTGATACCTAAAATCACATGATAAACACATTTTTTAAAATAAAGCTATGCACTGTGTATACAGCAGTTTGCATCATAAGGCAAGAAAAGACCATAGCTGCACCTAATGTTGATCAAATCATGCTTAAGAATCCAAACAGATTTAAATAAATCCTTCTTGCAACGTTCGCCATATTGATAAGGTCGAGTCGGATAAAGCGAAAGTGCTTGAAAGTATACCTCCACTTGTGGAGCGCCACCTACATTATTACGGCCCTTTGTATTTGAGCAAAATGAGCCATTCAATTCTTGTGGTAAAAATGTTCAATCACTTCATAACACAAAAGCCACAGATATTAACGTCCTCCTTGGGAAATTGTAAAATAACTCGATATTGATATCCAGACAAATCACACTGAAGTAACAAGTTCAGTGTCGACAACTAAACCTGACAAAATGGAGACAATTTAGGAACACAAGAGAGATGTGGGATGCTGCTCAAATATGGGTTGAGCACTTCTGTTCTGTTTTGTACCCTAGCGTGTTTAACAAATTCACTTTCACGTGACATGGGAGGATTTTGCCCAAATATGGGTAAAGCCTATCCGTTCTGTTTATTTACAATTAAAGGTTCATTAAATTGCCACACCTTGATGGTTATTGATTTTTTTTCTTTCCACGTGACAACAACAGCCTTGGACAGAGGCGTGGGCTTTCAAAAGACCCCCAGACATCTAGATCCGCCGCCACCTGGGCGTAAGCGACACGCGGCGATGATCGCGACAGGCTAGCCGTCGCGCACAAAACTCCAATCCGCCAGGGTTGCGCTTTGGAGTTTCATGCCCGACGGCTTTCACGGGGGGTGGATATTGAAGTTTTAATCATTCTGCGATTAAAGGCAATTTTCTTCATCAATGTTATTTCTGGTTTCACTAGGACACTCCTGACGTTCTGTTGTATAATTATGACTAAAAATGTGTATTTTGAAAATGTTGTCGCTTAGGAGGTTTCTGCACGACAGCAACGATTTGGACGCAATTGACCATAAAAATGACCCCAAATGCAACCCCGGGGTCCATATATCCACTTCCAATTATCATAGCGTTGTATTCAAACATTGCGTAATTTCCTGTCTTTTCCTCTATTGTCTCTCTTCCTCTCGCTCCCCACGTCATGTTTTTATTTTATATTTGCCTTGACCCATTTCGGAAAGAAAAGGAGGTTTCTTTCATTTTGAAATATCTTTTATTAAACAAGGGTTGATTTAACAATTCCTGTAGTGAAATGTTCAGAGGTGTTTATGTACGTAGCTTACCTTCTCAATGTCAGCCATTTCATCCACGTCACTAGGAATATTTTCCACCTTAAAGAAAGTTTCCACCTTTATTACCTATAATATTACTTTACAAACTGAAGGGCCCGCTCTAGGAACGGTACTAAGGGTGTATTTTGACATAAACTACTCAGATCTAGATGAGGCCTTGCCAAGGAGATAAACCTGAATTCTCCCTCCTTCCCTCTCCCTCAACAATTTTTTCCTATCATCTCTTTCTCTCTCCATTACCCTGTCCCCCGATATATATGTCTCCCTTGTATCTCATCTCCCTCCTCCACAGCAACCCCTCTCGTCCATCTTTCCTCCCCTCCCCTCTCTCTCTGACAGATGCTGCCAGATGTGCTCATAGTTTCCCCAAGTTTAGGTGACAAAGGTGTTACAATTTTTAAAAGACATTGCAACAGTAACTTTTTGAAACGGTTTATACGGTTCAACAACCATTTTTCGAGCGCTACACAACACACACTGACACAGGCTGTTTGAGCCCATCTAGATCTAGGTAACGTTAATAACGGAACTTAGATTCAATGCAAATACCAATAAACTTATTTTCACACTACGGATCCTTACAAAATACATGGATATGTTTAAAGTTTATTTTCCACCAACAATGTGTGAAGGCGAAGAACGAAGACGGGGCGGAGTAATCAACGAATGAAAGTTTCGATCACGCTTTTTGATTCTGAGGCACCCGGCATTATCCGGTAAACCTGTGAACCCACCGTTCTCTCTCTCTCTCTCTTCGGTCTAGAAAACTTCATATATTCGAAAGCCTTACTACAGATTTCATGCGCATCAGCACACAACGCTTGTTTATTTCTGGTAGGGATTTGCACTTTCGCTGTCTTTCAACTTCAACATAATGCGCATGCACAGTTTCAATGAAACCTTAAAATGGTGAACCATGACTCGAAATAAATCTAAAATTGGGGAAACAATAAATTTCCAATAAAAAAAACTACACCGATTTGAGGCTTCTATTAAAAACTGTGCACACTTACATCCATTCTGTCATATTCATAGATAGTATAGAGATTTTGTTATTCTACCATCTCATAAATGACCAATTAACATCAAATGGCAGAAAGTCCTTAAGTGGTCTCTGTGTGACACAACAATGTGCAGCGATCTCGGAGAAATGGCTATCTACCGTTGCGGTTTTGATTTGCTCGACCTATCAAGCGAAGTGATGATACGTTCGACTGATTTTGATCACAGTTGTCTAGAATATTATTATGCTCTTGCTGTGCGTAGAGTAAAGTAGATTACCCCAAACAAACAAAAAAATCCACACAAACTCTTTCACTCTACTTCGTACCTTTCGATTAGGATGGAAACGAACGCATAGTGAAAAACATGCATAAATGTAGGTAAAATCCGGTCACTTTGATTATAAGCCTATTTTTATCCTCACTATTCTGCTGTCTACGAATACAGGCTATGCTCAAGATAGCTTCTGGATGTAGTCAAGTCCTCTTTGTCTTTGTTAATCACTGATTGTGGACCAGTTCATAAGGTGTAGGTGCTATAAAGATTCTTTTCGGTGAGGGGTGTTGGACTATGGTAACAAACGCAAATAGCGAGGTAGAACTGAATGCTGAACTAAATGGACTTGGGCTCGATCTGGAAAGCACAGTAATTCTCGAATTAATATTCGATTATTGGATTATGAGGAAGTCTCGTCCCTGGACTGACACAACAACTTTGCCTCACGTTCTATATTGAACCATTTGGAGACTCAGCCCCCATATTTTGCACAGCTCTCTGTACTCCGTATCAATGTTTTGACACTTTGAATAAAGGTTTCGAGTGCATACATAATTGTTTTTTCATCAATACTATCGGAGACTAAAATGCCTGCTCCACCCTCTCCCTCACTTCTAAAGTCAAACAGTCATATATTGTATGGATCAACTTCTGCCTACCTGATATAATGGCCCTTTGGAATTTTAAGGCTAAACATTTAGAAAAGATTTTATAGTCGGTGCTGGTAAGACTCACTGGTGTCCAGTTATTTATGTTATTCCTCTCTAGATTCTCTTAATGTATGTGTTCTGCGCCTAACAGGCTGCATTTCATCTGCTCCAGTTTAATTACTATTTCTCTGTGGTTTTTCTGGCTTATGTGGATTGTTTTTTATACCAGCCTGTAGTTCTCATTATGCTCTTTCGTGTGATGTAAAAATCGACCCAAAATCTGCAAGATCAAGACTGTTGTTTGTCATGGAACTCTTAATTTTGGCCATAGTGCTAGTGAATTTACTCAGCCATTGTAATCTAACTATCCTTGAAACAAGTGAACCATGTTAACTCAGACCAGTTGCAATGTGTCAGCAAGCACTGTGTCAGTTCACCTCTAGGTCTAGACTACCACCTTGGCAATGAACCCAGTGAGCGTGTCAAGCACAGGTATACAAGAGAACAGCTGATGTGTACAAACAGTGAACATTTAAGTATACACCATGGACTGCTGTGTCATCTCAGTCAATTAGGAATAAGAAGAACTTGCAACTGTAAACAGAAAGTTAAAAAGTCTAAAAGAGGAACGAGAGGAGGTACACGAAAGCAGAGGCAGATTCGTGTTGTGTGTAAGGCAGAGAACATAGAGAACGCTTGACGCGCCAGAAAACTAGCGCGAGAGTACATGCGCCTTTTCAACAAGCGCCTGATTGATCAAGGATGCACAGAGAGAACGCGTGAGAATCTAGCGCTTCATGGCCTAGTGCCCTGTGATCAACGGCAGTCCGCTGTGTGCCGGTATTGTTTCAGTAACAAACGTGTAGCTCACTTTTTAATGTTATGAAACACACTTTGCGTTAAATCACCATCAAGCTACATGTACACATTTCAATTTTCAGGATTTAATATGCAGACGACAGTCTTTTCCACATTTCCTTAAAAAATATTTGGAAAAAGCTATAAATTCGATCATAATGATGTGCCACATTCTTCTTGTTTATTTTGAATTGATGCAACAAAACAGAAAAAATAATCAAAATTCGTTTTACTTTACTAAACACATTGTAATGTATCTCAGTGGAAGTTGTTTATGCCCAAGTTATCACTGTAAGAGGAAATAAGACAATTTTATCACTCTCAGCAAGCGGCTTCAACGCGAGAAAAGAATTAATTTTCAATACTTTAAAACTAGCGCGACTTGACAAGCGAAGCGGCACGCCTGAAGCTGGAATGTACAAGCGTTCTCTATGGGTGTCACAAGGGATTTAGTGACATACTTCTTACAGGTAAAAGGCGCTTGGACTCTCGCGCTAGTTTTCTGGCCCGTCAAGCGTTCTCTATGTTCCCTCCCTAATGCAGACAAACACTGTGTCCAGACAAGAGACCAAGAGGGGTGTCATTACACCTAATTTGATCAACATCAATACAAGCAATGTTCTCACTGAAGACTGATGGAAACTGTATAGTAAGATCCTATATTTGAATGCACAGTCAGTATGCAACAAAACAACAATAATCAGTGACATAATAAGTGAAGCCATGGCTGACTTGGTTTTCATCACAGAAACATGGCTACCTCCAGATGGGGATGATGCAGTAACATCACAGCTCAGACCCCCTGGATATGAAATCCATTCAAATTCAAGAAAAACTAGTAGAGGTGTTTGATCTACAAAAATGGAAGACATCAATGAATTCTTGTCATTTGAATGTATCAAAGTCACAGCATTTAACACCGTTTTTCTCTGCATTTACCATCCACCACCTAAAACGAAGAATGCAGGTACACACAAAGTTTTCGTAGAGGAATTTGCTGACCTTCTCGATACATTTACAAACAAATGTGACAGCCTCGTTTTCCTGGGTGACTTCAACCTTCATTTTGATAAACCAACAGATACCTATGTTCGGTCTATGACATCATTGCTGAACAATTACCACCTCCAACAACTGTTAGACAAACCGACCCATAGGAAACTCCACATCCTTGACTGGCTGATCATACGGGAAGACTCCACCAATGTGTACAACGTGAATGTCTCGGACAAACTGTTGTCAGATCATTTTCCCATAACTTTCTCGTTCAACTTCCCAAAACCCAAAACCGTAAAACGACAAGTAACATCACGAAACATCAAATCCATCAATCTGAAATCTTTCACAGACACTCTAAAAAGTGCATTTTCCAACGTGTCGGAATCACAAGATGAGGACCTAGCAGGCTCAGCTCAGTAAGGCTCTGGATGAGCACGCCCCTCCGAGGATACTGACCATCAGCCATCGTCCAGCTGCCCCATGGTACACACTTCGCATTAAGGAGGCGAAACAACAACGGCGTAGAGCAGAAAGAGAGTGGAGAAGAACAAAACTGACTGTCCACAAACAGATTTACGAACAACACATCCATAATGTGAAAGTACTCATTAACTCTGAAAGAAAATCTTTTTACAGTGAAAAAATTGTAAATTGTAAAAACTCTAAGATCATTTTTACCATTGCTAATGAAATGAAAGGAATGTCCAAAACACCTGTACTACCTAACAACATTCCCACCTCAGAGTTACCTGATAAATTTGGTCAATTTTTCTCTGACAAAGTGTATAAAATTCGTAGTGAACTAGATCATGATAGAAATGCTGATGAGTCTGATTTAAATGTTCTTACATCACATTGCGCATATACTGGTAGCACACTTGGTGAATTTAAACCAGTCACTAAGGAGGAAATTAAAAAACTCATTTTGTCATCACCACCAAAATCATGTCCTTTGGTTCACATCTAACTGAATATGATAAAGCTTTCCCAAAGTTAAGGCCAGAAACATTTATAGAGGGGAGTCGTAAGTCCATCACTGCCAGGTGCTTACTCATTGTTAAGTTTTAGATAATCCCCACCACTCTTTTAGTCCAATGTCTCGATACACTTCTTGATTCTATAACATCTATCATCAATCAGTCTTTACAGTCAGGGCAAGTTCCCACATGTTTCAAGAAGGCTTTGGTAATACCTTTATTGAAGAAAAAGAGTCTGGACCCAAATGAACTAAAAAATTATCGCCCTGTGTCCAACCTACCTTTCCTGTCCAAAATCCTCGAAAAAGTTGTTCTAGCTCAACTTAAAGAACATCTTAAATTGAATGATTTGATTGAGCCTTTCCAATCGGCCTACCGGGAAAATCATAGTACCGAAACTGCCCTGTAAATGACATCTTACTATCAAGTGATGATGGTAAAGTCACCATTCTCACCTTACTGGATCTGTCCTCTGCTTTCGATACTATCGACCATGTTGTCCTTCTCCAACGGTTATCCTTTAATTTTGGAATCAGTGGCAATGCATTATTATGGCTCACATCGTATTTGAGAGAAAGATCACAGTATGTCACCGTACAAGGTAACCTGTCCACCCAGTTCCCATTGAGATTTGGTGTTCCTGAAGGTTCAGTCCTTGGCCCTATTTTGTACACGCTGTATACATTTCCATTGAGCCAAACAATAAGATCTTACAATATTGATTTACCATATGTACGCTGATGACACACAGCTGTACAAATCTTCCTATCCTGGTGACTTGCCAATTTTGGTAGCAAAAATTGAAAATTGTTGTAGAGCTGTGAAGTTGTGGATGGAAAATAACAAACTGAAATTGAACAATGATAAAACCGAGGTTATTCTTTGCTCCACTAGCAGTAAACTGAATTTGGTAGATGCAAACATCACAGGCATACAGTTTGACGACACTTTCGTTGAATTTTCAAGCCCAGCAAAAAACCTGGGCGTGCTTCTTGATAGTACATTGAGTATGGAGCGTCATCTAAACAGCTTGGCTAGATCGATATTTTTTGAGATTAGGAAAATTTCACGAATGAAGCCTTTTTTAACCACAGATGCCATTAACTCTTTTAAGACCCTGGTAACATCCTTGGTTTTGTCACGTCTTGACTATTGTAATTCACTGCTGGCGGGTCTTCAGGAAGAAAAGATTTCAAAACTTCAGAGAGCACAGAACTGTGCAGCTCGTCTTGTTCTTGGAAAATCAAGATATCACAGTAGCACAGAGTTACTCAAAACACTTCATTGGTTGCCTGTTAAAGCACGTATCGAGTACAAGATTGCACTAATGTGCTTCAATTTCTTTGAATCTTCCACCCCAAATTATTTAAGTGCAGTTTTGTTTTCCTATATGCCCGCCAGAGCCCTGAGATCATCACAGGACTCTAGGCTTTTGAAAGTCCCACGATGTAACCTAAAGAGGTTTGGAGAAAGGTCGTTTAGTTACATTGGTCCCACTATTTGGAACTCCTTGCCTATCTCTTTGAGATTCGCTGGCAGTGCTGCCATTTTCAAGACGGGGTTAAAAACATATATTTATTTGAGAAATATCTATAGTGTGTGTGTGTGTGTGTCTGCCAGCTGGCCGTTTATGTGTACGTGTGTGTGTGTGCATATATTCCATCATGTTATTGTAAAGCGCCTCGAGGCATGGCTAAAGGCGCTATATAAATCTACTTTATTATTATTATTATTGATGTGATTACTCCCCTTTTTTGAGTGGCTGTATTCTCCCTTTCTAACTGAATATGATAAAGCTTTCCCAAAGTTAAGGCCAGAAACATTTATAGAGGGGAGTCGTAAGTCCATCACTGCCAGGTGCTTACTCATTGTTAAGTTTTAGATAATGCTTTTTCCGAGCTCTTCTACTGTAATATCTTCTTCCATCAGTTCTTTTTCGCCTTCGGCCAGTACTAATGTGTTTTCAAAAAGTCACTCAATAATGGCTTTCCTTCCGTTCTATACTATCTTTCCTATACAGACCCTCAAAGAACTGTCGGATCTGATCTAATATGTCTAAAAGTTTTTTAAAGACGTTATCCTTAATTCATAAATTGAGTTTACAATTCCGTTCCTCTTTTCAAATGATAAAAAGTATTTTTGTGTTGTTGTTTTTTTCACTCTGCTCTATCCACTTAACTCTCGACCTTATCTGGGACCCTCTTGCTTTATGGAGCAAAAATATTTCTAAATTCAGTTTAAGGATTGCAATTTCTTTTT
Organism: Onchidella celtica; assembly: GCA_963931925.1. Lineage (NCBI taxonomy): Eukaryota > Metazoa > Mollusca > Gastropoda > Systellommatophora > Onchidiidae > Onchidella > Onchidella celtica. The sequence goes on from OZ007574.1 coordinate 43,165,632, forward strand.
GTAAGTTTTGATTGTTAGGTTCTGCAAGTAACTGCTTGTTTATCCTTTCAATCTCCAGTTCTAATTCTTAAATTTACAATACCAATTCGCATGTGGGGACCTATTACTCAGTTCTAAATTTAGCTCACAGTTTCCTTTGTATCGGTGAAGGTCATGACGTCACGGAAGCCGCCGGCAACCGTTTGCAAAAGGGCCAACTGCATCGTGTCGACATCTCCACTTGGTCCTCTGACGGTTTTCTCGTACAGCAACTCGAATGGGGCAAACTTTATCCATTCTTGGGGAATTTCACAATACGGGAAGAGCAGCGGATTGATGTATCTGTGCCACTGCCTGGGTTGCTCCTGCAGACGCCTCAAGGTCTTATTCAGTGTGCCGTTAAGGTATTTGTACGACAAATAAATAAATAAATAAATAAATAAAAGAGAGGCTAAAGAGGTGATAGCAATAGGTTTCAAGTGACTAAATTGAAAAAGATGATATAACAGCAAGTAAGAACAGTAATGAGCCGTGATGACGGCTTCTGTTTAATTTTAAGTGACGCGGTTGTGAATGGCTGGTGGCTGTCACGCTTTCATTCGACTGCGATTTTGGTAGCAAAGAGAAGGCTGGACGGTAAGTATAGCCTCAAGAATCCGTCAGGATATCAGGTGAGTGCTCCGCTGCCTTCTGGTGTTCTTTTTCTTTTTTTGGAAGACATTCATCGATTTGATCGACTTGTTCCAGTTTTGGGTCTGGACAGTGCCTGTCTTTTTTCGATCCGTGTTTTTTCAGTGTTCTTTGTCAACAACACAGCCCGGTCGCCCACCTCTCCCCCGCTTACCTGTACTGTTTTTTTTTTTTTTTCTGTGTAATGTTGTTCAAGACTGTTTTTTTTGCTTAAGTTGGTATTATTCATTTTTTACTAACTATTCAGTTTACTAAAAAGTTTGCAAACAAATGGAGATATTTGAAAAATTCAAAAAGATTTGTAATCTGGGCATCAAAGACTGTTGTTCTGAGCATAGTTTCATGGTCTTTGAAGAAAATTGAATTTTTTCACTGAGCTTCACGTCATTTAACAAATTAAATATATAGATCTACAAAGGATTAGTTGAAACACAATTGTGTGCTATTTTTCTCTTTAAATACATTTCATTGATTTCAAATTTTTATTCTCCATAAACCAAAAATTTTTGAAAACAACTTAAAAAAATAAAATAGAGCTTCAATTTACATTTCTTTACTTTTATTTTATATAAAGAGATGTCATACGTTCAAAATTATTGTTATTTTTTCCTCAGATACCTAACGAGAGTCACCACAAATCACAATGCCTGCCAAATCAGCTGCAGAGCGGATGCGGCAATACCGACAACGCATGTCAGAGGAGGCAAAGAATGAAATGAAGAAAAGAAACAGTGAGCAGCAAAAGAAGAGCAGATTGAAAGAGAAGGAAAAAGTTAGTTTTTGATATGGGACTTAGTTTTATACGGACAGTATCGGTACCTAGAAAAATGTCTTTTTTAAAAATAAGAACAGATGATTACTTTTCATTTGTAGGCCTATTGTTTTATTTTCTGGTCCCTCTATGTAACAAAATATGTAAATCTCTTCATTTTATGCCTGTTATGCCTGTATAAGGTAATCGAAATCGACCAGGTATGAACTTGAAGTTTTCATTTCTGCTCTGACCGAAAGTGTATTGTTTGATAAAACACCGTATGTAAATCCTGCCTTTTCCAAGGGTTCGAGGGAACAGGAAGTTTTGTCTGAAGCTATTTAAAAAGCGCTGTAGGTAGTGAGTGCAGCCTTCGGCCGCACGACCAAATGAGTGTTGAAGAACCGACTTGAATGTGAAAGCTATTAAATGTACAGGTATTATTTGGCGAGTAGGACAGTGACGAAAATATGCAGTGCTGACAAGATGGTCATGAAAGTTGATAGAGCTTCAGCTAGTGCAACTCAGTCTGATTGGGGTGCTAAATGATAACAAGGGATGTTTTCGGGAACGAACACATAAAAATTATAAAAATTAAAATAATGAGGTACATAACCTTCCTGTCGCTGTCCACGTGTTGAGCGTTCAACCGTTGAGCTATGGTTGAGGAAATGGTTCTTCAGGCTTTTCAGAATTGAGTGGGAAACATAAGAAAATGTAGGACGCAAGGACCATTCGAATGATTTACCCTTTCCAATGACAGGCCTCAAAATGGGTGACAGTGAAAGAATTTCCTGATTTCTTCATGTAATCTTCAGCAACAGCCTCACATGCGTGTTAAAAAAGTTGACGAAAAGAAACCTCTACACTCAATTTAGAGAGTTCTGCCCAGACAAATTTAAGTGGTAAACAGCATCCTCAAAATCTTTTTTTGCACTCCCTGTGTCGCTTTCTAAAAATGTGAATTTTTAAATAAAAACTGCAGGAACAGATGAGACATGAAAACCTTGATTAAGGCAAGCTTCATCGATCTATGCTGTCACTTCGATGTATTTCAATGACATATATAAGCTCTAAGAAATAACTATATCTTTTTCTTTATGATTTTTCTTCACTTGATGAAATCGGTACCCTACGTGTACATGTATTTGGTCGACCTTTAGAGGATGGCTCTGTTATAAAATAAACAACCCTTTCTGTTAATGTTATGTAAAGCCACATTATATTGAAGTGGGGCATGGGACAAAAATGGTTGAAAAACACTTGTGTAATTAAATACATATACTGTATGTATTGTTTTCTTGATAAGGGAAAAAACAAATGATTGGCTGAATTTGTCGTTTGCATTGACACAGAAAAATTACATCAATACGCAGCACTCACATCTGCTCACAATCTGCCTCTCCACCCCTTTCCATTCCTCCAAAATACACCATATTTTGAAATATGATCTGAATAATTTTTGTGAAACCACACAGCCAGGTATTCATGAATATTAATTGTTATCACCCTTCCCAATATTGGAAGCAATAATACACATGTACATGTATATATAAAAAATATTTTCTTATAATTATTCTAATTTTAATTTTTATTAATTGTTAGCCCTTTTTTAGACAGACACGGTCGAAAACAAATCCAAAGAAGAAGTAGAAAGTATGCATTAACATTTTTGAGATCATACTAACCATTGGGAGGGAGGAGAGACTTTCTGTTATCGAGGGGCCTTTCTTTTATATTACCGAAGGAATGGGGCTTTCTGTAGCCTAATACATGTAAAAACTTGTAGCTCTAGGTACTGAGAATCTATGATCTTTCTTGCTTATAAGAATAATAAATTTGTCCTAGATCTCCCCCCCCCCCCCACCCCCCCAAACAACTCTAAAGAAATCCGTCAAGTAATCCATACTTTGATCACCTTTCGCAAGCTTAATCAGTGATCGTGACAACATGACTACATGTGCTGAAATTATGAAGTATCACCCACCTCTACCTCTATGTGCGATGTTAGGTGAGGCTCAGAGCCACCTGATGCGAGTGTGACTTTTGGGAGGGTGAAGAAGGGACGAAGACCTGCTCATATTGCTATACCTGGAGGCACCAGCACCGATTTGAAAAACGCTGGATTTATAAAATATCCGCTAAAGGATTGCAGACTAGCAATTGGCGTTCTGCTCCAGATGGGCCTCACGGCAAAGAAATGGCTCCCTAGCGCTTATAAATAGAACGTGGCATGAAGGAAAACTCCCTAATACATGTAACTGGAAAAAGGCGGTGGTGACAGCAATCCCTAAATCGGGGAAGGATGGTACCGAACCATCACATTATAGGTCAATCTCCCTTAACTCTTGCATCTGCAAAGTAGGGGAACGGATGGTGAACCACCGACTGACCTGGTATCTAGAAGAGCGCAAGCCTACGACAAGGTTTGTAAAGGCGGGCTACTCCTCAAACTACTCAAAGCGGAGGTCAAAGGAAACTTGTACAGCTGGGTAAAAGATTTCCTACACAATAGAACAGTTCGCATCAGAGTGAACGGACAGACCTCAAGCCAACTTACCATGGAGAATGGCCTGCCGCGAGGTTCAGCGTTAAGCTGCACGCTCTTTGCAGCTTACACCAGCGACCTTACTCAACACCTGAGATGCAAAAAAGCGATGTATGCCGACGATATGATAATCTGGACGACAGGAAAAGGGGTCCAATGGCTGCAGCGAGACCTTAACCGGGACCTCGCGACGCTTGCCTGCTACTGCCGATTGTGGAAGATGGAGATAAACGTCGATAAGACCGTTTATCAACTCTTCACCAATGGCAAAAATGCCCAGAAAGCCACCATCACTCTCAAGATCAATGGTCAGATACTTAAGAGGGAAAGCGCACCACGATACTTGGGAGTTGAACTTGACAGCAGGCTCAACTTGCAGACGCACGTCAACAAGCTCGAGTCTGAGGCTAAGAAGCGGTTAACAGTGTTAAAAACGCTCGCCAGTACCAACTGGGGTGCCACTGAGAAGGTACTCAGACAACTATATCTAGCCCACGTCCGAGCAGGCCTGAAGTATAGCATGCCACTGCACTCAATGGCCAGCGACCAAACGCTGTCGGCGCTGGACCTAGTTCAGAACAGCGCCTGAGACTCATAACAGGCTGCCTCAAAACCACTCCTACGAATGCTCTGGAAAGCATGACTAATGTGGAACCATTGGCAACCAGAAGGGAAGGAAGCGTACTGCACCAGTATGAGAGGATAAAAAGGCTCGAGCCGGACTATCCGGCACGGGAGGTGATCAAACTCGACCCGCCACCGAGCATACTCCAGAAGAAATCGTTCCTGGGCGAAGCCAAACGACTAACTGAGGAGTATGGGCTAGAACAAGACAAAAGAGCCACCTCACGCCTCCCTGAAAACCCCAGCGGTCAAAACCACGCTTCTAGACACTAGCATGACTAAGGAGGTCAATCCCACGATTCTGAAAACGGCGGCTGGTGAGACTATTGATTCGTACCCAGGATACATGATCAAGGCTTATACTGACGGCTCGGCAGTACAAGCGACTACGAATACGGGGTGCGGAGCAATAATCTATTACCCTGACGGCACCGACACCGAAAAGATCTGTGGACCGTGCGGGGCGAACGGCTCCAACTTCGACGCTGAGGCGACAGCGATTTGGAGAACATTGATTACGGTTTTCAACGGCTTTGAAAACGGAACAGTATCGCCAGAAGATATTGTTGTGTTCTCAGACTCAAGGGCCACACTGATGGCCGTCCAATCGCTCAACCACAAGCTCGAGGCACACGGCACAGATAAGATCAGACATATCTGCCACCAGATCATAAGTGGATATGGTGTCGAGGTCCACCTCCAGTGGATCCCCGCGCACACAGGAATCCGGGGCAACGAGATTGCAGATAGCCTAGAGAAACAGGGGACCAGGGGCGAACAGCCAAAGCACCCCACGTCTTACCCAGTTGCCCGAGCCAGAATCCGCGCTCACGGACGCAGGAAATGGCTAGATCAATGGGCTAACTCAGACAAAGGACAGACAAAGGGTGTACCAGCACCAGAACAAACCAGATACCAAAGACCCGATATTGACACTAGAGCGAAAATACGCGACAATCATACAGCGTATGAGGTCGGGACATGTCCAGTTGAACGCGCATCTAAATCGCTTCAACCCACTCCGTGAGCCAGTATGCAGACACTGCGGGTCCCCGCAGGAGACAGTCAAGCATATCTTGATAGAGTGCCTTGGACTATCACCACTCAGACCCCGCTACCTCTCAGATACCCCGACAGTCTCTAACTGCCTATAGGGGGGAGAGAAACAACTTAGAAATACTGCCATATTTGCCATCGCCGTCACGAGTGAAAACTCGAGTGAGCACTTGAGCAATTGGCGTTGCTTCTGACAGCCTAATCAGCGGAGCCCGCATAATTCGTCGAGAAATGGATTAGTCTTACCTCTGAGCAGAGAAATTAACCACTTTTTTTAAACCACATGTATGAGATCTTTTTATTATTTTTTCTTTTTCTTTGAAGTGACAGTTGAAACAAGAAAAATAAAAACAAGAAAGCAGCATTGAATAGCTTAGGTCCAGTAGTTTTGGCCACCACCAAACCCTGCTGCGTCTCTGATTTTGCCGCTTGTACTCTGTAAAGCAAGGTACATTATATACTATGGTGATGTGTACTTGTAGGCCTACCCACTAGGCACGTGGTGTTGTGATGTCATCAATCGATAAAGCCATTCCCACATGTATAATGTTCAGATGCAAGACTGTAGGTCTACTGTGTTGTTCCACCTTGCTATCAGTGGGGGAGAACGACCGTTATACGGTGTAATAATGTCCTACTCATACCCTGCCTCCTCTGGTTTCACGCACTGTTGTTCGCTGCATTACATTACCCTAACCATTCCCTCCTCTGGATCATTGGTGCTAAAAGCGTTTGAACCAGGCTTTTGTGGGTACTACAGTTTTCATCTGGCAGGAAATTCAAAGACACGTTGGGGTAAGCGAGCTTAATGACTTCGAATTATTGCAAACTGGTTAGTCCAAATTCGAATTATAGGAGAAATATTAATAGAGATAAAGAAAAAAAAACAAACGAACTTTGAAATTACTTCTAAAAAAATTCGGATTATCAAAGTTCGATTTACGTGGACTCCACTGTCTAAGTTAGAACTGTGTGCTAATTTTTGCCCTTCCCTCATAATGGAAACAGTTCGTTTGGCTTAAAATGTTTCATATACCATGGCTTTGGATGAATATTTAAAAAAAAACAAAAACAGTAGCCTCTCACACACCCTCAAACACGTACACATATGAAAAAATACCCTTCTCCCTTAAAAAAAAAAAGGTCACCTTCAAAATAATACTGCTTCCATCCTTTAATAATAATAATAATAATAATAATAAATAGAATTTCTATAGCGCATTTCTAATAAAATTATTACTCAATGCGCTGTACATTGCATCAATAACTCATGCATACACTTTCCAAATATCATACTAAAACACGCACTCTCATCCATACAAACTTTCAGTTTTACACACATAGACGCTCTTAGTCATATAACACTAGCTTATATAATCAATTGTAACATCAAAGTACAGAATAGAATTTTGAACATTTAAAAGTTTCGGAGGAAAAGGTGATGTTTTACGCTTTTCTTAAAGCTTTCAAGATTCGGTGATTCACGAATGTTCAAGGGTATCTGGTTCCAGACAAAAGGTCCAAAATAGTTGAAGGATCTATGGCCTATAGTTTTATAGTTTTTAGATGGGATTCTTAGGATTGTTTTGTCACTTGATGATCTTAGTGAACGAGATGGTGTGTAAACTTGTAAAGAATTTTTGAGATAGCTGGGTGCGGTGTTATTTAAACATTTATAGCAAAAAACAGCAATTTTGTATGTAATTCTTTCTGTCTCAAATGGTTGACAGTTTAGTTCATCTAAGCGAGGTAACTCAATAAATGCATAGCTCGATTTAACAGACTCTCGATGTCAGTTTTTATGGTCCCTTTCTGAGATATTTTAATTTGCAAAGAATGACAACATTTACGAATGGCAATTTTTTAAATCACTGCAAAGCCATATTCTTTAAGCGTAGTTCATCTAAGCGAGGTAACTCAATAAATGCATAGCTCGATTTAACAGACTCTCGATGTCAGTTTTTATGGTCCCTTTCTGAGATATTTTAATTTGCAAAGAATGACAACATTTACGAATGGCAATTTTTTAAAACACTGCAAAGCCATATTTTGGATTTTCCTATTTGGGTGCGTAACTAAATTTAAAACACAAGTTTCGACATAAACTGGAACTTTGTTTCATGGCCATTTGTCACTGTCAGCTGTCTTAAGTCTTATTGTTTTCTCAACTGTCCCCATGCACTTGACAAGATAACTTGGAAACTTTCCGATTAAATGAAAGTCAAGGAGTTGAAGGAGAGCAAGTTTTATGTCAAGTCGAACAAACCAGTGGAGCAATTTTACTACAACAGATTGCACTAAATAAGGCAGAAATTCTCTTGCAGCTGTAATCACCATGAAACCGCAGAAACAGTATCTAGTCTGTAGCTGTATGTCAAGGGTAATTGCCTTTTGGCACTGAATCAATCCCTGGAAACGATGGCCCAGCTACACCACAGCGATACTCTTTGGGAGGGTGGTGTATCTGAGACCCCAGGACATACGACTAAGGGTAAAACAATAAAATCCTCTTCGTGATACCCCAAGACGTACGAAGAGGAATAGTAAAGATGCATATGTGCATATTTTAAAGAGCAGTTTTAAAACTATGGGAAGGTGGGCAAGCACATCATTGAGGAATACCTGGAATTTCAAGAAAAAATTCCCAGAAATAAGACATACATGGGCCCATTAGACTCACGGCATGCAGCGAAGACTACAGATAAAGTATACTATGATGTATATTTTGTGCAAAAGTACAAAGCACTTTGAACTGGCTCACAAGAAAATAGCAATTGTGGGAATGTATCATCCTAACAAGTCCATTATACCTGAAGAATTCTTTTTCGTACAAAAATGAATGTCCTTCTTCATTCAACACTTCAACTTTTTTGACAAATAGTGGTGGAAAATGAGAACAAAGCAAAAGTCATTCTCTTTTCTTATATATACAGGTATAATGAAGATAAAAGTGGCGTGGATTCATTGGTCTGGGTAGTAAAATTCATTGGGTTATGAGCAAGCATCGAATACACTGTCAACCATTTGCGCTTTTTTTCTTTGTGTGTGTTGTTGCGGGCAGAACTTGAAAAACATCAATCTGGATGTGCAAAAACCCCAAATGGGAAAACAGTAACAGCAAATCTAGAACAGCACTACATGTACTGTCTTGGGCACTACTTATTGCCTCTGTGCAAAACCTGCAGGGACAGATGAGACTTGAAAACCCTGATTAAGGCAAGCTTCATCCAAGGTCTAGGAAAAAATCTCATCCAGCCATGGGCAGAAGGTCAAGAACTAAGCATGCATATCATAAAGGGCTTGATCATAATCTATTTCATGGTAGGACAGTTTCCTATAAGACCAAATCACCACTATTTAGTATACATTTTGATCAGGTCCGATAAGACCTGATCACCACTCTCTCATCATTGTCGTCGGGTTCTATAGGGCTCAGCCACAACCCTCTCTTTCTTGTGGTTAGGTCATATAAAACCCTATCACAAAGTAATATTCTGTACTTCTACTGCCGTGTGCTAATGCATGGCGTTCCTCACACGCGTTACCGAAGCCAAGGGTTTATCCTCTGTGTCTACACATCCCCTCTCCCTACCCCTCCCCGCCTAGCACTACAAAAAGAAATAGAGGTCTTATATATGCAGGGAGTTGCTCAGTCGTTTTCAGCAGCACAGTAGTAGATCTAGTGCACTTGTTGTGCTCTGGTCGGAGAGAAATGTGTCGATATAAAGGGAAAGAATGGAATAACAGGTCGAGTTACAGGGAAATATTAAGTAGCATTAAATCCATTAAGTAAGGAAATATTAAGTAGCATTAAATCCATTAAATTAAGTTACCAAATCACCACTATTTAGTATACATTTTGATCAGGTCCGATAAGACCTGATCACCACTCTCTCTTCATTGTCGTCGGGTTCTATAGGGCTCAGCCACAACCCTCTCTTTCTTGTGGTTAGGTCATATAAAACCCTATCACAAAGTCATGTAGGCCAAATTTTTTCATCACCACCGACATTTTGAAAACTTCAAAAGGCAACCACTCTCATTTGATGAGAAAAATTATCTCAGCAGTGTCAGATATAAAAGAGAGTGCTACCGGTACCAGCAAAGTGTGTTGACTTGAGAAACTACAGTCCAATCCACTTATCTCGACATGGCTTTTGTCGACATTCTGGGTAACTCAACACAATTTTTAAGTCCCAAGCTGTTCCTTCTTTAATGCTACTTAATATTTCCCTGTAACTCGACCTGTTATTCCATTCTTTCCCTTTATATCGACACATTTCTCTCCGACCAGAGCACAACAAGTGCACTAGATCTACTACTGTGCTGCTGAAAACGACTGTCCAATTCCCTGCATATATAAGACCTCTATTTCTTTTTGTAGTGCTAGGCGGGGAGGGGTAGGGAGAGGGGATGTGTAGACACAGAGGATAAACCCTTGGCTTCGGTAACGCGTGTGAGGAACGCCATGCATTAGCACACGGCAGTAGAAGTACAGAATATTACGGAGTATTTTTTTTGCACAAAACATTCGTGCGCCGTTGATACTAGGCCTTGGCCTAGATCTCTTGGTTAACTGCCGTACTATGTGTGTATCGGTATTATCACTTCTTGTGAAGAAAGAGGTTAAAAAGAAATCGTAAAACACTGTGCATTTGACGTACAGCTACAGCATTTCACCGATATCGGCAAATCTTTGCCACACAACTGCTCCACACAACAATGATGTTGGAGGAACGAGCATCAGTATGCTGATAATTAAAAGAAAAAGGGACATAATGACGTTATCTATTGGAGACTTTTCTCATAATGGTGATATCTGATCTCCCCTCCCCACTTTTCTCTGTCATTTTTGCCAAAAGATGGTAACCAAACTCTTTTTTTTGTGTGTGCAGATTCCTTCCAGTCTGATTTGATGCATTTTATCATTTACTGTTCACAGAATGCGACAGTTACTGGTCATTTGACAATTTACATCGTGTCCGATAGCACAGCACGACAGTGTTGGGATTATGCTGATCTGGTCACATCACAATCAGGATCAGGCTACTGGCTAATATAAATTATCCATAATTAGCTTGGAGTGATAGATAATCCTGTTCAATTCACTGCATGTAAGAAATAGGCATTTTTTCACTAGTGTAAAACAAATACTTAATTCACTTCACAGAGACAAAGAGATGGCACCTAACAAGGAATTTGGCTGTCCAGTAAATAAGCGTGCCCTTTGACAAAGAATTTTATACAAATCAGCATTATACAATGTAATGCTAACACCATTGTTTTTAATTTAATAATATGGTACCAAGTGACAATTTACTAAGGGTTTAAATGTTCACTTGGGAGGGACTGTTTCATGCTACAGATCTGAATTCAGCTGTCTTTGATTTAATCAATAGCTAACATTTGAAAAAATAAAAAGAATTAAATATTTTGTTTGTATATCAGGAAATATACTCACACTGATGATAAAACTGAGTATGAAACAGCCTAGACCAACATCATTCATGAATTATTAAATAAAACATAAGACTTGCATGGGATTTGGCACAGAAAAGTGAATAAAACAGGATGATTTGCAGGATGCCCAATTATACCTATACCATAAGTTGCCAGGAACACACATTTTCAACACATCCCGTTCACTGGCCAGCAAGGTTTACCTCTTCACTCTTGCACAACTCACATCTGAACAGTCAGTAGCAATGTTTAAGACAGGTCATGCAAAAGGCTTGTTACTGAATCTGAAAGTAACGAAACACCTGCAAGAGAAAATAATTTGTGGTATATTTTATCATACTTCTCATAAAAATGAATTATTATTCAGTCAGAATAACCACGTACTACATATAACACCAAGAAACTATTACTAATAAGGTCCTTGAATTGGGATTGCCTACTTAAGTAAATCGCACCTTCTTGAGCTGTTCACATAATTAAATTATACATGTCACAAAATTTTCCTTTTATTCTGAATCCCTTGCTCACCTGTAGACATGCATGTGGGACATCCCACTAAAGCAGATCTTTGGCATTTCAAGAAACATCTGGTTCCTCATATTGTGAGCATGAGATTTTCATGGCCGTTAGTTTCATTTACAATTCCCCACTTCTCATAAGTCCTCTGGTATTTTCAGTTGTTAAGTTTGAGTGTACCATGTATTTGTCAGTGTTCGTTATCCAGTCACAATGGCTCTAAAGGCGCAGCTAATTTTGGGTTTCACATGTGACATTTGGAGACAAAAATACACAAGCATGTTCTTCCAAATTTTGCTTTCTGAATGGGGAATTACACTGCACTCATCAATATATAAAAATATGTATTGCTTTAAAAGACCAGTATCTTTATCCCTGTACTTAAATAACAGAAACGCATTTTTCAGGTTAGGTGGCATCCTAAAAGGTAACATGTATTTTGATTAAGCACTTGAATTGATACCTCGTTTTCCAATGAAATTAATCAGCACAAAAGAAGCTGTGACACCGTGTACTGGAAACTTAACCCCAATGCCAATAGTACTAGAAAACACAGCATCAGTGTTTTAATTTTAAATAAACGAGGAAATCTGACAGGTGATAACAATACCAGGTCTGGCTGTAATATATATTATTGCTTGGTTAATTTACAAGTGTTCGTGAGAAAGAGACAGCAACTTTGATTTATCAGAATAAGAAAATAAATTACATAATTATGCTCTTGGACCTGCAAACAAGGACAGAGTGGTGTGGTATTTCAGGCGAGAGATTTTTAGTATGATCCACAACCTTTTTTTATTTTTTATTCTTCTTATTCCCCTTTTCCTGTTCTTCTTATTAATTATACAATTTAACCACGTGGCCTGGGAAAACCTGCTTCCCTCTTCATTCTTGCTCTCCATAATCTCACATAAGATCCTCCTCCCATTCGCCTTTCTTTCATTGAGGAAATCCCACTAAAATGATTGTATGTCAAATAGTCTCCCAAGCGCAATAAGCATGCAGTGCATGTTATTCCTATTATTAGTGAAAAATGTACCAAACTGAAGGTTCTTGAGAAGATATATATATAACTCTTTGTCAGTCTTTAAAAACAAATGGCTAAAGAATGAAATGGATGAACAGACGGGCCATTTGCAATCAAAGTCTACCCAAACACAAATCATGGCCAAATTTAATGTGTTTTGATTCTGCAGCTCAGTAGATTATCCTGACTGGATGGGTGCACAGCTCAGAAATTTATAAGAGATTACAGTGGGACCTACCTAATAATACTAATATGAAATTCAGGGGACGGACAATTGCATTTCGTATTAAAAGTGTTTTGGATGAAGAGTTATTGTTTTAAAATCACCATTTCTCGTCTCTGACAGAGAAACGATATAAGACACCTTGGTAATTTTCTTACCCCCCCTTGATGTGCTGTTTCCAACAACGAAACTCCACTTTGTATGTGTGTTTGCATGTCTATGTGAATGAGATGCACCTTTAAGCACAGTAGCCCAAAAGGACAGCCAAAACTGTGGGTGGCGATCCAGCAGTTGTCTCGAGTATAATGTATACTACTGAACAAGTACTGTTACTGTTTGTTAATGATTGTTTTGTAGCCGAGGTGACACCCACGACATATTCGTAACGGCCCATTGAATAGTGGGAAGGCGAGAGGGAGACTGGTTAAAAAAAACAAAAAAACAACAAATAACGCTACTCTCGGCAGCGGTGCCTCTGTCTGGTATGTTCATTGGCCAGTTCAATGACACTATAAGTATATATCATTCCCCCCAACCCCACCCCACCGCAACACATCAAGTATGGCTGGTTAGTCTTGCTTGAAATTAATTAGCTGGTGTTGTTTTATTTCACATCAAAGACACTGCGCTTTCGAGACAGCGCCCTCACTCGACCGAGTAAGTGAAAGAATCTTTCGGATAAAAAGGGATTGACATGATTTTCTTTAAATGTGTAAAGAGGTTTGAGGTGTGAAACAATAAGGAATATAATTATAGAAGAATTTCAGTGGGACCATGGAAATCTGTTGGATAAAGAGAAATTTCTTATTATCCAACTGTTCCACTGTACTTTAAACCATTTCCTGTCATTTATCACCTACTGTGTGCTAGCAAGATGGTTTCTAAGGTTGAAATGAAACAAGAATACCTGGCTTTGGCTTTTCATTCATGAAGGTACCATCACATTTTTACTGCATTTTGTCCCCCATACCTCATTTTTCAGTGATTCTTTACTTTCCTCAGACAAGAAAGATGCTGAGAAAAGGAAGAAAAGGTTTACTTTGGAAAAAATACAAGCTGTGTGAAGTAGTGTGAAGAAACTTGAAGCAGATAGTCCAAACTGATTTTTACTTTTTAACAAAACTCACCAATTATTGTCTAATCTGACGGTGCTTGCTTTTCTAAGAATTTTGACACAAAATTTATTATTTTAGCCTTTTTCAAAAAAGGGAAAAAAATGCCTCAAACTTTGACCACTCATAAAATGACAATTTATTGGGTGACAGTATTGAAAATTCCTGGTTCCTATGTCAGTGGGGAACATCATGCTAATTTTTTTTTTTTTGAGGGGTACAAACATATACTATATATCATCTCATTTTAGTAATGAAATTTCATCCAAAGTTTTTGTGAATTCTTACAAAGGAGACAAAAATAATGATTGTTTTTCACATTGGAAAAGGCTTCATGCTCGGCCATTGTGACTCATCACTGAACGTTGGACAATGGTGGCAAAATCAAACAAACAGTGGGTCTATAAAAACAGTAAACATTTTGCACCAGAACCCCACATTTGATTTTGGCGGAGGTTCATTTGTGCAGTTATGATGGGGACACAGTGGTCTAGGCGCAAGGTGCTTGCCTCTCATGCCAAAGATACCGGGTCAGTTCAGTGGAAGTTTGGGATTTTTCTCATATTTTCCTGTCCCTGATCCTGTGATAGGTAGGATTGAGCACCTAGACTTCTCTGTTACGGATGAAAAATTTGGAGGGTCCCTGTGCACCTTCCACATGTTAAAGATACCTTGGCAGTAGGAAATTGTGAAGAGCAGGCCGTACAAGGCCCCTGCAAAATTCTAAAAAAAATTATCCCTACCACAACAAGAAAAAGAAAGAAAGAAAAAGTGAGGTGTCAATGCCAAGGGCAGCGAACCTCCTAAAACAAAGACCTAAACACATAAAGTTTTGTATTTCCACCAGTTTTTCGGTCAACATACTTTTCAATTAATAATTTTCAAAGGAATTTCAACTCAAAACACCCATGAAATATTCACTGAATTAAGTCTCATTTTTTGGCTTTCTCTGTGAATTATTTGCAAAAGTGCGCTGCAGCAGCACGGCACTCTGCAATCCTTTGCTACATGGGGGGTCAAATTGATATATATGGCTCCGAGCGAAAATTGCATGATAGTATCTTGTTCAAGCAATAAAAAGATTCAATTACACACATTAAACAATACAAAAGATTATATTTCAACGGAGGAAGAATTGAACTTTATTTTGATCTATGATATGCCATTTTACATCAACTCACAGCCGTAGTAGCATTATAATATTGGCCTAAAGGTATATATACCAAAAGGGGATTTCGCCCCTTGAGCAGGGCGGTTTGGACTTGAAATCGTTGAAGATACATGATACAAAGCATGAGGACAGGCACTTCTCTCCTAAAATCCGCTAGACTCTACAATGAACACAACCACATGTTGGTTATAAGCTCTCAAAAACAGCCTTGAAAAGTTAATGTCTTAAGTTTTGAGTTTGAGTTTGGGTTTAAAGGCACAACGGCATGTTTAATGGCCACACTACGCCTTCCATAGTTTTTTTTTATTATCTCACTTTGGACTAGTTCTAAGCTCTCAGATCCCTGCAAGTAATATCAAATAAAAGTGGAGTTAAAAATCTAACAGGAAAAAGCCTGTACTGTAAAGCATGTTTATATATATATGAGTCTTGTAAGTATGATAAAAATCTATTTAACTTGCAGAGTTCGGTTCCCTTCAGAAATGACAAGATGAGCTGCCGGTCCATGTCAGAAATAATTCTTTCACGGATCTGCAGGCATAATGCCTTCTCTGGATGTACGTGAAATCTACACATGCGTGGAAAAATTAATGTCTTCGACTGTTGAGATGAATACAATATCCTTGTCTCAGTGAAGAGCTCTGTTATTACTCGTGCCCACACAGGAAACCAACAAATTGTAACAAACAGTTTGTTCAAATCATAGGATCTCACAGCCTCATATTCCTTATCAATTAAGTAGTAATATTCAACAAAGAAAAGAGTCAATTTTACAATAGTGTTACCTTGATTTCATGATCCTCAGAGCCAGACAACAGAAAATCTCCATGTAAAGTCAGTGTATTGACTGCTCCCTGATGCCGTGACAGTGTCTGGATTGGTAGAAGTTTTTCCAGGCCCCACATCTGGTTAAATGAAATAAACCTGACAGACCTTAGGAGGTTCTCGTAATAGGTCCTCAAGGGCACAAACAACACTGCAAAACCAGTTGTTATCTATGGTATGTTAATGGTGTCAGGATTCTAAAGTATCCCTGCGAGTTCAAATTCTGAACAGAGGTTCGTAGCACCTGACTAACTCTGTTCTGAAACACACTAGGCTTACTACAAATCTGCACTCACATGCCTTTGCATGAGTTTATAGAATATTTCTGTTTGTGCACTTAAGAGGTATAATGAGTTATATGTGCTACATGAAAATGACTTTGTATTTCATTCCTGTTTCTGCCCTCCACTTCTTCTGTCGGTACAAGTACTTCTCTTCCCAGCACTTATCATGCTTTCACTTTGCAATAGGTGAAGCTGCCAAATTGAAAATCTTGGAGGAATGTCTTGTTTTCAGCAGAATCTTCTTTGTCATTCAGGACAGGAAACTACATGAGTGCTGTGTTTCCCCAGGCTGACTTAGTAACTATCCGTTTTCATGACCTTTTCACAGTGACTACAGTTTACTTGCTTTGCAGGGAATCTAAAAGGTTTATTACAAAATTCACTATACTATCCGAAAGTCAAATCACAGCAATGAGATTCACTTGTTTTTCAGTTAGTAGACTTCATGTCCGTGGGGCAATTTTGTGTACCATTTTGGACCCAGA
Source organism: Onchidella celtica (assembly GCA_963931925.1). Taxonomy (NCBI): domain Eukaryota; kingdom Metazoa; phylum Mollusca; class Gastropoda; order Systellommatophora; family Onchidiidae; genus Onchidella; species Onchidella celtica. The sequence goes on from OZ007574.1 coordinate 43,182,383, forward strand.
TGTCAGTGCTCAGTTTTCTCATTTTTTTTTCTATAAAACCAGCAATTCTTCTCTGGCTTAATGACCATGTCACAGTGGATGAGCTGCTGCAACAGGACATGGTCCTTTCATAGTACCTTAAATGGTGAATTCTTGATGTTTTTGGCAGATTATTACTTTGAAACAGCTCATCAGATTTTATAATTCAGACTTTCAGTCAAGACTATGGAGGTTTCATCAAATCACACAATGACTTCAGCAGAACTGCATGGATATTTTTTTCAACAGGTCTATTTTGAATTCTTATGGTTGATGGTAAAGAAAACTGTTGTACCCTTGCACATAAATGGGGGATGAAAACTATAAATACGAAATATCATTTTGCAAAATGATGGTAAAGAAAACTGTTGTACCCTTGCACATAAATGGGGGATGAAAACTATAAATACGAAATATCATTTTGCAAAATGATGGTAAAGAAAACTGTTGTACCCTTGCATATAAATGGGGGATGAAAACTATAAACAAAATATCATTTTGCAAAATATAATGTTCGACTAGAACTCCAAAGGGCGACCGTGAATGTGTCTGTTTAAACTACTGAGATTTCTGACTATGGGAGGATAAATATAGCTGTGAACTCTTTAAAATGAGTATCAATTTTCACTCAACCATCAAGAAAAAAGACTTTGGCTAAGAGACAGCTCGGCTCACAGAACTTTGTAATGCAGCAAGACTTCAATAAGATTACAGTAAAACCTCGTTATACCGCCAAGTAAGGGGCAAACAGAAAATTGGCGGTATAACGAAAATACCATGTAGAACAAGGGAAATAAGTAATTTACCAACATTGGACTGGCTAAAAAAGGAACATGTCGAAAATACTGCAGTTATCTCCCTTATCTCTCCACTGGCCATAAACCGCCGTTGTCATTTTGAAGTTTACATTGCTTGCATTTCTATTTTTTTGGTTGTTGTTGTTTTTTGTGTTTATGTGTGTTGGAGTTTATTCATTCAGGAAATCGCACCTTAAGGGTAAAAGTATTATGTACTGCAACACGACAAATAATGCTACATTACAATTCAGCAACAAACGTGTGTTGTTTGCATCGTACCCCGCGACCGGTATGAACCAGTTGAAGCATCACCTCGCGCGCGCTTATGTTCGTTCGCAAACTCTCTATTGAACTGTGACCCGTCTTTCCCACTGCATGACCCATCAGTAGGCCTATCAGGACTTCAAAAGCGAAGACTGTGTAGTAGGATTGGTGTTTGAGTAACAAGCACAGACTTGTGGTGCCATGTGATGTTCCGTCTGTTAGGTGGATTTAGGTAGAGGTGGGGAGTGGGGATTAAATTTACGTTGGCGCTATAACGAGCAATATTTACTATACTCAAGTTATGAATGTAGCAGTCAAACTGTTGGCGGATGGCGGTATAACGACATTTTTAGTGACTTTGTTATAGGTGTCAGATCCGTTCCACGACGAAAAGCTGGCGGTATGCGGGAATGGCGGTATAACGGGGGGCGGTATAGCGAGGTTTTACTGTATATGCTTATAATGTTTCTTCTTCAACTTTAAAATTTTCACATCTGCCATTTCCTCTCCTAGTTGTGATTTGTACAACTACAAGTATATAAATTCTGTGACAATATTTTGATCCAATGTGCTGCTTGCCTCAGTCATTCAAAGAATGGCTCAGGGATGCATCTTAAGCTCTTCCCATTCCCTACGTCAGTGAAACAGACACACCATTACCTTTAATAAGACCAACCTTTGCATGGAGGATGCATTAGATCTATAAACATTTAACATTATGTACATTTGGATGACAAGACTTATCTTCACTTTCTCATTTACTACTCTGTAAAGGGAATGGTATAACAAATCAAAATATAGGCACAGGAGAAAGAGAAGTGAAGCTCATAACGCAGTTGTTGTGAAATTTGAAAGAACCAAGTTCCTCACAAATCTACACAAATTCGGAAATGGCTACCCTTTAAATTTTCCCAGCACCCACCATTGGCTTATGTAGTGGACCATCATGTTTAACGACACTGCTAATAACGAGACCTTTGCCAATAGTGCTAACATTTTAAATTCCTGTTTTTTGTGCAATATCAGCTATATAATAAAATATTTGAATAACGGCTTGAGTGTGTATGGCAAATGGTGGGGGTAACCCCCAGAATGTGTTGGGAGTCAGACTATAACAACATGTATTATTCTTTATTTGTTACTACCTGCCCACTGTGCCTGCATTGTGAGTTGTGGCCCAGCCTGGCCATCTCTTGCTTAGACCTAGTATGCTTTTTCTCCCTACTGACTGACAGCACACTAGATGCAGTCAGTTCAGAGGGATCTCATCACTCACTGAGGCTACAACCGTGTCTGCTCACTTCCTGTGATGTGATATAATTATTACATGTAGCACGGTCATTGATCATCACTACCACTAATCGCTGCATACTCTTTGTCTACACCGGGGCTTCGTGACCACATGCCTATACTCACAAATACATGGCCAGTCTGTTCCCATACTTTGAATGATACAGCATGAGAAACCACGTGAAACAAACGTACTGATCTGTCTCTAGCTTTTGCATCTGACTCTCTTGCAATTTGATCGAAACATGGCTACCGTCAGCACAAAAGGAAAAAAAATTAATGATGTGAAGGCAGAGATCTGCCGCCAGTCTGATATTATGTACGTTGATGTACAGGACATGCTAACATGGGAGGTAACCATAAAAAAAAAAAAATAGTGGGGTCTTTTTATCCCTTGCCTTGCTTTTTGTACTCTTTCCTGGAAGAGCGAAACCTTGGGTATAACGAGACATTTTTTTGGGTGGAATATGACCTCTTGTTATAACTAAGTTCCACTGTAATAGAACAACGCTCATATTCTTGCTGTAACAGACAAGCACGTCCACTACTGCCACCTCCTTATGACAGATCCATAATTACTAAGAACACACAGCGGCTAACACCAAAATTAACAGATGTCACCAGATCAATGAAGGACAAAAACGCTTCAAACCTGGATAGTACTATCATGCGATGCCGAAAACAAGAAGCGCCCAGATGGTGATGTGACTAGAGTGGTGACTGTTCCAATGTGACCACTTAAAGTCATGATAAATTCATGAGTCTCTCCATTATAAACTTGAATATTCTGGTTATATGTGCCTGAAATATTAAAAAATGAAGAAAAAATACAAGGCCGAGGAATTTCTGCTAACCCCTGAGGATGAGATCTTGCAACACAAATGAAACAGCACAGCATTAGCTTTGAAAGCTGTTTGTGATAATTAACATGAAGTTCTGGGATGCTAATTCAATCAGAAGTGTTTTTCACTTACTTACTGAGTTCATTCAAACCCTAAAAAAAATAGAGCCTGTGTATTGTCAAGCAAAGCGAGGTGTTGGCAAGATGCATGGTTAGATTAACAAGGTTTGCTTCCAAAGAAAAGAGAAAAAAATGCACTAGTACTACTATTTCCTGTTGCAGCCCTGTCTGTCCTGGGCCATCTTTGGAAAAAATGGACAGAGCTTTATAATTTGGTCAAGGTAGCTAGATTGTGCTATCAGAGGTTGAACTGACACCATTTAACCATTACATGATAAATTTTACACCACATGTACATCATGAGGGTTCCATATGGAAGGTACTGTGTGTCAAATTGGGATATTGGCATAACAACATTTGAGCTAAGAAAGAGGAAAATAATTTATCATTTATCTACATTGAAAAACAACTGCAACTGCTGCAACATTAAAAATGTGTTTCTGTGCAATTTTTGGGGACAAAAATAACTTTTCAATTTCCAAAGCAACAGCAGTCTTTGAAGCAGTGAGGAAAAATCGAAGTAAGGGAAGTCGTCCAAGGGAACTAACAACATTCCTTCAATTGATCCCTTGAATATTCCTACACTAACACCCTCCCCAATCTGAAACACGACCATAATGAGCATTTTATAGGCTGTCTTTCCCAGGGACATACTCATGTGTTTCAGACAGTTTCTCACTCTTCGAGGGGCCAGTGCATTACATGCACGATGTATTGTTCCCCCTTGAAGGATAAATTAATTACAGCCACCAATGTTACCTTAGAATTACAAAGTCAAGGTTTAGTTACCGTGTTGCTATTAAAAAATAAAGTTTCAACCATGCTGCAGTGTTCTGACTGTGGGTACTGACAACACCTACCCCTGTACGCACACTTTCACTTTACCCTCCCCTTCTTTATGAGATTTGTAGTTCATGTGTTGTGCTTCTAACTTTCATGTGGAGCAGTACCAAAGAAAGTAGAATAGAATTTTTGGCAGATGTGTACTGTCAAGCAAAGCGAGGTGTTGACAAGATGCATGGTTAGATTAACAGGGTTTGCTTCCAAAGAAAAGAGAAAAAAATGGGCAGAGCTTTATAATCTGGTCAAGGTAGCTGGATTGTTGTGCTATCAGAGGTTGAGCTAAGTGGAGAGTATTTTTTTTTCTTGCTATGTGAACTTCTTTTTAACATATGTGCATTTTCTCACCAGAAAAATATCTCAGAAGCCACATACCAGTGTGAATGAAACAGCCTCAACAACAACAACAGCTGACTTTAAAATTTAATTTCTGACTGGTTTGTGTTCAGCGCACAGAGTGAAATATATAATTTGAATAAATGAAAGCTATTCAGTTCATCCTTTATAACCTGTAAAATGCTGCCATTTCACTGACTGTTTACCGCAGTCAAACATAAACTTATTGTTCTTATGAAATGGCAATGAAGCAGCAGCTTATCGGTAAAATATGGCAAAAAAAAAAATTATTTGTCTGTGACAAGCCACCAGTTAGTAACAATAAAGAAGCTACAATAATAATACCTCAAAAGAATTTGAAAGGAAAAAACAACGACCTTAAGGTCCTAACTAATAGCCTTCTTCGAGCCAAAATAGAAACAGAAAAAGAATTAAAAAAATTCTACCAATTTCCACTTATGTGTTAAAGTTTCCAACACAGAAGGATGTTTGTCACTTTCAGTCTGCACTCTGTAGTTAACACTTAATAAACTTTATATGATTTTGCCCAGAAAATGACAGCTTCCTCAATGGTAAGATTTTCTATTTTATAAATGGAAATACAAAAAAATATTTACTTAGATAATACACAATAGACTTCAAACTTCATGATCCTACACATCTATCATAAAGCAAATCAACCAGGATGAATGCAGACTCAGACATTTTCATTATGTACATCTCAATACAAAAAGGCAAAGCTTTTACCAATTGATGAGTACAGAGCTCTAAAGTAAGCCAACAAAATGTATGTTGAAAAAAAAAAGAACTCACATAAATCAAAATTTAATTCAAATTATTTAAGCATTTACCTGAATTACCTGCAATAATATACAGTTGGTTGACTGCCAATGAATACACTGAGCCACATTGATGCTGTATGGATGTTAAGTGATCCATGTTTTGTGTACTCCACACTTGAATAGCATTATGAGAACCACTGTAAAGCTTTTCCTGGAAATAGAAGATCACATGCGGACAAAACCACAATTTAAAATAGATGTAAAGCCTATCAGAAAATTAACGGCAACCTGAGAGAAACTTATACCTGACCAAGAAATAATGTAAAAAAACTCAGTTAATAAATGTATTTTTTTTTTTTACTAAATGAAGTTCCCGGCATTATCCGGGATAAACCTGTGTTTCACACCCTTCCATCTCTCTCTCTTTTTGGTCTAGAAAGCTCCTCATATTCTTTAGTCTTACCAGAGAGTATAGATTTAAATCTATACTCTCTGGTCTTACTGCAGATTTCATGCGCACCAAACTACTATGCACTCATTTCTGGTGGGGAGATTGCGCGCACCGAACTGAACGTGTATTAATACATCGTTTCCGGTGCGGTGGGTTTACTACAGGGAGCCAAAACAAAGATCATCGTATTTTACAACTTTTTATTTAAAAATACCTGAAACTTGAAGCAACACAATCGGTCAATACAAAAGCGAATGGGCTGGATTAGTTGAAACTTACAAAAATTAACTTTATCATTTTTGAAACTGTCAGTTAGGTTGCAGGGTTGAGCAAAAAAATTGCCAAAATTGCACCACAATGAATTACTCCCGCCACTATTTTCTTTTTATAATAAGATTCCTGTTCCTAATTTCAGCTGCTGCATTCATGAAAACTGAATGAAGCATGAGTTTTGTGGGATGTCTGGGTGGCAATGATTACTGTCAGATAAAGTGAGATGTAACTTCTTTTTCATCCTCTAGTTTAGTTTTTCAGCTTTGTAATAGTACCATGCCATGCTTTGTTAAAGACTAAAAAGCATGTACACTGTACATGATAGAGTTTACTGTATTTAAAAACATTATTTGATTGAAAAAACCAGACATAGTTTGGCAATGGGACATGTCCATTATTACTGATCACAGCACAGTGGACCACCATGTTTAACGACACTGATAATAACAAGACCTTGTCCACAGCGGCAACATTTTAACTTACGGGCTACCAGGTCTATTGCCTCGATCAATCCCAATTTACCAGGTGTTTTTGCTATGTATCAAAAAAACCATTGAATCAACAATTTTCAAGATATTTCAGTGAAATTTAGTGTGTTTATGGAAAAATGGATTGGCTAACTGAATCTGGCAATCTTTTTTATGTATGTCTTATGGTGTATTTTATGCAACTGTGTGTTTGCATGCAACAATCTTGCCGATTTTCGTATGATAAATTTAGGGGTGACATATGATAGAAGAGGTATTATAATCAACCACACTGCTAGATTCAACACAAAAACTGGTCAAAACAACTGAAAAATGAATATAATACTTGAAAAAAAAAAACATAAGGAGAATGAACTTACAGATTTACTATTATAATCCTCCTTTGTGTGATATAATTTGAAACAGTTTTCCAGGCAAAGCGGCACTTCACACTGTTCACACCAGAATCGTGTTTCTTTCCTACTATGGTCCTTATTTCTCTCCTGTAATAATGCTCATGAGGACGCAACAGTAGTCCTATATGGCCATCACTTGCCTCCACAAGTGCTGTCTATAATCTTTCTGTCTCTTTCCATATTTAAAAAAAAACAACCAATTTAAAAAAAATAATAAAACATGCGCCGCTGTCTCCAATACGGCAATGGACTTCTGACCGAGGTAAGCAGACGGTCTCCATGCCACCTTCACTCCCCCACTCGGTTAGGCCACATTTCACGTAACATCTCCGGTGGACATCAAAGCGAGTAGACCGACACTTCCCTAAACATACAAAAAAGACTGAATACATTCATACAAGTGTGCATTGTGGCCGGGCGGGTCGGTCCTTCAACTGGACTACGACAGTCATGTTGCTAGATTGTCGACAACTAGCTATAAACCCGTATTTCTGTTCAACTAGCCACTCGTGAGCAATATTATTACAGTGAGGAAAGGGCATGTATACCACAACTACTGCAATAGAAAAAAATAGTAACGGCGGTGACCGAGAGAGTCTCGGTATTGGTAGCCAGTGAGTTAAACCTCCGTTTTCTCTTCTGTATGAGCTATGTAATAAAATACTTGAATAATGGCAATCTATAATCTAAAGACCTGCTACAGCAAGAGAATTACATATGTGTGTGCGCCTGAAGAAAGGTCCCAGTTGTCGGTACAGCTATTTTTGAGCTAGGGGGTGGTAAAGGTCGAAAAAGTCGTGCCTAGTCGGAAATGTACTTCTAGCAGAAAACACAAGTTTAACCATTTCTAAATAGCATATGAAAAGGATTTTGGAATATTTTATTAATTATTTGTACAATATGTGACTCTTCAGGAAGTAATATTGGAGTGATTGTTGCTAGGGGACCGTGGACTAATCACAAAGCCATTTTAGAGATAATACTGAGTAGTGTTCACTGCTCATCTATAGTTTACCCTGTAACATGCCATGGTCCCCTAAAAACAGCCAAGTCAGAAGTTTTTTGGATCTTGTTAGGAGAGAACAGTATTTTACATAGATAGCTAGAGCTGAGCAGTGAACACAACTCAGTAGTTTCCCTATTTGCCTTTGTAATAAAACTACGCTCCCCCAACAATATCCAAAAAGTCTGTCATGGGAGAGAGCTGTTAAAGCTGTTTTTCTCAAAAGTTTGGTTTTTCCCCTGTCTTACAAAATGTGTCATATCTTCAAAACTACTTAAGATATTGAAAAAATTTTTTAAAGCAGCGTGTTCAGCATTGAATTTTCTAGAAGAATATGCCCTTATCTCAAAATCCAAAATTTGCGACAACTGGGTCCTTTCTCCAGGCACACACACATCTATTATATATTTCAGTAACTTGCAACCTTTGGCACGACTAACTGACCAAACTATACACTCTTCAGGCCTTAAATTTGGCAGGAAGGTGGCAATTGAGATAAGGAAGATGATGGCTATAATGAAAAGTTGTTTACCACAAGCATGTATTTTTAAAAAATAACTATGTTTATTGCTATGTAACATCTGTAGTTTTGCATGTTCGTTTCGTAATATACAGTACCATGCATGTCATAAAAAGTAACCATATCAAGCGTTCAGTTTGGTGCGTAGTGTTCTGTGGCCGTATGCATAATCAATGCGTAAACTAAAGTAAATACGTTGACTGGTGTTAACATGAGAAATTGTATTCATTTCTTGCGTTAACACCAGTCAACGTATTTACTTTAGTTTACGCATTGATTATGCATACGGCCACTGGTGCGCATGAGTTCTGAAGCAAGACTGTAGTTTATTACTTTTATTATACTAGAGAGAGGGGGGGATCACATGATTGTTTATTCCGGGCAATGCCCGGTAGGACATCTAGTATGTATTAATTTTGAGTGTGTACAGCAAACAGTAGGGGCGGCTGCCATATAGCATATTGAAGTCGGTCATCATATACACGTATTGTTCTTTGTTTGTCACTACAGCCCACCACGTCCGCCTTACAGGCCATCTCTCGCTTAGGCCTGGTATGTTTTCTCTCCCTAGTGTGACAGCACACTACATGGACTCATCACTCAGTGAAGCAAATGGGGCTGGCCATGAAGGCTACAATCTTGTAGCTTTGTCACAATCATGTACACTGTCTGGTCACTACCTGTGGTGTGCAATAATTATTACATGTAGCATGGTCATTGATCGTCACTTATCGCTGTATGGTGTATGCTCTTTGTCTACACCGGACTTCGTGACCATGTGCCTACACTCACTGTGCCACAACCATGTAGTCAGTCTTTTTCCCGTTCTCTAAAAGAGACAGCATGGGAAGCCCCTAGATACAAAGTACTTCTCTCTTTCTAGCTTTTGCATCTTACTCTCTCATAATTTGATTGAAACATGATTACCGTCAGCAAAAAAAAATAATTTAATATGAAGGCGAGATCTGCTGTCAGTTTAATATTGCATGTACAAGACATGCTAACAAGGGAGGTAACATAAAAATAATGGGGTATTTCCTTCCGTTGCCTTGCTCATTTTATCCCTTCCAGGAATAATGAGACCTCGGGTATAATGGAACATTTTTGGTGGAACATGGCATCTCGTTATAACCAAGTTCCACTGTATTAACAGAATAATATCCTAAAAAGATGAAGTTCAAGAACTCCAGTCTTCAATATTGGGTTGTTATGGTTTGTGTATTCCAGCCCTTCAGAAGCACCCAGTCTAGCCATGCTTAGCATTTTCCCGTGACTGCTGCAGATGTTATCCCTATAATAATTGATAAAGACGGTTTGCATCATTTAAAACAATTGAAATTCCTGCCACTGTTACATCGTAACAGCTCTTATAGCAAATTATATAACTTACTTCAAGTCTTGGCATTTCTTCATGGAGTAGCGGTATTACCATTTTGTTGCTACTGCTTTATGCAGCATTAAATATTGCTAAAGGTTATTAGTTCACTTTAGCTCCTTCAGGCATAAAAGTTAAATTCTGTAAGGTATTATAAACATTCATCTTTAAACGGTGCAAAAGTGATTTTATCAAATAGTCTAATTTTTAGCAGGTCAGCTGGCAGATTACAACATTCAACCTTTATCCCTGCTCTGAATTTTGATAAGAATTCTACTCACTTTGTTTTTGCTCAGAGCAAGCGCTCTCACCCAGTGGTTCATGCCAATAAGGGTTTTCTTTAATGACAAAGATCTTAAGTCCCATACCTGCATAGAAAAAAAGTTTCTGAGGAGGCAGCAACATAACACTTAAATCAAATACACACAACATCCTCTGCGGGCATCTAGGTTCACCCTGTGACACAGAGCACTCACAAATAAATTCATAAAGGTAGTGAAACATCACATATTATGCTACACATGACCATGCAAGTAAGAATGATGCAAGCTGTGATTACTGCTGAAATAGTTTGGAAATCTCTGTTGTTGCTTTTTTAATTTCATTTTTTAATACATCTGTCAAAACAAAATATACAGCACATTGCTATGTTATGCGAAGACAGTTCAAAACATTTATAAATTTATACAGATATGCAGCCTCTGCTGTGAGAGACATAGGCTCATTAGATAATCATATGCAGATTACTGGCCAAAGTCTTGCATGAAAAGGCCTGTCATACTTGAAAAAGAACATCTTTTCATTTACAAGGAAACTACTAGCTCAATATCTTTTGCTTTAAAGTGCAGCTTTAACATGCATAGCAGACAGCTGAATGCCAGGGTTAAGGAACCAGACCCATCGGATAAAAAATCTACAGAAAAACCAAACAAAGCTTTTCCAGAGAGCCATTCTCCTATACCAATTTTGTTGAAAGAAAAGAATGATCACATAAATGAAATACACAGTAAATACTGTGGTTCATAAAATAGTTTTCAAAAGAAAAGTATAAATAGATATATGTACATATTATGTGAATGGCAAGATATATACTGTCAAATTTTCATTATCAAGTTCCACTAAGGCTGATGTAACAAAAAAGGGGCAGCTGCAATGCTTTGGTTTTCCAAAATTCATATCTGTCTATGACTTTTTGACATTATTTATTACCACCTAATGAATAGTCCACGAATGTAACTCATGTCTGAATTCACCACTTTCTTCGGGAAATGAAATGCTGAGTTTGTCACAATATGATAAATGTAGCTGTTTACATAAAACTGGAAATATCCCACAGTATGCCTGACAGGTAATGGTGACTGAACCAAATAATGTGGGCCAGGCATCTATGCAGGCAATAACAGGAGTAAATCGAAATAACTGTCAGTAATTCTCATAATGGCCAAGCACTGCAAATAGTGTTCTGCTTTGTGTCATCATACTATAATGGGCTAGAAGGTGAATATATGTAATGTAACTTGTAAGCACCGAAAACTTCATGACTAAGTGACTAAAATTAATGTACTGCCTCAATATATTGAATTAAACCTCAATTATTTGGCTTTCTCTGTGAGTTATTTTCAAACTTTTCATCCTTTGCCATGAGGGGTCAAATTGATATATGGCTCCAAGCAGAATAATGGCAAGACTATGTAATAAAATAACACTGCTGCACACATTAAATAATACAAAAGATAGGACATTTCGACAGAGGTTTTATGTCTTTATTTTAGGAGGTTAGCTGCTCAGGGCATTTACGCCCCACTTTTTAAAAAAAAATTTGGCCGGGCAGTGGCCTTGTTAGGTCCGCTCTTCTGGATTTCCAACTGCCAATACATTTTAACTTGCACAACGTGCACACGGGCCCTCTGACTTTTTCATCCACAACCGAAAAGACTAGGTGCTCAAATCTACCTACCATAGGAGTAGGGACAGTTTATACCCCAAGTACACTTTGGGCTAGGCCAGACTATACCCCCCTTGCAAACTAACCCAGTGTTTTAAACCATAAGGTACATGAAATGTATATCTTTCTACAAAAAAGCTGTCAAAGAATAATAGTCACTAACAAGAAATACTGTTTGTCACAAATCCCAGACTGGGAGATGCGATGGTTATAACAAGACAACAATCACGAACGAACAAGTTTAACACTTAACAGAACAACCCATCAGACTCACACATTTATTATACATAAACATAAAGATAATAGCGCAAATACAGACATTATATTATTCAATTCAACTGCCGTACAACGGCCTTCTCCCGTACGCACACTTCCTCGGGTCCACAACCCGGTAGTTACTTCCTAAGGACACTTCGGCCTCAGCTTCTCCTCTCCATGTCTTAATAGCACATTAATATTTCAATGGCACCGCAGTCTCTCAATAGCCCATTCCTATTGCCATAACACATTAGCATTCCAATAGCACATCAACATGGCAATAGCACATTAGCATTTCAATAGCACATCAACATGGCAATAGCACATTAGCATTTCAACAACACATTCACGATCATATATACGTCCCTGTCGGTGGCCTGACTGCCACGACTCATGTGCTGCGACTGTCCTACACGACAGCGTCCTCCTGGCCTATGTGTGGCCTTCGGCCCTATGCTGGCCTATCCCCTGTGCTCACCGTAGGCGGCCGACCCCGGCACCTACAAGAATAACATTACATTGGTATAACACCATACCACTTCTATTCACTTCACCCCTCCTTACAACTCATGAAGCGTACACACAATAGTTCACATTTCACTCGCCAAACATCTTACGGTAACACACCTCCACCGTAGTACACAATACTCACTCTCGCTACAAATCCATGAACTCAACTTACATCTATCGCTCATGGCGCACATTGCTATATACAGTATCAAGGACTTCCACATTCCTCACATATACTTATTTACATCATGGTAATAGACGACTATAATACATCAATCATAATTATCAATCATCGTTCCACCTACCAGTCATCACTGGAATAACACTACTCCCAAGTCTTCTGACTGCTCTCCTTATGTTCGCCCTATGGGGCTTTCTCCCGCGTCCGCTTCCTTGGACGTCTTAGTGTGCAGTGATAGTAATACAGCGCTCTCGCCTCATTCAGACCCCCCACCACTCACAACATGCACGCTTTAACGTTAACTAACAGAAGTCAATATAGGTGAGCAGCCTCACTATCCCGTGAGTCATTCCCCCACTTCCATGCCCCCGTAATCTCTGAATTCCGCTCACTCCACTCGTGACACTGTTAATGTAACATGATCCATTGAATAATGCCTTAACATGCTATAGATCTAATTACTTTTTACAATGCACTAACTTTTGTCTCAGTGGACTTAATCTGTCGGGCTACACGACTATCAAAGCTACTTTACTAAAGCTTTCTGTCCAGTTCTACTTGAATAGTTGAAAAGATTTAACACATTTTTTACATATAGTTAGTACACACATGTTGCTGCTTATAGATTCTAGAATGATGTGTAGGTCATTTTTATATTCCCTCTTACCTTTGTATTTTTCCAAGATGATGATGATGATGATGATGATTCTGATGATACTGATTATATTCTCTTTATTTTCAAGAGTAAATAAGATGATTTGGTGTTCTTATTGTTATTACACTATTGTATATTACTGGTTAGCATTCTGTAATGTTTCAAGTGGATTTGGACAGGTTAAGTTCATCATGTGAAAAAATTTTAGTATGTATTTAGTTTTGTGTAAAGTATTTAATGTCTGCTGGATGGTGGAATTGTACCATCTGTCAGTTTGGTTATTAAAATGTTGTTGTTTTTTTTCTCTGTATGTTCTTTCCCGGCCTTTTTTCTCTGCATCATTGTAACTTTGTATGTAGATCTAACTGTTCTGAGCTATCAAGCACAATTCTGATTTTCAATAATTAAAATAAAATTCAGATGACATTACACTTATGAGTCTTATATATTATAAAATTATTTCACACCTTGTCACTAAGTATATGTCAGTGGTGCCAAACAAAAAATACAATACATGTTTAACTCATGGACAACTAATTATAAAAAAAAAAATAATAATGAACCAACGGGCACAAGTAAAATAAGAGCTGAAGTCTAATCATATCAATTTGAATGGATTTTCAATCCTTTTATACATCAATGCTTTTTAGTGCATGTTTATTTCCTCTTAGTCTTAAATGTATCATAATTTACAAGAGTCAAGAATGTATGCTTCAGTATGATACCTGATGACAGTGATAATGAACAATTTAAACTAAAGTTGAAATAAACTGTGGTCTTGACTTGTTTTTTTAAAAAAAGTAGGGGGCATAATCTGGACTGTGGGGGTATTGTCTGGCCTAGCCTAAAGTATACCCCGGAGTATAAACTGACCTAGCCCAGGATATACCCTGTGGTATATTCTGGGCTAGGCTAGTTTCACCACGGGTATAGTCTGGCGGGAGTATAATCTGGCCTGCTACACCAGATTTCGCTCATTTAGCAGGGCAGTTTGGACCACCTGATACTAGAAACAAGGTGAAACAAAATTACTAATTAAAAATAAAAGGATACATATAAATACAAATTTTCCATGAGGCACGCCTCTGATACACATTTGCAGACAGGAATAAAAGACAAAAGTTGGACCATACCTTTATGACAGAGAATGAAGATGCGAACAGCAAGTCTCCATATACCACCATGGAACAGATTATATTATCATGTGCATCCTGAAACAAGTTTAGAAAACTATAAATATTCTAATTTGAGTCATCATACTGAATTTATCCCCGTAAATTTAACTCCATCTAAACATTCAGAAAGACAGATTTTTGGAAGGCACACCTGAGAATCAACACATCTCACCGTCCAATCACATGGGTAATGGATTTAACTTTGCCTTCTCATCACTTCTTCAGAATTTTACATGGGATGGGACAAGAGCTTTGGTTCACTCTGCATCTTCTTCAGGAGTACATTGGCTTCATTTCAACAATGGATAGGAATTTTTCTCTTTTAAAAATGATGAGATGATTAAAATGGTTTACACCATAAGAAGATTATATAATTTGTGAATGAAATGTGGAAGCTTAGAAAATAAGTCTTCAGATAAGGCTGAATAAAGAACGTGAGATGTGAAACAAGTTTGGGTTTTATGGTTCTCTGCTCAACAAAAGAAAATGCATGTTGCACACTCTTGGTCTGCTAATAAGAAGTCTCACATATCACACTGTAAAATAATGCACATTACATGTTTTTTGTGAAAGTCCAGTGTGTTTAAAAAAAAATTTTTTTTTCAACCCTCACCCTGCGAAGGGCGTTGAATGTCGGTATCGACTCCCAAGTGTTCACTCCGCATGGGTGGGTTTAGTTGGCAAGGTCAAGCTGACCCTGCCAGGTGCAAGCCGTATTTTCACGTGTCGGGTCACTGACCCTTTTGAGACGTAACCACCGTCTTATTGTTCACTGTCTCTCTTCTAAATCAAAGGCATTGTGACATGGACATGTTAACCAGTGAACCTTTGGTCAAAATCACAAGGACTAAGCTTTCAAAGGCTCTCCCCACACTATCAAAAGATGTAACATCGACATGTGAACTGTTGCTCAACAAATTTGCAATATTATCTCATTTTCTCACAAGCTGACCACCATCTGGAGTTGTCTGTATCTAAGAACCAATTAGAAACAAGCTTTGAAATGATCTTTGCCCCAAATGCCCACATTGGTTTATTAGTATGTGTCAATCAGGATGAAACCATTTGTGTAGTGTTTGGGAGGGAGTGGCTAGTTATCATGCTTCGTTCTCACGAAAACTACAGCTGTCAGTTTGGAATCATAAGACAGATCATTGGTTAGAGACTGACAGACTAAGCTTTTGCTGGTTAATTCATTATCAAGCGTGATAAGGCAGCGCAGCGAATGTTTTCATACCGATCAAATACAAACCGAACCACGTGGACAGCGGTAGTGTGGTCATCATATAGCGGCAAGGGTCAGTGACGCCAGATAAGATTCTCCGTGAGTAAGGTCACTGACCGGACAGCGGGCTTTAAGCCGTCATGTGCAGGGTGAGCGTTAATTATTCCTGATTGTGCAATATCATTTCTAATGATATTCAAGTAAATCTCAGCTGTTTAATGCTACTGAATGAGGCTGCCTATTGGCGTTATTAGGGCATTAAGTCTGTAGAATAGAAACTGAATTGTTGTTGGGGAAATGAAGCCATGAAATATGAATATTGGGGAAAACAGATTTAAATGGATAAGGACCAAAAAGACTAAAATGATAAAAAAAAAAAGTGACACAAGCATTAACCTTCAAAATTTCAACTGGATACCTCAAGAAAACTAAAACCTCCTTGCATGCTGAATATATTTTGTGATTCCATCAGAATTACAATCGAAGGTCCATAATGTAAAGGTAAGGAAAATATTAATATTAATATGTGAACTATTCTCAAAAGGTGAGACTGAAAATGTTACATCACATAGATTACAAGCATTTTTCCATGGGAATGAAATGGTCAGTGTTACACCCTGGTACTTGCCAGTTTTGCAGTTTTTTATTTTGTCAATGAAAGGTTATAGAATTTCAAAAGCGTCTCACACATAGCCTGCTGATATAGTGGGTCCATAAATTGCAGTTAGACACCAACTTGCCGTATTGTAATGAGAAACCACATGATAATGAATCTTTATGTTATTGCCTGACCTTGAATGTTGTACTACAGGTGTTAAATTTAAATGTTATGAACTCTTCTAATGCATTAGTTTTCTTATCACACTGTCATTTTGTATGCTATTTCACTGTTCAAGTGCACTGGTTCCATCCACGTTCTTACAGTCTCAACAGGAGAAAACAATGTCCAAAATATTCCCCCTCAGGATGTAAGAAATCAGACAAATGCAAAACAGCAAAAATGATCATTAAAATCACAGCTGGACTCTGAAAAGATATTTCACGCCCATGGTTGTTTCTAAAACCTTTTACCCTATCGAGTAATGGTTTTGTTGTTGCTGATGTTTTGTTAGATGAGCAGAATGCCACTGAAAAAGGGTGATGCTCAGATGCTCACCTTCTGAGAATGGCTCATATAGAAACAATAATGTTACCTCAAGACTTGATCTCTTGACATTTGAATGAATATCCCATAAACACACTGTTTTGTCTGCTCCAGCAGAAATGAGACAGTTGCCCCAAGTTGCAAGGCAATGAATCTGAAATTAATGCCAAAAGTCCTATCAAAGCAGACTACTGTTAACACTTCTGCCATGTTGTGTAAGAATTTTGAATTCTGTGCCTATAGGTAAATGCAATATACTAGTTTCCTATCTGCATGCAATCAAGTACTGTCCATATTGAGTGCATGACATGTGATGCAATAGCTTCTCTGCTACTTTTAGAATTTATGCAAAAGTAAATACTGCTTTGATGAGCCTTCTTAGTTGTAAGCTTGAATTAATAACATGTTATCATGTGAAATCCTAGTACAACTTTGAAAGCATTTTAATAACATGTTTGGGTCTATTGACGATATTTCATTATTGCTTGTACTGTGTTGGAGGCAAAACAAGGCTAGAGGAGACTCCACCAAACAGTCTGATAATTTTGCTTCACTTTTGTCCTCTTCGCTACATAATCACCGAAAGCTGTTTCTTTGCCAATCAATAATCAATCAATTGTGTTTATCCATTTTCTTTCAATGATATTTCTTTCCAGTTTTTACTATGTTCCAGCAGTCTCTACTTTGATCTTGCAAATCAGACATTTTTCTCTCCCTTTATTTTGTACTAAACCATATTCCCCTACAGCACTACTGCGTCCACTGTAGAAGCCAGCTTCAGTGGCTAACTATTTTACTTACTGCCAACATCTTCTCTCACTGAAGGACACAATCCTACACTTACATTCTTCTGACCTCAAGAAAAATATGAAAGATCAAAGTAATTCTGGTCTAAATCTGACTTAGACCATTATGTTAGCACAGTGAGGGCATATAATTTGTTCGTTTTTTTGACAGAAAAAAAAAATTGCAGCGAAAGAAAAATGTTCAAAATCCATCTGATAAAACTTACATCATCACATGAAATAAATGGGTTGCTTATATCATGGCAAGTGGTGGAGCAGGCACTTTTTAAAGTACAATACATGTACTTAATAAAAGTAAAGTTTAAAAAAAAACCCACATTGTCATCTTAAACTACTGCATTTCTCATGATTTGCTTGACATTTTTCTCACATAAACCATCAGAATACACCCTGCAGCATTCCTCACGCTTATATACTCAACCATTCAAGAACAAATCTTCTCTGCAACATCACTAGAACAAATTATAAGAATTGTGATGCAAACAAAATTGTCTCTTTAAATAAGTGGCTCTTGGGCCTCTGTGATTATGACACTGACCAATGGGGTCCACCTGTCAGCAGTAATAATTATGGCTTATGTCATGATTCCATTTATGGAATATAAGTACTACATAAGTGGGCGCAGAAATGCAATGCTGCCCATGCCCATGATTCATGTGAATGGGGGAATGACAAAAAATTCCGAATTTGACGGTCAAGGCTAGTCTCAATTGAAAGCAGAGAACCTGACCTCAGTATCAATGCTCAATTTTCCCATTTCCCGTCAATGAACATAGGGGCTATTTTAACAAAAAAATGCAAGGATTATTATAACATCTTAATCATACCTGCCTTTAAAAAAAGGAGTTTTTCATGTTTTCCTACATATTTTTATCCATCAAGGTGTTAACATAATGTATAATATAATGAAAATAAAGCGTATTGGGAATGAAAAGCTCGAACACTGATAGAAAAATTTGATTTTCACTGCCAACCTTGGTCCCAGAATGTTCATCCACATAAAAAAAGGAACACTACATAATTCATCAAGTTTAAAAAGAACTTACCACCCCTTCATGTGCATTTATATTGTCAATGCAACCTTTAGCCAACTCTTCCAAGCTCCAAACTTTAATGATTCCATCTGCTCCACCACTGTACAACCGTCCCTTCCTTGTTGTCATACTCCACACAACATCCCTATGACCCCTGGACAAATACACAAACAAAAATCTCCTTTATGCCTCATATGCCTTTGAATGTTTCAGATGATGTTGCAGTCTGGAAGTCAGTGATGAAAAGGCTTAAACTCACAACTGACAGGACAAAATGAAAAATACCTTTTCTGCTCCTTTTATTTACTTTTGAAAATTAAATAAGCTGCAGCATCCTCATTCGCCCATGGCATCTTCTATGAATTTTTCTGTCAGCCTGTCATTCCCTAGCCCCTTCTGATCTTCAAGATCTGTTCAAAAGATTTCAAGTGCACTTTGGTTCAGAGCTTTCCTTCTCTCTGATCTCTGGTTCAGATTAATGTTTATTTTGGGTAAGAAGTTATATACACCAGATTTTTCAACTCATGTGCTTTTCCCCATCCCATGGGTAGGAGTCAAGAGGATCTAAGTTTTAGCTGCATCTGCTCATGCTTTTGACTTGAAAATTTATTTTTTTGAATCAAGAACTACTGTCCATTACAAAAATATGTAACCTCAACAGCACTCTATGAAATTAATGCTTCCCAGTTTGTCCTTGCCTGTGGCTGATTTTACCTGTTTTCAAGAATATTCCATTTCTTGTCTACTGTTATTAGATCTACAGTGTCTGACACTGCACATATGGCCAAAAACAATGAATGAAATATTCAATTATCTACAAAAGAAATGACGCTAGATGGAACTGTGCATAATACCATGTAAACTTTGCTTCTGCAAAGCAATATTAGTTTTATTAACATTTCATGCCCACAACAGCTGTGCAATTTAAGAGTTTATTTTTACTAGATTTGACAATCTCATTTGTAAAACGATTTTTCCTGATTCTACACACAGACAAGAACAGGTTCCTTTCTCCAACAGTTAATTCTCAACCATGATTCCTCCCATATAAACCGCTACATTTCAGTTAGGACCAATACTGTGGTGCAATGTAGTATCCCTACCTGAAATGTCTGTCACACTGCCTCTATCATCCAATCAATCTATATCATCATCATCATTGCCTTTCTCACCCTGGATCAGGGTATAGGCCACCAACAAACACTTTCCATCCCTCTCTATCATGGGCCAGCCTCTTTACATTATTCCAAGTCTTTCCGCTTCGTTGCACATCATTTTCTCTGGCTCTTCTCCACGTTCCGCGCGGCCTTCCTCTTGATCTCTTGCCCTGGGGATTCCAATCCAATACCTTCTTCGTGATGCTGTTTCCTGGCCTCCTGAGAGTGTGGCCGATCCATCTCCATCGCCTCCTACCAATTTCCTCTCTGACTGGGCTCTGTCTTGTTCTTTTCCAAACAATTTCATTGCTGACCTTGTCTGTCCATCTGATCTTAAGTAGCTTCCTCAAACATCTGTTGATGAAAACTTGGATTCTCTTTATGCAGGCCTGGGACGCATTCCAAGTCTCACATCCATACAACAGGACTGACTTCACGTTCGAGTTGAATATCCTCAGCTTTGTTTTTAGAGATATATCCTTGGTTCTCCAAATCTTGCTTAAGGACGTGAAAGCTGCCTGTGCCTTTCCAATTCGTGCTTTGACTTCTGCCTCTGTTCCTCCCTTATTGTCAATGATACTACCAAGATAGCAGAAGGACTCTACATCTTCCAGTGGTTGATCTCCTACTTTGACTTGTTCGCTTGGGGGTGCAACAATTTTTAGGACCTTCGACTTCGCAGGATGTATCCTCAATCCGATAGATTCTGAAATTTTGTTTAGAGCTGTAGTCTTTGCTTGCATCTGGTCGTGTGTGTGCGACAATAGTGCCAAGTCATCTGCAAAATCTAGATCGTCCAGCTGTGTCCATGGGGTCCATTGTATGCCATTTCTTCCTCCATTGGTGGTTTCTTTCATAAGCCAATCAATCACCAGAATAAACAGAAATGGGGACAGCAAACAACCCTGCCTAACACCAGTCTTGATATCAAAGCTGTCAGTAAGCTCACCATCGTGTACAACTCTGCAACTTGTCCCCTCGTACATGCTCTTGATAAGATTCACCATCTTCTCTGGGATTCCATAATGTCTCAATATTCTCCACAGCGTTTCTCTATCGATGCTATCAAAGGCCTTCTCGTAGTCAAGGAAGTTCACTATCAGTTGGGAGTTCCACTCTAGCGACTGCTCTACTATAATTCTCAGCGTGGCGATCTGGTCGGTGGTTGATCGATTACTCCTGAAACCAGCTTGCTCCTCACGAAGTTTTGGGTCTGTTGCATTCTGTATTCGCTTGAGAATAATCCGATTGAAAACCTTTCCTGGGATGGAGAGAAGTGTGATTCCTCTGTAGTTACTACAATTGCTGAGGTCCCCTTTTTTTGGAAGCTTCACGAGGTGTCCTTCCTTCCAGTCCTTTGGAAACTTGCCTCCGATCCAAATCCTCGAGAATAGTGAGTGCAGACCCTCTGCAGCCCCAGCAGCATCTGCCTTCAGCGCCTCTGGTGGGATCTGGTCTGGTCCAGCTGCCTTGCCTCGATTTAACTGCTTTATGGCATCATTAATCTCTGCTTTAGTCGGAGGGTCGCAACTGATCGGTAAATCATTTCTTGCGGGTAGAATGTCGGGTGGGTTGCTTGGTGGAGGTCTGTTCAAGAGGCTACTAAAATGTTCTATCCATCTTTTTGCCTGAGCTTCCTTTCCAAAAATAGCCTTCCTGTTGTAATCCTTGACAGGAACTTCCGGTTTTCCATATTTTCCAGCAAGAGTCTTTGTAGTCTGGTAGAGGATCCTCGTGTGTCCTCCTGTTGCTGCCTTCTCTGCTAACATTCCTATGAACTCCTCTTTGTCTTTTTTAATTGATTTTTTGACCTCTTTAGCTGATGCTCGGTACTCTTCCTGGTTACCAACTCTTGAGCTTCTTGTACGACTTGCATTTACCTGTTCTTTTAGGTCTCTTCTTATCCTTATCAAGTCCAGTGATTTTTGACTAATCCATTCCTTGTGTTCCACTTTCTTTTCCCCAAGAACATCCTGACATGTCGATGTAAATACTCCTTTTACCTTAGCCCAGTGAGTCTCCAAGTCTACTGGCTCTTCGAGGTCAACAAGGTGTTTGAATCTATTCCTCAGTGTCAGCTGGAACTCTTCCTTCTTGTCTCCATCCAGAAGGCTCACTTGAAACTTTCTCCTCTTTGTTCCTGCTCTGGTACCTTGTTTCTTGAGGCGGAGTTTGAGTCTTGCCAGCAGCATGTGATGGTCAGATCCAACATCAGCTCCTCTCTGTACTATGACATCCTCCAGTGAGCGTCTGAATCGTCGGGTGATGCAAAAGTGGTCAATCTGGTTTTCAGTTACTCCATCCGGTGAAATCCAAGTGGCCTTATGGATCCTCTTGTGTGGGAATACTGAACCTCCAATCACATAGCTGTTAAATGCGCAGAAACTTGCAAACCGCTCTCCATTCTCATTCATTTGTCCCAAACCATTGCACCCCATAATGTCCTCATACCCTGTATTGTCCTGTCCTATCTTGGCATTGGCGTCTCCCATTATAATGTTCACATCTTTTCTTGGCAATGTGTCAACTATTTCCTGAAGCTGGTTGTAGAAATCGTCCTTGTCCTCATCGGTTGCTTCATTTGTTGGGGCGTATATCTGCACAATGTTCATGTTGATGTTCTTGTTCTTTGTAGTAAATGATGCCAATATAATTCTCCTTCCGTAGGGTTCCCATCCCCTCAGTGACCTCTGGGCGTGCTTGCTCAAGATGATCGCTACCCCTTCTGTATGCTTTTTGTCCTCCCTTCCAGAATACAAAATCTTTTCCCCAGAATTAAGTTGTTTCAGTCCGGACTGTATCCAGCGGGTCTCGCTAACTCCAAGTATGTGCAGTCTGTATCGCCTCATCTCCATTGTAACCTGGGCACTCTTTCCTGCTTCATACATGGAGCGGACATTCCACGACGCAATCCGGAGTGACTTGTTTGATGAAGGAGCAGTCGGGCCAGTGGAGTCCTTTCGGCTTTGTCCATTGTCCTTCATTGAATCTACAGGTGCAGATGCTCCCCCTTCTCCCAAGATAAAAGACTGATTTAAAGTATTTGCTTGTGTTTCTGTAACTGGTTTATTTTTACAGGGTGGGTAGTTGGCCCACCGCCAACTGGCTCTTCTCGGGAGACCAGGACCTTTGCACCTTTAGTCGCCTCTTACGACACGCAGTATCACGTCAGATGTATTCTTTGCTGTCCCTCTTCTGCAAGAGGGCCCCGCATCTGCACGGGTGTATCAATCTATAGCCATTCATGATACATTTTCAAAGTTTTCCTTTATCTCTGTCCCCGTAAAAATCGAGACAAAATATGATATTTACAAACACCTATAATACTAATCTGCTTCCATTGGCTACAATCTCCATTTTGTGAGGTAAACTGTTCAAATATGGCCAAGTGGTGCTGCCTTTCAACTTGACATGGAATGAAAAGGACTGGTGAAGAAAATCGAGTGTTTTCTAGCAAAAGGGCCAACATACAGTGGTTTCAGTCTCTCAAAATTTTATGCTTTAACCAGTGTAGTACATGTATAACTTCTTCTGCAATGTATTTACTCAAATTGATTTTCATCACATTAAATAATCACTGTAAAAATCTAATGATTCTAACTAATGGTTTTTCTTGTGTTAGTCAAAGTTCTACATTACATAATCAGAGGTTCTCTCTTTATTGTGTATAAATATTTATATACATACCATCATAATAATATTGTCAGCGTAATAACATGTCAGCAGTTTTGAATTTTGATATTTACTTAAAGAAAACAGTCTATATTTTTCTGTGGATTATCCTTGCACCATTTGTTAAAATATGCATGGTGTAAGAGAAATATTACAGGGTATTCATATCCAGTGAACAACATCAGAAGGGATACCAATGAAAATACATTAAAATATGCCATAACTCCCCATATCAAACTTGCCTCAGTGTACCGATGCACTTGAATTGAAATGGCATTTCCCATTTCTCATAATTTCTACCTGGGCTTGAGGAGGAACCAAGGGATACATGGGCCCGAGTGCTGCTGACACTTGTGTTATAGGAATCTGTGGATCAAATGTAACTGGATTATCTACACTGTCATTAGTAATGTCACTGGCCATCTTACATTATCACAAATTGAAGAAAATAGATAACTACAAGAGTGCGAATCATAACCTTTCTGCGACTGCATCATTCTCATGAATCCAAGCTTTCTCCTACCATATGAATCTACAAAAGTACGGTTCAAATTTTTTTAACTTTCAGATTTTGAAGTTCCATCACATGTAAAGAGATCTCTAATGTTTGCCTTTTCCTCATAAAAAGTTTATTTTGTGCTTCACATATATTCTTGCTCATCCAATGCACACAGTCCCATTTGGGGCAGCTCCTCAACCAATCCTCGTGGTAAGGTTGTGGAGAAGCTCCTCTTGGAGACAAGCATTTTCCTTTTGAATGACAGAACCCCAACTTGTCCAAAACAATCTACTGGTACACTCACAAACCTAGATCTCACATTAGTCCACTCAACATTCTCTTTAGATTACTCCTGGTCTGTCCTGAATAGTCTTCATGGATCAGACCACTTTCCAGTTTGTCTCACCACTGACCAACTGCAGCCAACAGTCCAGCCGACTTGGTGGAACCTTGCCCGGGCTGATTGGACAGAGTTCCACCAACAATACACTCAGTTAACTACTCCCACCACTGTAAGCACAGTTGAGCAATTCCAGGAGCTTCTCCTGGAAGTTGCTCAAACTTGTATCCCCAAGACCTCTGCAGCTCCACGTAAAGACAAACCATAGTTCATGGAAGACTGCGAGCGGGCCATTGAGGCCCGTGAAACAGCCTTTTGCAAATTAAAATGCAACTCTAACACCCAGAGCATGACAAATTTCAGACAAAAGAGAGCGAAAGCCCGCATGATGATCAGGGAAAGCAAGTTACTCAAACCTGTCTCCCCAAGACCTCTGTAGCTCCAAGTAAAGACAAATCATAGTTCACGGAAGACTGCAAGCGGGCCCCCGATGCCCGTGAAACAGCCTTCTATGAATCAAAATGCAACCTTAACACCTAGAGCATGACAAATTTCAGACAAAAGAGAACAAAGCGTGGAGGACAATCAGGGAAAGCAAGAGAGATGCATGGAGAAACTTTACATAACAGACAAACAGCTGCACCCCACTTGAGAAAATTTGGAAAATGATCAAGAAAATTAAACATTCTGCCACCACCTCTGGAATCAACAGCTCAAAAAGCAAGAAGGTTCTCTCACGGAAGAGGAAGAAGAGGTCACAAACGAATTAGCTTCATCGTTTGCGGGTAACTCTTCCAGCGATCATTATTTAGCTCTCTTCCAAAATTTCAAAACCAAAACTCAAAAAACGCCCCTCGATTTCTGAACCCTAGATCCCCCCCCCACCCCCCCACACACACAATGAAAGTTTTACAACTGAGGAATTAACATCCGGTTTGAGCAAGGCCAGTCACACAGCACCTGGCCCCAACCAGATACATAACAAAATTCTAAAACACCTACCCCCCCACATCACTCTGTTTTCTAAACCTACTAACTGTATCTGGATCTCAGGAACCTTTCCTCTATTCTGGAGGAAAGTTAACATTGTCCCCATCCCAAAACCCAACAAAGACCATTCGGACCCCAAAAATTATCGCCCCATAGCTCGCACCAGCTGCCTTTGCAAACTAATGGAGCGAATGGTGACCAAACGTCTCAATAGGACATTGGAAAGCAGCTGGTTCTTCTCCATTTTTCAGTGTGGTTTCCATGCATTCACGATAGACAATCGCGTCCGTCTGGAGACCTTCATCTGAGAAGCCTTCACTTCTAAACAGCAAGTAGTTGCAGTTTTCTTTGACCTGGAAGAAGCCTTCGACACAACCTGGAAGCACGGTATACTGAGAGATCTTGGACTAAGGGGCAACCTACCAGTCCAGAATTTCATTAGTGACCGTTCCTTCCAGGTGAACTCCACCCTCATGCTGGATCCATATGATCAAGAGCAGGGAGTCCCCCAGGGCTCTGTTCTATCTCCCACCCTATTCAATATCAAAATTAATTCAATTACCAAAACACTTCTACAAAATGTTGACTGCTTCTTGTACGCAGAGGACTTTCTCATTTGCTACAGGGGCCCCCGGATAGATGGAATCGAGTGGAAACTGCAACCGCAACCCAACACCATCCAGAGGTGGGCAGATAAGGCACTTAAATTTTCTCCCCACAAAACCCGACACCATCCACTTCAATAATAAAAGGAAATTTCACAGAGATCCGGACCTTTTCCCTCATGGAAATCAACGAATTCCTCACTGTGAACGGCGACGCCAAACTTCTAGGACTTATATTCGATAAAAAATTAACTTTTGTCCCTCATGTAAAATACCTTAAACTGTTCTGATAATACGCTCTTAATATATCCTACAGACCATCTCAGGAATTGAGTGGGGTGCGGATTGAGCCTCTACCGCTCCCTGAATAGATCCAAACTAGACTATGGTTGTATCATGTATGGATCAGCTAAACCGTCATATCTGGAAATGCTATACCCTGTACACCACCAAGGACTGCATCTTGCTCTGGGTGCTTTCCAGTCGAAAGTTTGTATATGGAGGCAAATGAAGCATCCCTGTCTGATAGAAGAGACAAACTATCTCTTCAGTATAGATTGAAATTGTCTTCTCATACAGACAATCCCGCTTACAATTTAGTTTCCAACCAAACATACATTCAAAATTTTGAATCTTTTCAAAGTGTCACCCCTTCCTTTTGCCTGCGGATTCAGACTTTGCTGGCAATGGCCGAAATCTGACCACGTGAGGTGGAAAATGACCTATTTTCTGCCTTCCCACCATGGCTAACTCATAAACCAAATATTATTTTGGTTTTCGCATATGTCCAAAGAACAAAAATATGCTAGAAACCTGCAAACAAATGTTTAGAGAGGTAATCAGTTAATACCCTGATCACAGACAGCTCCAAAGACCATGGCTTGGTAGGAGCAGCCTTATTCTCAAGTGCAGATAGCAAAACCGGGTGCCTCAGTCACAACCACAAAAACCTCTGTCTTTACTGCTGAAATTCATGCAATCAACCTGGCCTTAAATCTTTATATCCGATTCCCAACCACGACACTTCATTATCTTTTCTGATTCACTCTCCTGCCTTCACGCTTTAGAAAAACCAAATATGAGGACCCATGAAATCAATAATTTGTTACAACAACTTCATACATTGTCCATCAGGAAATATGAAATTGTTCTGCGCTAGATTCCTGGTCACACTGGCATTAAGGGTAATGAAACAACAGACATGCTGGCCAAAGAAACATTGAAACATGCACCACAACACCTAAAAATACCACAATCTGACTTTAAACCAGCTATTAATAACTTCATTAAATCGAGATGGCAGGAAAGACGGGGTGAACAAACATCAAATAAACTACACTTTATCCAAGATCAATTTGGACAGCGGACTCATGCCTCTCAACAAAATTGGAGATATGAAACATCCTTAGTAGATTTCATCTGGGTCATACCTAACTCGCACGCCATTTTTTACTTAAGGGGGAAGATCCCCCGAATGTATGGAATGCATTTACCAACTATCAAATAAACATATTTTAACTGAATGTATAGTCTTCATGATATCCAAAGATGGCACTGTCTGCGGATCCATGAAAGGATTTTTTCTGACGTGGACCTGCAACGCATCCTGTCCTTTTTGAGATAGGCTAAGATCTACAACTTGATTTAATAACTTTTATATATATAATCGTTTACAAAAAATTTCTCCAGATCTATACAAAACAACAAATTGGAATTTTACCAATGTATTAAAATTATATGAATGTATTTACTTCTATGTTAACCTTAACAACTCTGAATACGAATCATAAATAAAGAAAGTGTACCCAAATAGACCTTGAAGGGTGTAAAGTGGCCGTCATCTCGCCGACACGCTGTAAAACCCAAACTCAAACTCAAACTGGTAATCTCCATGTTCCTTTAAAGGTTCTTACCCTTAACCTGATGTCATTATTTTGTGTGTGTTTATACCAGAGAAAATGCTAGATGAGAAGACCTAGAAGGCGAATGTTCTGTCTCTGGTACTGTCTGATGTTTACCATACAAAAAAGCTGAGCTGACTAAATCAAAACTGCTGGAATAAGAATGAATGTTGGCTGGGTTGCTATGCTGTTCTTGTACAACTGCAGAGCGCTTTGTCTCATGTGTGTGACCTTTTGTGACTGTGAAACCATTTCTTGTATTTTGATTGTGGGCTATCTATTGCACAAGAGTTCAGGATGTTTTATCCGTTTACTATCATTACTGTAGGTATTTCATTATTCATAAACAAACTTCTTTATTTCTGTTGCAAGATTTAGATGTTCTGAATTAAATTATTTTCAATTGTCTTTGAGTTAATCTGCCACCCTTTCATGTCATAACACATAAAGCCTGTCAAAAGTTGCATCCACATGCATCCCTATTCTGTCCCATGGTTTTAAAAAGACTAGTAGTATTGGTTTATGAACATCCACACTGAATGCAGTTGGTCTGAACTGTGAATGTCATGATGGAGAGGTAGTGGTAGAGAGTGGGATGCGGTAAGGGATGATTACATAAAAAGGATAGTTTCATCCATCCCCAACCCATACTGTGAAGACTCACTGAACCAGTGCATACACTATGATAATATATACAGATAGAATCTCCCACATGAGGCCACACAAATGAATGTTTAGGACATTGTAAAATCTCCAGAACACAATGCCACAGCCAGTTAATACAGACACAGTGGTTCAAGGACTACCAGGTCATACCAAACAAGAGCAAAAGAATGAGATGCTCCATCACTCCCTTCTCCCTCCCACTAATAACAGAATCACGAAAGTGCATAAGATTCCACATGTCAACTTCAGCTACAGTGAATATTAATTCTGTAAAACCAAAAGCTCCTAAAATCAGAACAATGTTGTATTGAATAAATAGAGCCTAAGTTTCCTAGTCATGCTATGATACAAATACAGCATTATACAGTTACCCTACTCCACAAGAGAATATGGTGCTTGTTCCTGTGGAAGTTCACTTGATCAGAATTACACTATTACAATGACGTTCAAGTTTGGTGAAGTAATAATAATAATAATAATAGTTCGTCCATCAGGTATGATGATGACCTTAACAACACCAGAGGAATAAAGAACAGAAATTGTTGAGAATTTCAACACATGGACAATAAAGAGAACTAAAGGACACAGAGGACAGAACGGAAAGACTGTTCTTTCATGACTTATGGCTTCTCATGTGACTGATAAGTCCTATTTTTGCCCTGCAGACCCTTCCGCATAAATGACAAGAGTGCTCCGTTGGTTCAGTACCACTGGGCCTTTTCTTGCGCCGTTCTCTTTTTTTGATAGCCTGCTGGACTCTGTCAGCTTCCCATGCTTTGCTGCCTCTGGTAAGGGCCGCCCTCCAATTTGCACGATCAAGCGAGAGCTTTTCCCACTCACTCACATCAATGGCAAAGGCCTTCAGTGATTGCTTGAGAGTGTCTTTGTAACGTCTCTTTGGGGCCCCAACATTCCTCGTTCCATTGGAGAGCTCAGAGAAGAAGATTTGCTTAGGGAGTCTGGAGTCGGGCATTCTGACAACATGTCCTGCCCAACGTAGCTGAATTTTTTTCAGGTGGCAGAAGATGCTCAATTCCTTGGCACGATTGAGGACCTCAGTGTCTGGAATTTTATCCTGCCATTTGATCCTTAGGATCTTTCTAAGGCAGGCCAGATGAAAGTGATTTAGCTTTCTGGCATGCGATTGGTACACTGTCCAGGTTTCAGCCCCATAGAGTAGGGTGGGAAGGACCACAGCATTGTACACTTTCAGCTTAGTGACTGTGCGAATGCCGGCAACATCCCATACTCTCTTTCGAAGCCTGCCAAATGCAGAGCTGGCTTTGCTGATTCTTGAGAGAATTTCAGTATCAACACGAGCCGCGGAAGACAGTGTACTGCCAAGATAGGTGAAGTTCTCCGACACCTTCAGAAGACTGTCATGGACTTTGATATTTGGGGTCACAGAATACTTGTCGTCTGGAGTAGGCTGATGGAGCACTTCCGTCTTCTTTGTGCTTATTGTGAGGCCAAAGTTGTCACAGGCACTAGAGAACTTATCAACACAGTTTTGCATGCTATCCTCATCGTGTGCCAGAAGTGCACAATCATCAGCAAATAGTAGGTCACAGACTTGAGTACTTTTGGTTTTGGTTTTTGCCTGAAGTCTCCTGAGGTTGAATAGACTGCCATCAGTTCGGTACTTGATGCTTACCCCTTGAGGAGGAGAGCTAAAGGCTTCTTGTAGCATTGCAGAGAACATGATGCTGAACAGAGTTGGGGCTAAGACACAACCCTGTTTTACCCCATTTGTGACAGCAAAGGGCTCTGAAACACTGCCGTTGCTTTTGACTGCAGCTTGCATGCCATCATGAAACTGGCGCACTATTGTGATGAATTCGGGTGGACACCCAAACTTCGCCAAGATTTTCCAGAGGCCTCCACGACACACTGTGTCAAATGCTTTTGTGAGGTCAACAAATGTGATATACAGCGCTCTATTTTGTTCCATGCATTTTTCCTGAATCTGTCTGGCAGCAAAAATCATATCCGCCGTTCCCCTCTCTTTACGAAAGCCACATTGGCTCTCGGGAAGCAAGTCATTTGACGAGAAGAAGGCGATTCAGAAGCATTCTTGCCAATATTTTGCCAGCAATTGAAAGTAGAGAGATTCCCCGATGGTTGTCACAGACTTGGCTGTCCCCTTTGTTTTTGTACAGATGGATGATTGAAGCATCTTTGAAGTCCTGTGGCAGCTTCCCTGCTTTCAACATATGATTGAACAACTCGGTCAACCTTTCAATAAGCTTTTCTCCACCGAAGGCATACACCTCAGCAGGAACTGAATCCACGCCTGGTGATTTGTTAAAGGACATCTGATTTGTGGCAGTTCGGGTCTCATTTGCTGTGAATGGCTTGGCAAGAGCTGCATTAATAGGAGTCTGAGGGAGGCGGTCAATTATGGCACTCAATTCAACAATGCGTGTTGAACCATCTGACGCAAGAAGTGGCCAGAGCGGGATGGTCCAAACACAGCTCGGAGGCTCTCAAAGAACTTTCTAGTGTTGTTTGTGTCGGCATATTTCTGAGTTTCTCTTACTCGCTCTTCAAGCCAGTCATTTTTCATTTTCCTCAGCTTCTTCTGGAGTACACCCTTACATGCACGCAGTGCATCAGCTTTTGCTGTGGAAGAGGGGTCAATGCAGTGAGCTTGGATGAGACTATTTTTTTCTTTGATGAGCACTTTTGTCACAAATCCCAGACTGGGAGATGTAATAGTTTATGACAGGACAACAATCACGAACAAACAAGTTTAACACTTAACAGAACAATCCATCAGACTCACACATTTATTAAACATAATTATACAGATAATAGCGCAATTACATACATTATATTATTGGGATTAACTGCCGTACAACGGCCTTATTCTCACACACACTCTCCCTCGGATCCACAACCCGGTAGTTACTCCTAAAGGCACTTCGGCCTCAGCCTCTCCCCTCAGGGTCTTAATAGCACATTAATAATTCACTGGCACCGCAGTCTCTCAATATCACCTTCCTATTGTCATACACCTTAGCATTCCCCTAGCACCTCAGCAGGGCAACAACACATTATCATTTCAATAGCCCCTCAACATGGCAATAGTACATTATTAGTTCCTAGCCCATCAACATGGCAATAGTACATTATCACATTCACGCTCATATCTACGTCCCTGTCCGTGGCCTGACTGCCACGACTTTATGTGCCTCTACTGTCCTGCACTGACAGCCTCACTCTTGGCCTATGTGTGGCCTCCGGCCCTATGCTGGCCTATCACCGTAGGCGGCGCTCTTTGGCCCGACCTCGGCACCTACAAGAATAACATTACATTGGTATAATACCCTACCATTTCTATTCACTCCACCTCTCCTTACAACCCATGAAGTGTACACACACTAGTTCACCTTTCACTCACCACACATCTTACGGTAACACACCTCCATCGGAGTACACACTACTCACTCGCGCTACAAATCCATGAACTCACTTTCATCTATCGCTCATGGCGCACATTGCTATATCCAATATCAAGGACTTCCACATTCCTCACATATACTTATTTACATCATGGTAATAGACGAATATAATATAATACATCAATCATAATTATCAATCAACGTTCTACCTACCAGTCATCACTGGAAAAACTCTCTCACTGGTCTCTCGACTGCTCCCCTTATGTCCGCCCGCTGGGCTCTTACTAGCGTCCGTTCAGTAGGACCTTCTAACTTGCAGTGATAGTAATACAGCGCTTTCGCCTCATTCAGACCCCCCACCACTCACAACATGCACGCTTAACTTACTTGTCTACGTGCGTTAATTTTACTCTCCTCCTTTCCCGTCTTTCCCTACTTGTCTGCCGTGAGCCCTTCTTACTCTACACCCGCTCTGTAGCAATCCCCTTAATTGCACTCACTCCACTCGTGACAACTTTGATTTCATTATCATTATCATTGAACCAGTCCTGGTGCCTGCGGACAGGAAAACCAACTGTGCTGCTGGCGCAAGAGTGTACAGTCGTATTTAGGTCAGTCCAGCTCTGTTCAATGTTCTCAGGGTCAAAAGTCACGCAATCCAATTTTGAGGAGAGTTCTGATGAGAGCTCGCTCTGTTTCTCAGCTGAGCAGAGTTTTGAAACATTTAGGCGTTTAGGTGGCGCTTTCCCTTGAGGGCGTCTATTGCGCCTCAATGTTAGTCTGAGCTTGCAAACAATGAGTCTGTGGTCAGTTCCACACTCGGCACCACACATCGCCTTTGTTACAAAGACATCCTTTCTGTCAGTCTTCCTCACAATGACATAGTCTATGAGATGCCAATGCTTTGAGCGGGGATGCATCCATGACGTTCTGTTTCTCACGGGGAGACTAAAATTTGTGTTGGTAATGAACAGGCCAAATTCAGCGCACAAAGTAAGTAAGCGCAACCCATTGTTATTGCATGAACCAACTCCATGAGGGCCCAAAACATTTGGCCACGCTGAGATTTCGGAGCCAACCCTAGCATTGAAGTCCCCCAAGAGAATCAGCTTATCAGCTGCCGGGACAGAGCATATGACAGATTCTAGATCAGAATAGAACTTGTCTTTGGCTTCATCTGGGTTTGTCATGGTGGGCGCATATGCGCTAATGAGGGTGGCTGACTGGCTTTTCCCAACTGGGATCCTGAGTGTCATTAGCCTGTCATTTATTTCAATTGGCATGGACTGCAAGTTTCTGACAAGGTCATTTTTAATTGCAAACCCAACACCATGCTGTCTCGGTTCGACTGCACCCTTGCCTTTCCAGAAGAAGGTGTATCCACCACTGAGCTCTTTGATTGGCCACTATCAGGGAGTCTGGTCTCACTGAGTGCCACTATGTCCAGGTTGTACCTGCTGAGCTCAATGGCAATAAGTGCAGTGCGTCTTTCCGGGTTGTTTGAGTTGTCCTGTAGTGTGCGTATATTCCAGGCTCCTAGCCTGAGTAAGCTGAATTTCTTTTTGTTTCGACCGCAAAAAGGGATCCCCACTGGTCGCGGTATACCAGTCAGGGTGATGTGAAGTGGGCTTTCTTTAGGGCACCTTTTCTAGCCCCTTCCTCAGTTGAGGTGAGCAGTGCTATCCTTAAATAAGGCTGCTCAGCTACTGTGGGTGCTGCCTCCCCACGCCTCCACTTCAATCGACGATGAAGCGACCATAGCCCACAGCCACCAACGTGTAGGTCTGTGCTAACAGCTTCCAGTCTATCCAAACCTGCTGCCACCGCACTCGCCCATCGCCGTTGGAATTTTGAGAGGAAAGAAGACGAGACAAAGATGAAAGAAGACGAGGTGAGTGTTAAGACTGGCGCAAAGAATTTGTTTTTAGTGAGAAAGAGCTGCGCAAACATCAGACTCACTCTCTCGCCTGGACACAACTTATCCAAGTGGCAAGACAGGGTCAAGACGACTGGAAATGTATCCAGGTGCAGGAGGATGCCAGAGGGACAGTCATATTGCCTGACCGGCTGCCTGTAGGCTACTCCACAGCCTCGCAGTCCCAACTGACTAGGGTGAAAGACCCAAACCAAAGAACACCAATACTGGTGGATGCTCTGTGTCACGATATCCAGGCCAGAGTGACGGTATATTGCCATCTGCCCTATCAATCAACCACTGGCCTGCTGCCGCCAGCTTCGAAGCTGCGTCCGGGAAGTTTGCTCAATTCTTCGTCTGTGATTTAGGCAAACAAGCCTATGACCACACCGCTACCGGGGGGCCAATATGAAGGACTCAAGTACTGAGGGTCACATTGTGCCCTAGCATGTGGCCGTTGGGTTAGATGAAACCTCCTCCGCCCTGGCCGTTTGCACCGACAGGTGCACGCCCACTGATACCATGCTAGCGTACCAGTTCATGAAACAGGTTGTACTGGATTACATGTTACCAGTAGCAGATTTTTCTGACCTGACACCTTTTCTGACCTGACACCTTGGTGAAGTAATGCTGTTGGAAAAGAAGATTTCCATCTGATTTTGTTTTTCTGAATGCATGAGCACATTCAACTTTCATGACTAGTTAACTACAAATTTATTAATTTCATGGTGCACTTTAATGCAAAATATTCAGCTCATAGTTATTACTATGAAGAGGAATCTTTCTCAAGGTTTTGTGTTCAGAAGGGTGGACTGGCCAAGTGATTATTTCAGCCTGAGAACAGTCAGGCTGTGCCTTCTCTGCACCATGCTAGTGGAATTTTTTACACAATTCTTACATCAGGTAAAATGCTGACACAACAGAGACCTCCTTCTTCTCTTTCATCTTTAATGTTAATACACGATAAAAATCATGCCTTTATGCACCTGAACAGCTTCCACAGTTCTTTAATTCAATCTGACAGATCCAAAATACCTCTGGCTTTGCCTTTTGTCTGAGGAAAACATTGTCAAACTCTTGAGGTTCTATGTTTTCCCCAAAACGTCAGGACACAATCAACGAAAAAGAATTATGACCTTGAAAAAACCCAAACACAATAGCAATCCAGCCCCATAGTAAGTGCGGTCAAAAATGGCATGTTTAAATTTTGTACAAATATGTCTATTTAATTTAACTTTGCTAATAAAAATGCTGACATCCGAACTAAGTAGAAAAAAATCAACTATACTTAAGCAAAATTTCTTACCTCCATCTGTCAGAGAAACCTGTGATGCTGAAACAATATGCTCATCATGGGAACTGTTTAACTGGTCTAGTCTTGAGCTTAAAGTATCCACTCTTTGCTGGAGACTGTGTATAACTCTAGAGAAGAAAATCATAAAAACATTATACATAAAACATTAATATACACACACAAAGACACATACCACTTGTATACAATGTATTATTATAGATGTTACTATATAATCTCATTTATCACAGTATCAGGGCAATGAGGAAATAAAATAACAAACATTTCTACTTGAGCATCTGTAGGAAATGGCATGGGGGCACCGGGGAGAAATGAAGATGAAAAATCTGATGCTGATATAAATAAATCATTATCATTAAAAAACATGAAAACTGTAGACAAACAATTACTGCAAGGCAGTTTACAATAATGAATATCATAGTTTACACAAGTTAGATTTTGTTAGCAAAAAAACACATTCAAATAATAATTATACACATACATGTATTAAACTGGAGAAGCTCTACAACAGGCAAAACTTTCAGTCTCATTTCCTCCTGGAAAGTGTATTATTATTTCCTCCCAAAGTATACTGCTGAGAAAAGTTAACTGATCTCAGGCAAAAAAACCTTTCTGCTATTTGACAGATGTTATCTCATAATATTGTTTGTTTGTGATTGGTGCTTTCTCCTCTAGACTAGTGTTTTGTTTGCATAGAAGTATGATTAAGACTGTTGTCAAACTGCGTAAGGATGATTCGCACTGTGTCATGTTTCCAGTGTTCAATCAATGCATCTGTTTTTATTTTAAAAAAACAACAGATTTGTGGATAATGCTACTTGTACCAATTTGTTATCTCAGTGAAACACACATGAGACAGTATACTGCAAATAATGAATTTAATAATCTGACAAAATAATCCGGAGTATTATTATCATTTATACTGCGTTGCACTCTCCCAGCCCCTTGCAGACTAAGATTTCATAACAAAAAAAAATTAATTTCTGCGCATGTCCATCCATTCTAAAATGTCAGAAAGGATTTTCACTTGATGAAGTTCACAAAACAGGTGAAAATCATTCTGAGTGGAAGTGAGGCAAAGGCTGATGATAGCTCTATTCTGCATGTTATATTGCTGGATTGGATCAACGAAACCAATCAAAGCTGGGCTGTTATCTTATTACTCCTATTTTTACAGCTGGTGAAAGTATTAGAAGAGTTTTGCTTTTACATGAAATACTGTGATTATCACTTTCAATATCCCAGTGCCCCTCATCAAATCTAAGTTAACTCAGTGGAAAATATGCATTGTATTTTTTGTTACAATGATGCAGAGAGAAAAGGCCAGAAAAGAACACACACAGAAAAAAAAACAAAAAACATAATAATAACCAACTGACTGGTGGTGCAATTCCATCATCCACAATGTAATCGAGCGGAAATTAAATATTTCACATAAAACTAAATACGCACAAAATTTTTTTCAAGCGATGGACTCCACCTGTCCAGATCCACTTAAAACGTTACAGAATGCTAACCAGTAATATACAATTACAATAATAACAATAAGAACACTAAATCATTTTATTTACACTTGAAAATAAAGAGAAATATCAATATCAGAATCATCATCATCATATTGGAGTAATACAAAGATATAAGAGGGAGTGTAAAAATGAGAGTGTAGGCATCATTCTCAAATCTATAAGCAGCTATGTGTGTGTATCAACTACATGTATATGTAAAAAAATGTGTTAAAGCTTTTCAACTATCCAAGTAGAACAGGACAGAAAGCTTTAGTGAAACAGCCTTGACAGTTGTGTAGGCAGACAGAGTAATTTCACTGAGACAACAATAGGCACTGTATAAAATAATCAGATCTACTGTATGTCAAGGCAAAATTCGATGGATCATGTTGCGTTAGCAGTATTTCTTGTTAGTGAATTCTGTGATAGCTTATTTGTGAACAAAATACATTTCATGTACCTTGTGGTTTAAGACAATGGATTAATTTGCAAGGCATTTGAAAGATTGCAGTTATGTGTTATAGTGAATAAGGGTGTGTTACTCGTGAGTGAAATTAAAAAACTGACCTTATTCATCTTTACCTTCCTAAGCTTGACACATCCCTTGCCAAGGGATTTAACAACTATATCTGCACACAAAAAAATCTCTAAAATGACTTCATTTTTATGAGTCCATTAAGACTAAGTGTATGTCAGTGCCAAATAAACAATACAATTCAAGTTTTACCCATGGGCAACCAACTACAAAAACAACTACAACATGACAACGAACATGAAAGAAATGAGGCTTAAAGTTGAATCATAACAGTTTGAATAGATATTCAACCTGCAGTGTAACAATACATATGATTATTATGATTTATGGGAGTCAAGGATGTATGCATGTATGTGTTACTATGATGCCTGGTGGCAGTGATAAAAAATGATTTAAACTCTAACTGAAATAAACTATGGTTGTTATTTCCTTTATAAAAAAAAATAATTAAATATTGAAGGTATAATCTGGACTAGTGGGGTATAGTCTGGCCTAGCCTAAAGTATACCCCGGGGTATAAACTGGCTTAGCCTAGAATATAAATGGGGACATAAAATAGGCTAGGCTCCTTTAACTCCTGGTGTACTCCAGTGGGGGATAATATGGCTTGCTACACTGTGATTAAAGTGGCTTAGTCTATTTTGTACCCCAGGTATATTCTGGGTTAGGCCAGTTTATACCCGGTGGTATACTTTGGGGTAGGCCAAACTATATCCCGCCAGTCCAGAGTATACTTCCACATTCAGGCAAAATGTTCAAAGATACAACATTAAGTTTTTAAATTTTATTTCATCTGCAAGTGGCACACCATTATTCAATATAACACACAACTGCAATCTTTCAAATGCCCCACAAACTAATCCAGTGCCTTAAACCATGAGCTTCATGAAATGTATACCTTTCTACAAATAAGCTATCAAACTAACAAGAAATGTTGTTAACACAACATGGTCCGTTGAACACTTGCCATAACAGTCTTTAATTACTTTATACAATGCACTTTTGTCTCGGTGGATTTAAATCTCTCAGTTTACACAACTATCAAGGCTACTTTACTAAAGCTTTCTGTCCAGTTCTACTTGAATAGTTGAAAAGATTTTATACATTTTTTACATAGTTGATACCCACACATTGGTGCTTATAGATTCCAGAATTATGTGTAGGTCATTTTCACATTCCCTCTTATCTTTATATCATTCCAAGATGATGATGATATTGATAATGATTCTGACATTGATATTTCTCTTTATTTTCAAGTGTAAATAAGATAATTTGGTGTTCTTATGGTAAATTACTGGTTAGCATTCTTTAACGTTTCAAGTGAATCTGGACAGGTGGAGTTCATCATGTGAAAAAAATTAGTGCATACAGTATTTAGTTTTATGTGAAATATTTAATTTCTGCTGCATGATGGAATTGTACCATCTATCAGTTGGGTTATTAAAATATTGTTGTTGTTTTTTTCTATGTGTGTTCTTGTCTGGATTTCCTCTCTGCATCATTGTAACTTTGTATGTAGATCTAATTGTTCTGACATATCAAGCACATTTCTGATTTTCAAAAATTAAAATAAAATTCAGATGACTTAAAATTTATTTTTATGAGTCTTATAAAATACATGTTAGTATTTCATACCTTGCCAGTACTCATGGACAAATAATTATTTAAAAAAAACAACAACAAAAACAATAATAATACCAAAGGACACAATTAAAATTAGAGTTAAAGTCTAATCATATCAATTTGAATTAATTTTCAATCCTTTTGTATATCAATGCTTTTTAATGCATGTTTAGGATCTTAAATGTATCTTAATTTACAAGAGTCAACAATGTATGCTTTAATATGATACCTGATGACAGTGATAGTAAACAATTTAAACTAAAGTTGAAATAAACTGTGGTCTCGACTTGTTTAAAGAAAGGAATAGGGGGTAAAATCTGGACTGGGAGGGAGGGGGTATAGTCTGGCCTAGCCCAGAATATACTCCAGGCCAGTTTAACCCCGGGTATGGTCTGGAGAGGGTATAATCTGGCCTGCTACACCAGCATGGTTGAATATGACATAGCTAGTTCCAATCAGAAAAACAATCAAATTGGACTTGCAAAACTATTGGAAAGAAACAGTTGTCAATGAAAATTTCTTAGGGTGAAAGCAGTATTTGATTTTTCTTTATCTAATAAAACCTGAGTCACACATTTATTTCTAAGTTTTGTGAACTTTTCTTCATTTGTTTTTTTTCCTCATTTTCAACTGCTTTCAGTTATTTTCATGACATCTGAATTTCTGACTATACCTCTATTATTGCATGTTAGTGCTTCATTTTTTTATGAACAATCTGAAATGTCTTTCAATTGTTTTAGTGATTGCAAGGTTTCATGACGCTTAATTCCTGATATAACACAAAAAGACACTCATGAAAACAATTGCATTTATGCATAAAAAAATTATTCCAAAGACTGTGCAGAAATCTCCAGCCATTTCACAGAAATACTAGTCTAGATTTTGGATAGATGCATGATTCTGAAACTGATGCTTTGTCTGCAAATAGCTAAGTTTTTGGAAATAAAGGTCAATGCCAGTTGAATCGAGGTGTCAATTTCTGATTTCTGTTTAATTCCATACAAGAAAATGTAGCCCTCTGTGGTTGTTAATGAAAATGATGATCATTTTATTCTGATCTTACAAAAATAGTGAAAAATTGTTGCTTTTCTGCCACAAAATTTATTAAGCATTATGAAAGAATGAAAGAACATAGCTCTCGATGTCATGATCCACTTTTTTAGTCAAACATTATATAGACATTAGAGAATTTCATAGACTAGTGAACTTGGAAAATCTAAGTCTTCGGAAAGACTGAGATATTGAATTCTAATAAGACAATAAATAAAAACCACCAGGTCCAAAGTATAAATATTTACCCCCACTGTTTATCAAGCTCAGATTTCAAGAAATCTCTATCCTGTTCCAGTTTAGTAGTTCGTTGAGAAAATAGTTCACTTTCACTCAACAAATGCTGAATAGCTGTTTCTTGCTGTATCATTCTCTGGGCCGTCAGATTTCTTTGAGAATGACTCTCTTGGAATGTACACGATGCAGAATGATTTATCACTTCCGTTTCTTTTCCACAGAAATTGCACCCTACAAGTATTCAAAAAGAAAATATTTCACCAACTTCTGTTTTTGCAAATATGGCATCCAGGGGAAAGACAATAGAGTGGTACTAAGAAAACCCATTTTTGTCCATTCATCCACAATACAAATACAGCCAGTTTATCAGGAATATACC
Organism: Onchidella celtica; assembly: GCA_963931925.1. Lineage (NCBI taxonomy): Eukaryota > Metazoa > Mollusca > Gastropoda > Systellommatophora > Onchidiidae > Onchidella > Onchidella celtica. The sequence goes on from OZ007574.1 coordinate 43,222,899, forward strand.
TGATTTCTGTTAGTACATATATGACTGTCATCGTAAATCCAACAACTATCATTCTCAACAAATCAAATACTTGATTGACAACCCTGTCATGCCTCTTCGAGTATATTCCTTGAAAATGCTGACACCTATTTAAAATATATGAGAATTCATATCAGAAAGATGATTAAATGACGTACGAGATCAGGATACTAATTAATAATTATACTTTTAAATCAGCATTGTTTTCCAAGTGTTGCAAATTCTTGTAACAAATTTGATCACTAAATCATTTACATGATATTATATTTCTTGAAAACAGCATCTAAACTTTGATGTCGAAATTGTGCTATTTCTTTAACTATTTGACCTAGCTTTTTTCAAAGAATACCAACAGTCAATATCTTCCTTCATTATATTAATCTTAATAACTTTAGATATTCTATTCAATATTCAAGGTGCTGATCACCATATCTTCGTCCTCTGGGAAGATGCATTTATAACTAGACTGATGATAATTTCATTGATATCGCCATTTCAGTGATAAAACTTGCTAACCTCAAATTTTTTTGGAAAATCACTTTTTGTTTTACACAACGTTTAGACCTTTCTTCATATGGTGTAAAAATATTAAAGCAAAATGCAACTTGGGAAAAGGTATCAATATTGTAAAAACAAAATGTGCCAACCTTGCCTATTGCATGCCATCCTGGTCTAATGCATGCCATCCTGATGGCTGGATCAGACACTAATTAAAAGTAAGTCAGCTCACTTTCACAAATTACAGTTTACTCATTACTAATTCTCATGTTCTGGCCATTCACTTTTGAAATGTCCCAGAACTGAATGTCAAATATAATGTGTAACGGCTGTCAGTCACCACAACTTCTCTCAACCAGTGCAGGAGACAGAGTGAAGACATAACAGAGACAAGAGCAGACAGGGATGAAGATATCATAGAAGAGACAACAGAAGAAATGGGGGGAAGATATCAAAGCAGAGACAAGAGACATGGATGAATATGTCACAGCAGGATATAGAAGTGAAGATTTTAAAACAGAGACAACAGAAGAAAGGGGTAAAGATGTCATAAGAGAGGCAACAGGAGACAGAGGTGAAGATATATTAACGACAACAGAGATGAAGATATTAGCAGCAGAAACAACAGGATGCAGGGGAGAAGATATAAATAGGGGCCTAAAACAGAGGCAACAGGAGACTGCAGGTGAACAGGAGGAAGGGGTGAAGATATCATGGTAGAGACAACAGGAGATAGGGAAGAAGATGTCACAGCAAAAGACATCAGGAGTCAGGGATGAAGATGAAACAACAGGAGAGAGACAGAAAGAGAGAGAAAGGAAGTGTACAGGAGGTTGAACAGGTATCACTATCACTTCATGTACAGTCATATCACTAAAAATATGCATAGAATACACTTTTTCCAATTATAGTTATCGTATTATTGCACTAACACAGACCAAATTAATACGACTTCGACAGCAAAAACCTGCCATTGTCTCTATAATCTTTATATATTGTTATTCACGATAGTGTAAATTACTGTTGAATGTTAGTGTCACTGTTAGTGTGACTCTACGCTGATCACAGCCGACATCTCAGCACTTTTCTGGTGATGAAATCTGCCACTCCGGGTTAGCAGATTTTATCATCAAAAATCAGGCATGACAAAAATGTGGTAAACCAGAAATACTCTATTAGAAAAAGAAATATTTGTGAATGATAAAGAGTTACATTTAAGCAGAATAAACAAACAACTGTGTATTTTCAACAAGCACAGTTAATTTAAAATTGTTTTTACCTGTAAAATTTGCTCAGATTTGCTTAGGTTTTATCATTAAATTGACAATATACATTGCCAGAAAAATCTCATGTGTCGAACAGGCCATGAATGCACTAGAAGAATTTTATATTCATATACACGCATATATATTTTTAAAAATAACCATTCTCCATAAGAAAAGTTGATATCAAATGTCAAACCATAAAAATGATAAATGCGTGTCTGCAACTGAGTACATTCTTTTTTAAAACTATTTCAAAGAAAACAATACGGCGTACTTGTGACGGTGTTTGTGAAGATCTGAATCCTATGGTCTTCCTCAAACCCAATCTTTTACCATAAGAGGGTTTATGAAAATTTTTGTTTAAAAACTGTTGTGAGGTCAACCTGCATTTACCATGTTTGTAGTAAGGACATGGTTTTCGCATGCACTTTGTCAAGTGATCCTGCAGGTTCCGTCTTTGAACTTGACCACATAACTTTGAATTTGGGCATGATACTAGAGCAAATGGACAATTATTTTCATGCTCAGTGCGCTTCCCGAAGCTGAGAACTGCTGAACACAGGTCTGGCTGAGGCTCCCACTCTCCTTCCTTATTTTTCACAAGACTATGTCTGCAGTATATTTGCAAATCTTCTATTTGCCCCACTACTAGCCTGTGGACAAGCAGAAAAATCATGAACTAAATTACTGGGACATCTACATGTGCAAATTGTGTTGCTTTGCACAAACAACAGCTCTATGGCTATAGAATAACTCCTTCCCTCCAGCACAAAGTTTCTTTCATTCACACATAATAATGATGGTAACGCCACATAAGGTTGCAAAAATTAAACAAATCTACTTACCTCTAATTTACATTCTTTGCAATAAAAAGCCAAAAAATATGATTGGAATGGAAAATTTACTTACACAACTACTTAGTAAATGTACTGAAATACTTTATTCCTTGATCAGCGGTATTTCTCAATAATTTTCTGATTCTGATATGGTGTGTTTTTGTCTGTACAACTATGAATTTGTTAGAAGCCTGATATTTGGTTTCTTTCACACCAAATTTTTGGGTAACTTAGCAAAGAAGATCATAGGGAATTTTTGAAGGAATAAACCTGTGGCACTGATGTGTCCTTATCACATGCCCTTTACATTTAAAACTAATGATGTGAATCAGTAGTGGGATAACACCCCAATTGGAATAACCTGATAATCAATCCTCACTAACTAGAATTAGAAAACACTGACTACTTCTCATACGCCTATTGTTTGGCAGACACAACTGCATGTATGTCACTTGTACAAAAAATCTGAGCCAAAAGCCAGTAATGAAAAGGAATTAACTGGAAGTGGAAACTCAAAACAAATGTAAATACACATATATTTATATCATGATACTCACCGATTTACCACTATCTGACTTGTGTCACAATGAGAGTTATCCGGTGGGCAGTTTGATAACTTGAAAACACATTTGCGGCAAAATGTGTGGCCACATTTGATGTTTATGACTGGATCTTCATATAAACAACCACATACGGGACATGTCAGATGAGAAGATGGGGTTTGGATAAATTTAGTTGGCAATTTTTCTGATGCTGCTGAAGTCATGCTGGTGCTCAATGGTTAACGTCAAAGGTAAACTGATGAAAAGAAAAAATAAAAGATCAATTACATGGGGGAAATATAATAATCAATTCCTCTGAAAGTAACATAATTTTAAAATACTCAGTCAAATAATTGTCTTTGAGCCAGACCCAATAGACCACAAGCCATTTTACAAGTAAGTGTTTGGTCAATTACTGTTACAACGTCTTCACACTCTGTCCAACAGGGAATATGAGATCATTAAGTTAGATATCTTGCCAAACTGGCATCGAGGAAAATGAAACAGCAGACACCCTGGCCAAAGAAACATAGAAGCGTCCTCCAGAACAACTGAAAATACCACACACCGACTTTAAACCTGTTGTTAATGAATCCATTAAAACGAGATGGTTGGAAAGATGGGATGAACAGACAACAAATAAACTACACTTTGAGATCAACTTCGACAATGGACCCAAACCTCTCAACAAAATCAGAGAGATGAAATTGTCCCTGGTAGACTGTCTGGGTCATACTACCTCACACATCCTTTTAAGTAAGGGGTGAAGATCCCTCCGAATGTGTGGCATGCAATTGCCAATTATTAAACAGCATAAATTAACTGAATATATAGAGTTCATGCACATCTGAAGAAGGCAATATGCCTGTGGATCCATGAAAGAATTATTTTCTGATGTGGACCCACAGTGCATCTTGTCCTTTCTGAAGGAGGCTAACTTGATTTTAAGAATTTACAAAATTCTTTTCAGATCAATATAAAACAACTTTTTGAGAATTTTACCAATATAGTAAACTATTTAACTATATGTTTCAGAACTATTTAATTCTATGCGTGAAATTTAAACTGAGCAAGCTCTGAATACCAAACATAAATAAAGTACTCAGGTGGTCCGATAAAGGCCCAAAAAAGGTCGTTATCGTGCTGGCGCGCCAAAAAACCCAAACTCAATCTCCTTCCACAGGGGCTGGACAATGGAATATCATGAATAGCATATATTATAATAGCTGGAGAAATGTACAGTATTTCATTGTAGTGCTTATTCACAGATGTCTGCAAATAAGATTCTGGTCTTATTACTCTTATTCACAGGTATGGTTTTCTTGGCCTTGTGATGTTTATTTTGGAAAAGCCTTCACCATTCAACAGAGTATGCTGTAGTGTAGTGATAAACATCTTTGCATGTCATGCAGGGAACCAGGAATTCAATTCTCAAAGGTTTTTGTTTTTTTTGCCTGAAAAGTCTCTTTCCCCAGCACTATGCAATTAAGAATCCATCTGTTTTATTTTCAGGATTTTACAAAATCGATGTCTTGGGGAAACTGACCATTGTTTGCTCCACATTACTTTCTTCATTTCGTCAGGGATTTTCCATATATTGTTGACATTTTTATCGTTTCTAGCAAATGAGGATCGAAACTTTGATAAGTTGTGTAAAATCAGAGGACAACATTAGTAAATGGAAAAGTTTTAAATGATTGGAATGACATTTATACATAAAAATGAAATCAGGGGTGATAGAACCATTTTCATGACATGATGATCAATTGTATTGCATAAAATATAAAAATAAAAATATTTTGGGGGGTTTTCTGCTTCAGCTTTTTGTAGGCTTTGTTTTAATACTTCATTTGTTTGTTTGTATAGTTTTGTTCATTTCAATTTGTTCAGTCTGTCTCTCTTTCTCTCTCACTCTCTCTTTCTGTATGTGTATCTTGTCACAAATCCCAGACTGGGAGATGTAATAAGTTATGACAGGACAACAATCACGAACGAACAAGTTTAACACTTAACAGAACAACCCATCAGACTCACACATTTATTAAACATAATTATACAGATAATAGCGCAATTACATACAGTATATTATTGAATTTAACTGCCGTACAACGGCCTTATTCCCACATGCACTCTTCCTCGGATCCACAACCCGGTAGTTACTTCCTAAAGACACTTCGGCCTCAGCCTCTCCCCTCAGGGTCTTAATAGCACATTAATAATTCACTGGCACCGCAGTCTCTCAATATCACCTTCCTATTGCCATAACACCTTAGCAGTCCACTAGCACCTCAGCAGGGCAATAGCACATTATCATTTCAATAGCCCATCAACGTGGCAATAGTACATTATCATTTCAATAGCCCATCAACAGGGCAATAGTACATTATCATTTCAATTAGCACATTCACGCTCATATCTACGTCCCTGTCCGTGGCCAGACTGCCACGACTTTATGTGCCTCTACTGTCCTGCACCGACAGCCTCACTCTTGGCCTATGTGTGGGCCCCGGCCCTATGCTGGCCTATCCCCTGTGCTCACCGAGGTGGCTCTTCGGCCCGTCCCCGACACCTACAAGAATAACATTACATTGGTATAATACCATACCATTTCTATTCACTCCACCTCTCCTTACAACCCATGAAGCGTACACACAATAGTTCACATTTCACTCACCAAACATCTTACGGTAACACACCTCCATCGTAGTACACAATACTCACTCGTGCTACAAATCCATGAACTCAACTTTCATCTATCGCTCATGGCGCACATTGCTATATCCAATATCAAGGACTTCCACATTCCTCACATATACTTATTTACATCATGGTAATAGACGAATATAATACATCAATCATAATTATCAATCATCGTTTCACCTACCAGTCATCACTGGAAAAAACTCTCTCACTAGTCTTCCGACTGCTCCCCTTATGTTCGCCCACTGGGCTTTCTCTTGCGTCCGCTCTTTAGGACGTTCTAACTTGCAGTGATAGTAATACAGCGCTCTCGCCTCATTCAGACCCCCACCACTCATAACATGCACGCTTTCCCTTACTTGTCTACGTGCGTTAATTTTACTCTCCTCCTTTCCCCCCGTAATTATTAACTATCGCTCACTCCACTCGTGACATCATCCCCCACCCCAAAAAAATTAATGCAATTAATTTCAAATCGCATCAAGATGACTGTCAACGAGTGAGCGTGAGCAATACTTACATAAAAATGACCTACCAATGCCCCTAGCACATAAAATACCGGAATCAGGGGAAAATATGGGGATCAATATGCCCTGCACTATGCATATATGTATCACATCATCAATAGCTAACTAAACACAATACCTAATACAGAATCAAAAACCAATCAACCTATCAACCATTCTTCATATCATATTTATAATGTCAATATTTTAAAGTCGACGACTCATTCACACAGATCCTGTCAATGTTCCTGTCCTCCGATGTATAAGCTCCTGAACTCTTCCCCTAGGCTCGACTAAGGTAGTCGGCGATATGATTGCTGGTTCCTGGAATTGGTTGAATAACGAAGGTATACGGCTGCAAAGCCAATGCCCATCTAGACAAGCGTGGGCTGGACGAACGATTCTTCGACAAAAACGTTAGTGGCTTGTGGTCTGTCTGGATACAAAATTCTCGTCCCATGAGATAACGTCCTAATTTCTGGACGGACCACACAATGGCAAGACACTCACGCTCTATCACAGAATACTTTCTTTCTCTCTGCAATAACTTCCTACTGACATAACATACAGGATGGAAACATTCGTTCTTCTCCTGTAGAAGACAAGCGCCGACACCAGAGTCCGACGCATCCGTTCTGAGGATAAAATTAGATCGAAAATCGGGTAATATCAGAATGGGTGACGATGATAATGCTGTCACCAAATTATCAAATGCTGTCTGACATTCAGACGTCCACTGGACCTTATCGGGTTGTCCCTTCTTAGTAAGGTCAGTAAAAGAAGATTGTCACGAGTGGAGTGAGTGCAATTAAGGGGATTGCTACAGAGCGGGTGTAGAGTAAGAAGGGCTCACGGTAGACAAGTAAGTTAAGCGTGCTGTTGTGAGTAGTGGGGGGGTCTGAATGAGGCGAAAGCGCTGTATTACTATCACTGCAAGTTAGAAGGTCCTACGGAACGGACCTGTGAATAAGAGCCCATCGGGCGGACATAAGGGGAGCAGTCGAGAAGACTAGTGAGAGAGTCTTTCCAGTGATGACTGGTACGTAGAACGTTGATTGATTATTATGATTGATGTATTATATTATATTCGTCTATTACCATGATGTAAATAAGTATATGTGAGGAATGTGGAAGTCCTTGATATTGGATAGAGTAATGTGCGCCATGAGCGATAGATGAAAGTGAGTTCATGGATTTGTAGCGCGAGTGAGTAGTGTGTACTCCGATGGAGGTGTGTTACCGTAAGATGTGTGGTGAGTGAAAGGTGAACTAGTGTGTGTACGCTTCATGGGTTGTAAGGAGAGGTGGAGTGAATAGAAATGGTAGGGTATTATACCAATGTAATGTTATTCTTGTAGGTGTCGAGGACGGGCCGCAGAGCCACCTCGATGAGCACAGGGGATAGGCCAGCATAGGGCCGGAGGCCACACATAGGCCAGAAGTGAGGCTGTCAGTGCAGGACAGTAGAGGCACATAAAGTCGTGGCAGTCAGGCCACGGACAGGGACGTAGATATGAGCGTGAATGTGATAATGCACTATTGCCATGTTGAGGGGCTAGTGAACTAATAATGTACTGGTGAAATGATAATGTCTATTGAAATGATAATGTGTTATTGCCCTGCTGAGGTGCTAGGGGAGTGCTAAGGTGTATGACAATAGGAAGGTGATATTGAGAGACTGCGGTGCCAGTGAATTACTAATGTGCTGTTAAGACCCTGAAGGGAGAGGCTGAGGCCAAAGTGCCTTTAGGAGTGACTACCGGATTGTGGATCCGAGGGAGAGTGTGTGTGAGAATAAGGCCGTTGTACGGCAGTTGATTTCAATAATATAATGTATGTAATTGCGCTATTATCTGTATAATTATGTTTAATAAATGTGTGAGTCTGATGGATTGTTCTGTTAAGTGTTAACTTGTTTGTTCGTGATTGTTGTCCTGTCATAACTTATTACATCTCCCAGTCTGGGATTTGTGACACTGGGGGCTCGTCCTGTTTACCTGTGGTCATTTTGACATTGTGTATTCAGTATATCTAGTTGTTTTTCTGTTGTGCTAGGAATTCGTGCTGTTGTCTTTGTTCGTGGGATGAATGGAAATTTCATGATGGTATGATTTATGTATATTTATGAATATGTATTGATGCATGTATTTTGATGAATATGTATTAATGTGTACTTAAATTTCTGCAGAGTGTGCGTGCAGCCTGAGGAGACAAGCAGCCAGAGCTCCGATTAAGGGGAGGAGTTAAACTCAAAATTCGAAGTTAAGTGAAACTGAAATTTTGTACCCTGGATTGGGGGCTGTTCCTTTAATCTGTCTTTTCCTCTGTTTTTGCTGTTTTCGTTGTAATTGATTGTACGGGCGGTGGCGCGGGTTTGCTGTGTTGAACTTAGTTTATCCTTTTCAAAAGGTGGGCTAAATTTGGAACTTCGTTCATCACAGTGAACAGTTCTATAGGGACCTGTATTTTTGTTTAGTTGTAGCGTCGATATCTTCTCTGTTCTGCAGGAAGACGTATTCTCTTGTCCCTCTTTCTACCTATCTGTAGATACGTTCTTTTTTTTCAGACTCTGTTCTTGTTTGTACCGTGTAGTGTAATCGGCGTAGTTAGGTTGCATTCTTTTTTCCATTATATTTTCTTTTTTAGGTCTTTGTCCTAGTCTGGTTCGTTGTCCTTGACGTACTTGTGGTCCTTCTACTGAATTTCCTTATTCTTGTCTTTTCTACTCTTTTTTATTATTAATAGTGCTATACATTTTATAAATATAGAATTAGTTAGGAAGTACGTAAATTTCTGAATTGTATTTGAGACAATTGGGTATTGTTATATCTGGTGTGATCTCAGGTCTCTGGTCGTGTCGTTAGTGATCATACCGACAGGGTAGCCGTTTTTATAATACATACCATAACCATAAATCTGTGAAATGGCGGAACTCCAACAATTAATGAAGTTGGGTAAGGAACTTGGCCTGGAGGGAGAGGAGCTACGCGGCTGGATTAAAGAACAGCAGGCGGATTTGCGCGATGAGCGTGCTAAGGATAGAGAGCGAGAAAAAGAGGCTAAGGCTCAGGAGCAGGAGAGAGAGGCTAAGGATAAGGAAGAGGAAAGAGAGGCTAAGGATAAGCAACAGGAAAGAGAGGCTAAGGATAAGGAAGAGGAAAGAGAGTTTAAGTTGAAGGAGTTAGAGGCTCAGCAGCAGGAAAGGGAGTTTAAGTTAAAGGAGTTAGAAGATAAGCAGCATGAGAGAGAGGCGCGAATAAGAATCGCGGAGTTGGAAATCAAAAAGAATACGCCAACGGAAACAGTTGAGCGGCAGGTACACAATAAAGGTGGCGTTAGGATTAAGCTCCCTACGTTCGACGACCGGAAGGACGACATAGACGCCTTCCTTTACAGGTTCGAACTGAACGCACAATTGCAATGGGGGGAAAATAAGGAATTATGGGCCACGTACCTGGCGTCTCTATTGCAGGGGCGAGTGTTAACCTACTTTAAAGAGCTACAGCGCGAAGACGTGCAAGATTACGATAAGCTGAAGGCTTTGCTGCTTCGCCGATTTGCGCGTACCGAGGAATATTTCCGGGAGCAGTTTAGGCGGGCACGTGCAGATACCAGGGAGGACTTTGCTGCCTTCGTCGCGAGACTAACGGAGTATTTCGCGAACTGGGTAGACTTGGCGCATGTGGGCGCGGATTTTGCTAAATTGAAAGACTTAATGATCCGTGACCAGCTGTACGCGTCGTGCCACAAAGATCTGGTGGCTTTCCTGAAAGAGAACGAACCCGCGACGGTGCAGGAGGCGTCTAAGTTGGCGGAAGCATACCGTACGGCACATCCGTCCAAACCAGTCGCCAGGGCGTACGTCCAAGATGCTGGGTACGTCGCCGTTGTCGAGGGGTCGCCGGCAGGACTTAGGGACAGGTCGCGTCAGCGTGGTGCCTATAGCGGGCAAGCCCAGGGGCAGCGTAGGGGCTATCACCAATCACCGGCATATGGATCCGGTAAGTTTGACCGAGCAGGAGGGCTAGGTCGCGGTAATGGCCGGGGGCGATTGGTGACCTTTGCCGATGACCGACGGCATAGGGACTTTAGTTCCGGTCGCGATGGGTCACGGGGACCCAGGCCTAGTGCAGCACAGGGAGCGGAGTGTTGGACTTGCGGACGCGTGGGTCACTTTTCACGCGAGTGTAGGGCCGTGAAGTGTTGGAACTGCGGTAGAGCAGATCACATCAGCGTGAATTGCCCTGCAGGTAGGATAGCGGCGAACGTGGACAGTAGCTCCAGTCCATGTTCCCCAAATAAATTTCATCATGCGGCTGCGTGTGTTACATCGGACAACGGAGGCGGACAGTATTCTAAGTGTCCCAGTTGTGAGAAGTTATTATCTTCCGGTGTTTTACCTTGTGGGAGAAAGATCCCCGTTATAAATTCATGTCATACAGGAGGTGGTCTTAGGGTTTATCCGGGGTTTGTTGGGGACGAACCGGTCTCGGTTTTACGAGATACAGGATCTACCGTTGTGGGAGTGCATAGAGACTGCATTCGGGATTCACAGCTTACAGGTGAGACTGTCCCGTGCATCCAATTTTCGGGGGCCATTGAGAAATTACCCATGGCAAGAATAGTGATAGATACACCTTTCCTTAGCGGGGAAGTTGAAGCAGTCGTTGGTTGTTTTCCAGGCGCCCAGCTCATCATTGGGAATGTATCACGGGTAGTTTCCCCTTCCGATGAGAACGTGCAAGCATGGTCGCAATCAAAAGGTATTGACTTTTGCGCCGCGGTCGAAACACGTCGACGGGTAGCTGATAAAGATAAGATTAGACCTTTGGCGACGCCAGCGGTCAACCTAGATATCACGCCAGAGCGCTTGGCGAGATTACAAAGGGAGGACCCATCATTAAACCCATGTTTTGGGGAAGCGCGAACCGAGAAAACGAGGAGATATAAGAACGGGTCGTCCTCCTTTGTTGTTCAGGCGGGCATTCTGTTCCGTAAGTATGTAACGGTGTCCTCCATTTTAAAGCAGGTCGTTGTGCCAGCGTTGCTGATCGCAACAGTATTGCATTTGGCACATGATGTCCCATTAGCGGGTCATATGGGGATAGCTAGAACCAAAGAAAGGGTTCTTAAAAATTTTTACTGGCCATCGATCCACAGAGATGTGCAAGTCTATTGTAAGACGTGCAGTGCGTGCCAAAAGACGACGCATAAGGGTCGTACACCCCAGGCTCCTCTTCAGAAGATCCCCACGGTCTCGGAACCGTTTAAAAAGGTCTCGATAGACCTTGTTGGCCCCATTCACCCAGCGACCGATAGGGGGAATCGATTTTTCTTAACGGTCATATGTAATGCTACGAGATGGCCAGAGGCGGTTCCTCTGCGGACCATAACGTCTGAGGCAGTCGCGGAAGCGTTGTTTGCAATTTTCGCTAGGGTAGGAATACCAGAGCAAATTCTGTCTGATTGGGGCGCGCAATTTACGTCGGAGATGATGAAGGAATTGTTCCGCTTATTCAGTATACAACCCATCACTACCACCCCTTATCATCCGCAGGCTAATGGCATGTGCGAGAGATTGAACTCGACGTTGAAGTCGATGCTGCGTAAGGTAGCTGCTGATCGCCCTAAAGATTGGGATAGATATATCCCTGCAGTGTTATTCGCGTATAGAGAGGTACGGCAGGAGTCAACGGGATTCTCGCCGTTCGAAATGATGTACGGTCGTAGTCCTAGGGGCCCAACTGATGTTCTTCGGGACATGATGACGTCGCCATCATCGGGAGACGATGAGCAGATTTCGGTGTTTCAGTACCTTGTTGATTTAAGAGAAAGACTATCTTCAGCGCGCACTATAGCAGAAGAAGCTTCTGGTATCGCTTCGAAAAGAGCAAAAGACTATAAAGATAGAGGTTCCAAACTGAGAATTTTTAAGCCAGGAGACAAGGTTCTGTTGTTGTTACCTACGGACCATAATAAGTTATTGATGACATGGAAAGGCCCTTATGTTATTGAGCGAGTTGTTTCAAAGGTCGATTACGCTATCCACATTGATGGAACGAGTAAGGTTTTCCATGTTAATATGCTACAGAGATTTTATGAGAGACCACAGTATCTGTGTGCACAGACAAGACCAGAGGAGACAGTCTTCTCTACTGCTTGTACGGGGGTCGTAGACCAGTTGGACTGTGACGTAAGCGACACCGAGGCGCAGGAAGAGTTACAAATTCAATTGCCGGAGTTAACTCCGACACAAGGTTACAGGGACGTAAAAATTAACCCTGACCTTACGAGTTCAAGGAGTAGGGAACTTGAGACCCTGTTAGCGTCATTCCCGGATGTTGTTACGGATTTGCCGGGTCGCACTACGGTGATCCAGCACCAAATAAAGTTGACTTCGGATAAGCCAGTATTTCTTAGACCGTATCCGTTGCCTTTTTCTTCGAGAGATAGAGTCATAAAGGAAGTTGAGTCAATGTTGAAGTTAGATGTGATAGAACCATCAACATCGCCGTATTCATCACCCATCGTCCTCGTGAAAAAACTTGATGGATCGGTGCGGTTCTGTATTGATTTTCGAAGATTGAACACTATTACGGTAGGCGATAGGGAGCCTATTCCGTTTCAGGAGGAATTAATAGCTTCATTGGCCGGGTCCACGTGGTTTTCCAAGATAGATTTAACGAAAGGTTATTGGGAAATCCCGCTTACTGAGGAGTCTAAACAATACACGGCGTTCCAAACGCCCATTGGATTATTCCAATTTAAGGTCATGCCATTTGGGTTGGTAAACGCGCCAGCGACGTTTGCACGATTAATGAGACTAGTGTTGAAGGACATACCTAATGTCGTGTCATTCTTTGACGATATAGCATGTCATACGTCGACATGGTCTGATCATATTCAGACACTAACAGTAATTTTTCAACGATTACGTCAGTTTGGGTTAACTGCTAAACCCGCAAAGATGGATTTGGCATGTCCAGAGATAATATTCTTAGGACATATTGTGGGTAGAGGTGTTCAGAGACCTGAAGTAACAAAAATTGACAAGTTAGTAGGGTTGCAAATCCCTAAAACAAAGAAACAAGTCAGAAGCTTAGTGGGAATTTTAAATTATTACAGAAAGTTCATTCCAAATTTTTCCTCCTTGTCATCTTCTCTTACTGACCTTACTAAGAAGGGACAACCCGATAAGGTCCAGTGGACGTCTGAATGTCAGACAGCATTTGATAATTTGGTGACAGCATTATCATCGTCACCCATTCTGATATTACCCGATTTTCGATCTAATTTTATCCTCAGAACGGATGCGTCGGACTCTGGTGTCGGCGCTTGTCTTCTACAGGAGAAGAACGAATGTCTCCATCCTGTATGTTATGTCAGTAGGAAGTTATTGCAGAGAGAAAGAAAGTATTCTGTGATAGAGCGTGAGTGTCTTGCCATTGTGTGGTCCGTCCAGAAATTGGGACGTTATCTCATGGGACGAGAATTCAGTATCCAGACAGACCACAAGCCACTGACGTTTTTGTCGAAGAATCGTTCGTCCAGCCCACGCTTATCTAGATGGGCATTGGCTTTGCAGCCGTATACCTTCGTTATTCAACCAATTCCAGGAACCAGCAATCATATCGCCGACTACCTTAGTCGAGCCTAGGGGAGGATTCAGGAGCTTATACATCGGAGGACAGGAACATTGACAGGATCTGTGTGAATGAGTCGACTTTAAAATATTGACATTATAAATATGATATGAAGAATGTTGATAGGTTGATTGGCTTTTGATTCTGTATTAGATATTGTGTTTAGTTAGCTATTCATGATGTGACACATATATGCATATTGCAGGCCATATTGATCCCCATATTTTCCCCTGATTTCGGTATTTTATATACTAGGGGAACTGCTAGGTCATTTTTTTTTAGTGTACGTATTGCTCACGCTCACTCGTTGACAGTCATCTTGATGCGATTTGAAATTAATTGCATTAATTTTTTTGGCGTGGGGGATGATGTCACGAGTGGAGTGAGTGCAATTAAGGGGATTGCTACAGAGCGGGTGTAGAGTAAGAAGGGCTCACGGTAGACAAGTAAGTTAAGCGTGCTGTTGTGAGTAGTGGGGGGGTCTGAATGAGGCGAAAGCGCTGTATTACTATCACTGCAAGTTAGAAGGTCCTACGGAACGGACCTGTGAATAAGAGCCCATCGGGCGGACATAAGGGGAGCAGTCGAGAAGACTAGTGAGAGAGTCTTTCCAGTGATGACTGGTACGTAGAACGTTGATTGATTATTATGATTGATGTATTATATTATATTCGTCTATTACCATGATGTAAATAAGTATATGTGAGGAATGTGGAAGTCCTTGATATTGGATAGAGTAATGTGCGCCATGAGCGATAGATGAAAGTGAGTTCATGGATTTGTAGCGCGAGTGAGTAGTGTGTACTCCGATGGAGGTGTGTTACCGTAAGATGTGTGGTGAGTGAAAGGTGAACTAGTGTGTGTACGCTTCATGGGTTGTAAGGAGAGGTGGAGTGAATAGAAATGGTAGGGTATTATACCAATGTAATGTTATTCTTGTAGGTGTCGAGGACGGGCCGCAGAGCCACCTCGATGAGCACAGGGGATAGGCCAGCATAGGGCCGGAGGCCACACATAGGCCAGAAGTGAGGCTGTCAGTGCAGGACAGTAGAGGCACATAAAGTCGTGGCAGTCAGGCCACGGACAGGGACGTAGATATGAGCGTGAATGTGATAATGCACTATTGCCATGTTGAGGGGCTAGTGAACTAATAATGTACTGGTGAAATGATAATGTCTATTGAAATGATAATGTGTTATTGCCCTGCTGAGGTGCTAGGGGAGTGCTAAGGTGTATGACAATAGGAAGGTGATATTGAGAGACTGCGGTGCCAGTGAATTACTAATGTGCTGTTAAGACCCTGAGGGGAGAGGCTGAGGCCGAAGTGCCTTTAGGAGTGACTACCGGATTGTGGATCCGAGGGAGAGTGTGTGTGAGAATAAGGCCGTTGTACGGCAGTTGATTTCAATAATATAATGTATGTAATTGCGCTATTATCTGTATAATTATGTTTAATAAATGTGTGAGTCTGATGGATTGTTCTGTTAAGTGTTAACTTGTTTGTTCGTGATTGTTGTCCTGCCATAACTTATTACATCTCCCAGTCTGGGATTTGTGACAAAGATGACAAGGAGGAAAAATTTGGAATGAACTTTCTGTAATAATTTAAAATTCCCACTAAGCTTCTGACTTGTTTCTTTGTTTTAGGGATTTGCAACCCTACTAATTTGTCAATTTTTGTTACTTCAGGTCTCTGAACACCTCTACCCACGATATGTCCTAAGAATACTATCTCTGGACATGCCAAATCCATCTTTGCGGGTTTAGCAGTTAACCCAAACTGACGTAATCGTTTAAAAATTACTGTTAGTGTCTGAATATGATCAGACCATGTCGACGTATGACATGCTATATCGTCAAAGAATGACACGACATTAGGTATGTCCTTCAACACCAGTCTGAGAATACAGATACTCTGGTCTCTCATGAAACCTCTGCAGCCTATCAACATGGAAAACCTTACTTGATCCATCAATGTGGATAGTGTAATCTACCTTTGAAACAACTCGCTCAATAACATAAGGACCTTTCCATGTCATCAATAACTTATTATGGTCCGTAGGTAATAACAATAGGACCTTGTCTCCTGGCTTAAAAATTCTCAGTTTAGATCCTCTATCTTTATAGTTCTTTGCTCTTGCTGAAGCGATACTAGACGCTTCTTCTGCTATAGTGCGCGCTGAAGATAATCTTTCTCTTAAATCAACAAGGTCTATCGAAACCTTTTTAAACGGTTCCGAAACCGTGGGGATCTTTTGAAGAGGAGCCTGGGGTGTACGACCCTTATGCGTCGTCTTTTGGCACGCACTGCACGTCTTACAATATAACCGTACATCTCTGTATACTGACGGCCAATAAAAATTTTTCAGAACTCTTTGCTTGGTTCTAGCACTTCCCATATGATCCGCTAATGGAACATCATGGGCCAGACGCAATACCGTTGCAATCAAGGATACCGGCACCACTACCTGCTTCTGAACCGAAGCCACCGTCACATACTTCCGGAACAGAATGCCCGCCTGAATTACAAAGGAAGACGACCCGTTCTTATATCTCCTCGTTTTCTCCGTTCGCGCCTCCTCAAAACATGGACTCAATGATGGGTCCTGCTTTTGTAATGTCGCCAAGCGCCCTGGTGTGATATCCAGGTTGACCGCTGGCGTTGCCAAAGGTCTAATTTTACTCTTATCACCTACCTGTCGACGTGTCTCGACTGCGGCACAAAAGTCAATACCCTTTGATTGCGACCATGCCTGCACATTCTCCTCGGAAGGGGAACCTACCCGAGATACATTACCAATGATGAGCTGGGCGCCTGGAAAGCAACCAACGACTGCTTCGACTTCCCCGCTAAGGAAAGGTGTATCTATCACTATCTTTGCCATGGGTAATTTCTCTATGGCCCCTGAAAATTGGATGCACGGGACAGTCTCACCTGTAAGCTGTGAATCCCGAATGCAGTCCCTATGCACTCCCACAACGGTAGATCCTGTATTTCGTAAAACCGAGACCGGTTCGTCCCCAACAAACCCCGGATAAACCCTAAGACCACCTCCTGTATGACATGAATTTATAACGGGGATCTTTCTCCCACAAGATAAAACACCGGAAGATAATAACTTCTCACAACTGGGACACTTAGAATACTGTCCGCCTCCGTTGTCCGATGTAACACACACAGCCGCATGATGAAATTTATTAGGGGAACATGGACTGGAGCCACTGCTATTGTCATCCACGTTCGCCGCTATCCTACCTGCAGGGCAATTCACGCTGATGTGATCTGCTCTTCCGCAGTTCCAACACTTCGCGGCTCTACACTCGCGTGAAAAATGCCCCACGCGTCCGCAAGTCCAACATTCCGCTCCCTGTTATCCGCTAGACCTGGGTCCCCGTGACCCATCGCGACCGGAACTAGAGTCCCTATGCCGTCGGTCATCGGCAAAGGTCACAAATCGCCCTCGGCCATTACCGCGACCTAGCCCTCCTGCTCGGTCAAACTTACCGGATCCATATGCAGGTGATTGGTGATACCCCCTACGTTGCCCCTGGGCTTGCCCATTATAGGCACCACGCTGACGCGACCTGTCTTTATGTCCTGTCGGCGACCCCTCAACCACGCCGACGTAACCAGCATCCTGCACGTACGCCCTCGCTACTGGTTTGGACGGATGTGCCGTACGGTATGCTTCCGCCAACTTAGACACCTAATGCACCGTCGCGGGTTCGTTTTCTTTCAGGAAAGCCACCAGATCTTTATGGCACGACGCGTACAGCTGGTCACGGATCATTAGGTCTTTCAATTTAGCAAAATCCGCGCCCACATGCGCCAAGTCCACCCAGTTCGTGAAATATTCTGCTAGTCTCGTGACGAAGGCAGCAAAGTCCTCCCTGGTATCCGCACGTGCTCGCCTAAACTGCTCCCGGAAATATTCCTCGGTACGCGCAAATCGGCGAAGCAGCAAAGACTTCAGCTTATCATAATCATGTACGTCTTCGCGCTGTAGCTCTTTAAAGTAGGTTAACGCTCGCCCTTGCAACAAGGAAGCCAGGTACGTGGACCATAATTGTTTATTCTCGCCCCATTGCAGCTGTGCGTTCAGTTCGAACCTGTAAAGGAAGGCGTCTATGTCGTCCTTCCGGTCGTCGAACGTAGGCAGCTTAATCCTAACGCCACCTTTATTTTGCCCCTGCCGCTCAACTGCTTCTGTTGGCGCATTCTTTTTGATTTCCAACTCAGCGATTCTTATTCGCGCCTCTCTCTCCTGTTCCTTATCCCTAGCCTCTATCTCCCTTAACTTTATCTCCTGCTCCCTTTCCCTAGCCTGTCTCTCCTGTTGCTGAGCTTCTAACTCCTTTAACTTAAACTCCCTTTCCTGCTGCTGCTCTTGGGCCTCTTTTTCTCGCTCTCTATCCTTAGCACGCTCATCGCGCAATTCTGCCTGCTGCTCTTTAATCCAGCCGCGCAGCTCCTCTCCCTCAAGGCCAAGTTCCGTACCTACTTTCATGAGCTCACGGAGATCCGCCATTTCACAGATTTATGGCTATGGTATGTATTATGAGAACGACTAACCTGTCGGTATGATCACTAACGACACGACCAGAGACCTGAGATCACACCAGATATAACAACACCCAATTGTCTCAAATACAATTCAGAAATTTACCTACTTCCTAACTAATTCTATATTCATTAAATGTACAGCACTATTAATAATAAAAGAGAATAGAAACGACAAGAATGAAGAAATTCAGTAGAAGGACCACAAGTACATCAAGGACAACGAACCAGACTAGGACAAAGACCTAAAAAAGAAAATATAATGGAAAAAAAATGCAACCTAACTACGCCGATTACACTACAAGGTACGAACAAGAACAGAGTCTGAAAAAAAAGAACGTATCTACAGATAGGTAAGAAAGGGACAAGAGAAACGTCTTCCTAAAACAACGAGGAAGATGGAACGCCACAATCTAAACAAAAATACAGGTCCCTGTAGAACTGTTCACTGTGATGAACGAAGTTCCAAAGTTTACCACACCTTTTTAAAAGGATAAACTAAGTTCAACACAGCAAACCCGCGCCACCGCCCGTATAATCTATTACGACAAAAACAGAAAAACAGCGGAAAAAGACAGGTGAACAGACAGCCCTCAATCCAGGGCACAAAAATTTTGACTTTTACTTAACTTTTCTGACTATAACCTCTCCCCTTGTCTCGGAGCTCTGGCTGCTTGACCTCTACAGGCTGGCACACACACTCTGCAGAAATTTAAGTACACATTAATACATATTCATCAAAATACATGCATCAATACATATTCATAAATATACATAAATTATACCATCATGAAATTTCCATTCATCCCACGAACAAAGACAGCACAAATTCCTACCACAAGATAAGTATTACGTGGACAAAAACTAAAGTAACAAATGCCCACTGAAAAATACCTACTAACTAACTACAACTAAATATTACGAAAATGGACGAGTCACAACGGACGAGCCCCCAGTGTCACAAATCCCAGACTGGGAGATGTAATAAGTTATGACAGGACAACAATCACGAACGAACAAGTTTAACACTTAACAGAACAACCCATCAGACTCACACATTTATTAAACATAATTATACAGATAATAGCGCAATTACATACAGTATATTATTGAATTTAACTGCCGTACAACGGCCTTATTCCCACATGCACTCTTCCTCGGATCCACAACCCGGTAGTTACTTCCTAAAGACACTTCGGCCTCAGCCTCTCCCCTCAGGGTCTTAATAGCACATTAATAATTCACTGGCACCGCAGTCTCTCAATATCACCTTCCTATTGCCATAACACCTTAGCAGTCCACTAGCACCTCAGCAGGGCAATAGCACATTATCATTTCAATAGCCCATCAACGTGGCAATAGTACATTATCATTTCAATAGCCCATCAACAGGGCAATAGTACATTATCATTTCAATTAGCACATTCACGCTCATATCTACGTCCCTGTCCGTGGCCAGACTGCCACGACTTTATGTGCCTCTACTGTCCTGCACCGACAGCCTCACTCTTGGCCTATGTGTGGGCCCCGGCCCTATGCTGGCCTATCCCCTGTGCTCACCGAGGTGGCTCTTCGGCCCGTCCCCGACACCTACAAGAATAACATTACATTGGTATAATACCATACCATTTCTATTCACTCCACCTCTCCTTACAACCCATGAAGCGTACACACAATAGTTCACATTTCACTCACCAAACATCTTACGGTAACACACCTCCATCGTAGTACACAATACTCACTCGTGCTACAAATCCATGAACTCAACTTTCATCTATCGCTCATGGCGCACATTGCTATATCCAATATCAAGGACTTCCACATTCCTCACATATACTTATTTACATCATGGTAATAGACGAATATAATACATCAATCATAATTATTAATCATCGTTTCACCTACCAGTCATCACTGGAAAAAACTCTCTCACTAGTCTTCCGACTGCTCCCCTTATGTTCCCTCACTGGGCTTTCTATTGCGTCCGCTCTTTAGGACGTTCTAACTTGCAGTGATAGTAATACAGCGCTCTCGCCTCATTCAGACCCCCACCACTCATAACATGCACGCTTTCCCTTACTTGTCTACGTGCGTTAATTTTACTCTCCTCCTTTCCCCCCGTAATTATTAACTATCGCTCACTCCACTCGTGACATATCTGACATACTCAGTGATCAAAAGGAAAAGCCTGGAAAGATATAAATTATTACTGCAAATTTTATTCACATTATAAAACTTATATTTGTCTACAAAACATTCATTTTCATCCTTGTTTAAAAAAATCATTTCCCCTGCTTAAAAGAGGTGAAAAACAGAAAAGGTAGGACAATGACTCAAATAAGACCATTGAAGAAAAATCAAGTAAGAAACGTTTGATGGAGCATTACATAAAATAGCACTTTGCATTTAGAAAAATAATGGTTAATACATGTACTGTGTAGTGTCTATTACTTGTATATTATTTTTACTTAGGGAAGAGTTCAGTATGTCCCCACCATCCAGTCAATCCCCAACTCTAAAACTATTCTTAGTCCTGTCCCTATCCTTAACCATAATCTTACACCCAGCCCCAGAAACCAGAAAACAAATACAGACAGTTTGTAAAGAACTGTAAGAGTTCAAAATAGTCTGGATAATCTTTCCTATTTTTTAACGAGAAAAATGGATGATGAAAAGCTGATAAACAACTGAAACTTACGGGTTTGAAATTAGCAAAATTTTAGGACAGGGCTTTAAAATTCAACCTTGAGTAAAAATTTAAAACAAGAAATGGAAAGATTTATGGGGGAAAACATTCCAGGTTTTCAACTATTTCCTTTTCCACCCCCAACTTTGGCATTTTTCAAAATGTCTAAAAACATAGGCTGCTCTATATTTGGTATCATTTTAAAGCTTATTATATCATGGCTCTGAAAATATGACTTTTAGAAGCAGTCCAGGAGGCTTTTTGATTATGGGAAAAAATTGAGTCAAAGTACACTACCTCCCCTGAATACAAATTTTCAAATTGAAAAAAACCATGTAGGTTGTCTTCTGTGATAAATAAAATACACAGAATGGGATAAACTTGCATTTCACATTGTGATGAAGCTCATAGCCGCCATATATCATCAGATTTAAATCATTATCACTGCTAGTGGAGTAGACAAGGTAACATGATTGAAAAATAATGACAAAATACTTGTATAAAATGAAAACGATACACATGTAATACTAATTGGAAAAAGTATCATATTCATAATACTGTTTATAGTGGAAACGCAAAGTTAATGTAAAAAATTATGGCCTCTATTGGTCAGGGCAACCCAACTTAGGGGGTACAAAATTCCCAGCTAGAGTTTTAGGCGATGCCTGCTGAGATGAGACTTATGTCAGCAGTGTCCCTAAAAACATTCAATCTCCCCTTTTTCTCTGGATAAACTTCACATGAAAGCCATAAAAGAGGCCACAGGAGAAGGAATAACCTGAAAAGAATATATAAAATAAAGTTCATGAGCTACAAAAGCATGTACATGTACATTAAATGCCAAGACAAAGTCCATTATTAACATAAAACACTACCAGTTCTGCAGACGACAAAATGACTTTTAACATGACAAAAGACAGTAAAACCCACAAAAATAATACACTAGCCACTCACAACAGCAAAATAAATTTCCTTTATTCTAGATCGAAGTAAAATCATCGGTATCAAAACAAAGACAGCAAATACATGCATTCTAAAATCAAAGAAGTAAGTGGAAAGAAAGGATGTTCAGATCAGGTACAGGCTGCATAAGATCAAAAGAAGGACATATTTTAATGATTTGAGGTCTTTATTTTAGGAGGTTCGCTGCCCTTGGCATTTACACCTCACTTTACTTGTTTTGTTATTTCTTGTTCTGGCGGGGGGGGGGGGGGGGAGATGATATGGATAAATTTTAATCTATTAATTTCAAATTTTGCCCGGGCAGCGGCCTTTCGGCCTGCTCTTTACGATTTCCAACTGCCAAGGTATCTTTAACGTGCGCAACGTGCACACGGGCCCTCCGAATTTTTTCATCCTTATCCGAGAAGACTAGGTACTCGATCCTACCCCCCAATAGGACCAGGGACTTGAAAATATGAGAAAAATCCAATTTCCAAGAAAGGTGGTCTAGAGGCAAGGTGCTCGCCTCTCATGCCAAAGGTCCCGGGTTCTAAACCCGGGCAGTGCAGGCATGTTGGAAAGTGGATTTTTCTCATATTTTCAAGTCCCTGGTCCTATTGGGGGGTAGGATCGAGTAGTTCTTGGACATATTTTAATGGACAAAGAAGATGTGTTAAATAGATGGTCAGAATACATAGAGGAGCTTTTTCAGGACAATAGAAAAGGCAAACCTGCAAAAAAGAAAGATATAGATGGACCACCAATTTTGAAAGAAGAAGTGAAGGACGCCCTCAGGAAAATAAAACACGGGACAGCCACAGGGCCAGATAACATTCAGGCCGAAGTGATTGTAGTTCTGGAAGAACTAGGTATTGAAATGAAAACTAAACTCCTAAACAGCATATATGACAGCGGCAAGATTCCAGAAGATCTAACCGAATCAATTTTTATAGCTTTGCCTAAAATGCCAGGTGCCTTTGTGTGAGTTGCATAGAACAATAGGCCTTATGAGGCACTTCAAAAATTTTTTACTGCATGTACTATTGGCAAGAATGAGAAAATGTTTAAGACCAGAGATATATCCAAAACACAATTTGGCTTCGTCCCAGACAAAGGCACCCAAAATGCTATATTCACCAACTTCAAGCCTGTTTTGACTGCACGGATTGGGACATTTTTACAAACACATGTACTAATTTAGACGACCTTGTTCTTACTGTTAACTCCTACATCCAGTTTTGTGAAGATCTAATTATACCTAAGAAAAGTGTGTGTGTGTATCCAAATAGTAAACCATGGTTAACAAAAGAATGCCTTGAAGCTATTGTTGACAAAAAAAGACTCCGAAAAAACTATAGTAAAAGCGACCTCGCTAAAGTAAACAAACAAATTAAAAAGAGAATCAAAGCGTGTAAAAAAGAATACAAAGATAAAATTGAAGCAAGTTTTAAATCAAATGACATGTCATCTGTGTGGAAGGGAATGAAACAGGTCACAGGGTACGATTGTATGAAGAATAAAGTGAATGTTGTGAATGAAAGCGTATTTGCCAATGAATTGAATCAGTTCTACTGTCGCTTTGACAAACACGATTTCTCCAACCAACACCAGGAAATAAGAGACAGTTTTGATTTTGATAATGATGAATGTAATATTTGTTTTGATTATGATGCTGTTGTGAAACAATTTAAATCTGTTAAGGAAAGAAAGGCATCTGGACCAGATAACATTGGAAGCAAAGTAGTGAGAACATGTGCTGAACAACTAGCAAAAATTTTTACTTTCATCTTCAACAAATCCTTTCAAAACCATTACATACGAAACATTTGGAGATTGTCAAAAATCTTACCTGTCCCCAAAAAACCAAAAATATCTGAAATGAACGACCTTCGCCCAGTTGCATTAACTTCCATTATCTTTAAATGCTTTGAAAAACTTGTTTTAACTGAACTAACGAAGGAGGTCAAACAAAATCTCGATCCTTTGCAATTTGCATACAAAGAAAACAGGAACACAGAAGACGCCTCATTGTTTTTATTGCATAACATCTACAGTCATTTAGACACTGGTAAAACCTGTGTTCGTGTGCTCCTAGTCGATTTTTCGTCTGCGTTTAACACCATACAACCGCACTTAATGTTTCAAAAGCTTACCAACCTACACGTGAGTTCTTTTTTAAAGAGCTGGATCTTCAAATTTCTAACACAGAGAAGCCAGTTTGTGGATATAAACAACACATTTTCCAAATTACTCACAACAAACTCAGGAGCGCCACAAGGCTGCGTGCTGTCACCTGCCTTGTATACATTGTATACAAATGATTTCACTGTGACACACAACAACGTTTACCTTCTTAAATTTGCCGACGACTCTGCTATTTTAGGCCTTTTACCTAACTCTGGCCACGAATATTCTAACATTGTACAATCCTTTCATTGTTGGTGTAATAACAACTATCTTCTACTGAATGTTAAGAAAACAAAAGAGCTTGTTTTTGACTTTAGGAAAAATAACAACGATCCTGTTTGCCCTCTTACTATCAACAATGAAGAGGTTGAAATTGTCACAGAGGCCAAATATCTTGGCATTACTATTGATTCATTGCTTAACTGGCATGCGCATGTAACATATGTATACAAGAAAGCCAACCAGCGCATGTATTTCCTCAGAAAGCTCCGCTTTTTAAAAGTTAGCAAAAGCATTCTGAAAATATTTTACACCATGGCTATTCAGAGCATTTTGATGTATGGAGTTGTCTGTTGGGGAGGAAACATCTTACAAAAAGATAAAAATAAGATTAATAATTTAATTAAAAAAGCATCCAAAATTTGTATCTGTGATCTGCCATATTTTGATGAGCTGTACACTGGTGCTTGTATTAAAAAAGCTAATATTATTATAAATGACCCCCAACATCCCCTGAACAAGGAATATATAAGATCTGTAAGAAGTTTAAGGCTGTTGTCAAAGAAAACTAAAACTGAGCGCTACTTTAAATCGTTTATTCCATCATCAACTAGGATGTTACAATAATGTCGTCATCTTGATCGTAATCTGTGCACAGTTGAATTATGTCCTGCGTGTCAGGTCAATGTGTTTTAGTTAGGGAAGCATATTGTGTGCACTGTTAATTTTGTTAATTTAGTTAATTTATCAGTGTGTGTGTATATATGTGTGTGTGCGCGCTATGTATCATACTTTCTGCTTCTGTAACTATATTGTTATGTATTCAATGATCAAAACAAATTTCCTTGTACAAGGACGAATAAAATTTATCTTATCTTATCTTATCTTATCAATGCTAATGGAAAGATGCATAGAAGTAAAGAAGGCCTATACCTAGATGCTTCATTGACTATTGAAAAGCTTTCGATAAGGTTAAACATGAAGAATTATTTAAAATTCTGGAAGAACTGGACATAGATGGAAAGGAGTTAAGAATTATTAGAAAGCTCTACTGGGACCAGACTGATGCGATGCGAATTGAGGGAGAATACTACAGTGAATATAAAAACATCAAAAGAGGAGTCAGGCAAGGATGCGTCATGTCACCTAATCTCTTCAACATATACAGTGAAACAATCCTTAGAAATATAGAAGAAATTCCAGGTCTTAAAGCAAATGGAGAAAATATTAATTATTAATAATATTAGATATGCTGACGACACTGTCTTAATGGCAGGTTCAGAAAGAGACCTTCAATTGTGTCTGGATACTGTGGTGACTGAAAGTGAAAGTAAGGGGTTATCCTTAAACATCAAGAAAACAGAATGCATGACAATAATTATCTAAAATGGTGATAAACCCTATCTGTAATCTCATAAGTAAGTAAAGGTGAGAAGATTAAACAAGTTCAAAAGTTTAAATATTTAGGATATAATACAATTACATCCGATGGCAAATGTACAACAGAAATGAAAAGAAGCTTTAATAGAATAAGCTCAATCCTAAAGAACAGAAACATCTCAATGTCAACAAAAACGAGGTTTTTGAAGAGTTATGTTTGGTCAACCCTCCTGTACGGATGTGAATGCTGGACATTAACTAAGGACATGGAAAACGAGCTAGAGGCAATGGAAATACGGTTTTTAAGGAGACTCCTAAATATTTCATGGAAGGAAAGGAAATCAAATGAAATGGTGATGAAAGACACCGACACGGTGCGATCACTAATAAAAACAATTAGGAGAAGACAATTGCAGTTCATGGGACACCTGAATCAAAACAAAGGTCTTGAACGCCTTGCTCTAACTGGAAAAATAGAGGGCAAAAAAAGCAGAGGTAGACAAAGAATAACATATCTAAAGAGTTTGAACAGATGGGCGACAGGGAAAAACCAGGACAATATAGGCTTTTTGAGAGCATCCGAGCGGAGGAATGAGTGGCGAACCACACTCATCTATATCTGTTCCAGATCCGGCACTTGAAGAAGAAGATTTTTATACACCAGCTGGTACGTGTCTTGAGATAGTAGACAAGATTCTGAAGGAAAAATGTAGCCCTAACATACCAACTTCAGCTCAAAAATGACACACATTACATAATTACTATGAAAATATTATATGAAACTGGATGTCAATGGTGAATCAAAACATTCCAAAAATAATGATGATACATCAGATGTGCAAGTGACCTATTATTGGGCATTATATCATCTCGCCTTTTTGCTTTAGTTTCCATCAATGCGCGATAAACTACAAGTTTAATTCTTAGTACAGAGCTACGTCGTTCGACCAAGATAAAACGCTAAATTAATTGGTTGATGGCTTCGAGTAAGGCATTTTTACTTTTAGTCTTAGACCTAGTTTCCCCAGCGAAGGCAGAACAATGAAGGCGGAAGGATGTCAACTATTAGTCACAATTACTCACCTTTTCAATGAAAATAATCCCAAAATCCACACAACAGAATAAAATTTAGTACAAAAACTTAATTTTACCTAAGTTTGATTGCCTGATATGCACAGGCCTAATAAACCATTTGGACCATTCTATTTCTACAAAACCCTTGACTACTGCTGAAGTCAGGTGACACATGACCCGAGTTATAGATTGTAAAAGTGGCTCGGCACTCAGCGAAAATGTAAACAAAGCAAAAGAGAGTTGTTGTTGACTTGTAACATTAAAAAAGGATCAAATTTATTTCATGCAAGTGTTTTCATAGCTTTCAAATATTTCAATGTCTTATTTCACATAGTAACAGTAAATTGGGATAAAAATAGCTCAAATATATGGTTTTTATCTCCACTCATTTGAAGCCCCCCGTCGTGAAAAAGGGCACGTTTTATTTCGGCGGGTTGACACAGTAGGTAGTCCAAACTGATTTTTACTTTTTAACATATCTCACCAGTTACTGTCTAATCTGGTGGAGCTTGCTTTTCCAAGAATTTTGATACCAAATATATTATTCTGACCTAAATGCTACGAAAGTTATGGCATTTTCAAAAGTGCAAAAACACCTAGAATTTCCTACCTTTTGCATATTGCAGGATAGTCCAACTTTGACCGGCCACAAGATGACGGTTTATTGAGTCATGCCACAGCATTAAAAATCCTTAGTTTCTGAGTCAAGGGGGTGTATATTACACTCAATTTTTTCGAAGCATACAAATATAATACAAGAATCTCACCTTACTTTTCTTAGTCAGCAAACTTCATCCAATGTCATTTTTTTGGTGAACTCTTACTGGGGGAGACAAAAATAATGTTGTTTTTTTTTATTGAAAAGGGTGTCAACCATGTCACCATTGTCTTAGCACTAAGTGTCGGACAAAAATGACGAAATGAAGCATTGGGTGGGTGGGTCTATAAAAACAGCCGGTGCTTCCTGCCGAAACATACCCGTTGTCTGGTCTTGGCATCATCATTTGAAATTAAAATTAATAGATTAAAATTTATCCCTATCCTCCCCCATATCACCAACAGAAATTTGTTATTCATTATTTAAACACCTCGAATCCAACGAACTCGGACTCAAAGAACACCTTGCATTCAATGAACAGAGAAAAATCCTCGTCTGTTTTCCTCCACTGACTTCATTAAATATCTTTTATCGAACGAACTAATCTCAGACCCACCCTTGGTTCCAACGAACCAGAAGTGTAGGCAAGCTCACAATAAATTGCTTGTCTACCTTGAAATCTAGTTGAAATTCGAAATTCAAAAGGTCTGCTGTCGGCTGACAAGAAATAAATAAGTGTACTGTAGGCTATATTATGCCATGTAATAGGCAAGGTGCGGACACACAGGGAGAAAATTATGAACAAAGAGAGAGGGGAGGGGGAAGGGGTGGCAGCCCACGAACAGCCGATGCGTGGGAGAACATCATATGGGATCAAAGAGACAAAGCCACCACAACTTGGATGGTGGAAAGGGTAAAGAGTGGTTGTAGGCCCATAGACAAGCAATGCGGGGCAGAAGGTTGTGGTTGTGGATAGAGGGGAGATTGGCTTGTGTAGAATTAACACAGCGCGAGTGAGAAGATTGTACCTAGATCTAGATCTTATTTCATACACTGAAGGACACTGCTAGTGAAAGTATCTCAGACATTTATACAGTTTTACATAAAGTACAAACTTGCGAATCACAATTTTCACTTTGTAAAGATATGACATCTTCAAGTCCAGTCACTGGTATCAAGAGAAAATGTCTCTCATTTGAGACTAAATTAAAAATTATCGAGGAAGTCGAAAGGGGACACAGAACCAAGGCTGACATCTGCAGAGAATATGGCATTCCAAAAAGTTCACTATCTACTTTCTTGAAAGATAAAGAGAAGATCCGACCAGCGATTGCACAAGAAACTTCAAAGCAGAAGCGATTGCGCACATCACCACTCAAAATCCTTCACTGGTTACCAGTAAAAGCCAGAATAGAATACAAAATTGCTGTGTTTTGCTACTGTAGTGTCACAACAACTGCACCTACATACATCAGTGAACTTCTCTGTCCCTATGCTCCCTGGTTCAAACAGGCTAGGAGTGACAATGTGCCCCTGTCTGGACCAATTTTGTTAGAGAAAGCAGAGGAATTGGCCCGCGTTCTCGGAAATGCAGATCAGCCAATTAGTACCGGATGGCTAGATAGATTTAAAGTGAGGCACGGGATCGTGTTCAAAGTTGTAAGTGGAGAAGCCGCATCTGCAAATAACATCGACACATCAGATTGGGATATGCAACGAGAGTCCATATTGAAAGACTATCAGCCTTGTGACATATTTAACACAGACGAGACAGGCTTGTTCTATAAATGTCTGCCAAACAGATCATTGGCATTTCAAGGTGAAACCTGCACTGGACAAAAAGTACCCAAAAACAGGATTTCAATACTTTGCGCAGCCAATATGGATGGGGGCGAAAAACTGCCTCTCCTTTCAATCGGAAAATTTCAGAAGCCAAGATGCTTCAAGGGCATTGGCTTTCTCCCTGTAACATACAAGTACAATAAGAAAGCCTGGATGACAGGCACAATATTTGAAGAGTGGGTGTGAAAGCTTGACAGGCGCTTCTTTCTCTAAGGACGCAGCGAAGCTTTGATTATAGATAACTGCAGCGCTCATCCTAAGCTCACTGATTTGCGAGCCATAACAGTTTTCTTCTTGCCACCCAATACGACGTCCAAACTGCAACCTTGCAATCAAGGAATAATAAAAAGTTTTAAGACTTTTTACCGCAAGCGGGTGCTTCAAAAGTACAGTAAAACCTCGTTATACCGCCAAGTAAAGGGCAAACAGAAAAATGGTGGTAATACTAGAATGGCGGTATAAAGAAAATACCATGTAGAACAAGGGAAGTAAGTAATTTACCAACATTGGACTAGCTAACATGTCCAAAAATAATGCAGTTATCCCTTATCTCTCCACTGGACATAAAACTTCGTTGTCATTTTGAAGTTTACGTTGCTTTCACTTGT
Source organism: Onchidella celtica (assembly GCA_963931925.1). Taxonomy (NCBI): domain Eukaryota; kingdom Metazoa; phylum Mollusca; class Gastropoda; order Systellommatophora; family Onchidiidae; genus Onchidella; species Onchidella celtica. The sequence goes on from OZ007574.1 coordinate 43,253,004, forward strand.
ATTTTTGTTGTTGTTGTTGTTTTTTGTGTTTATGTGTGTTGGAGCCTATTTATTCTGGAAATCGCACCTTAAAAATAAAAGTATTATGTGTTGCAACACGATAAATAATGCTACATTACAATTCAGCAACAAATGTGTGCTGTTTGCATCGTACCCCGCGACCGGTACGAACCAGTTGAAGCATCACCTCGCGCGTCCTTACCTTCGTTCGCAAACTTTCTATTGAGCGAGAGGAGATTGAACTGTGACCCGCCTTTCCCACTGCATGCCCCATCAGCAGGCCTATCAGGACTTCAAAAGCGAAGACTGTGTAGTAGGATTGGTGTTTGAGTAACAAGCACAGACTGTGGCGCCAAGTGATGTTCCGTCTGTTAGCTGGATTTAAATAGAGGTGGGGAGTGGGGGTTAAATTTACGTTGGCGGTATAACGAGCAAGATTTACTATACTCAAGTTATGAATGTAACAGTAAACTGCTGGTGGATGGCGGTATAATGAGATTTTTAGTGACTTTGTATAGGTGTCAGATCCGTACCACGGCGAAAAGCTGGCGGTATGTGGGAATGGCGGTATAACGGGTGGCGGTATAGCGAGGTTTTACTGTACATCCAAACTTACGAGGCAACAGGAGGGACTGAATCCCACTTCAACATGTGTATGTCATTGCTTGATGCCCTGTACATGACCTGCGCATCCTGGGATGAAGTTGACCAGACAACAGTCCAAAAGTGCTTTAAGCATGCTGGCTTTATAAAAGAAAGTGAGCAAGACTCGGCTGCTTCGTCAACCTCAGAGGATGTAACACCCCCTCAAGATACAAGCGATGTCTGCGACTTGATTCGTCAGTTCGCCACCCTCACAGATCCAGCTCTGGCAAATGAGTATTGGTGATTACATCAACGTTGATGAAGGAGTACAAACTGTGGAAAAAATGTCACTCACAGACATTGCTGCATCAGTGCAACTATCTACTGAAGACAATGATGAGGATGAGGAGGAGGATAATCAATGAGCCTGTGCTCCCTCAAGTTTCAAGCAAAGCTGTTATCCAAGCTCTGGCACAAGTGCATGCTTTTGTCATGCAGCAAGGAGAGAGTGCATCCTCAAGCAAAGCATTGCAGCAAGTAATTGCTATTGAAAATTCAGTCCAAGAGCTTGTCAATGTCGCAAAAAAAACAAACGACAATTGATTCCTTTTTCCAGCGCATTCCCCATCCAACCCTTCCCAATCGAATTGAAATAAAAATATGAAATCCCCTAAGCTAAAGTACTGTTAGACCCGAAACAATGGTAAGCCACAAGCCAGGAGGACATGGGGTAGCGTGCTACCCTGTAACTAACATGCATGCATGGGCTACATTAATTATTTAAAAAAAAAAAAAATAATAATAAACAACTTCACATGCAACTTGCACTACGATTTTGCTACACAGGTCCTTGCAGAGGCTTGGTAAAAACAAGGGCGGTAATCATGTAGTAATTTGACTTTGTTTGGTTACTTCCCTTGGGGGGCTTATGTCTTTGGCTCCAACGAACATTGCATCCAACAACTTTTAAAAATGTCCAAACTAGTTCGTTGAGTCCGAAGTCTACTGTATTTAAAATATTATTACAATACAGTAAAACCTCGCTATACCGCCCCCCGTTATACCGCCATTCCCGCATACCGCCAGCTTTTCGCCGTGGCACGGATCTGACACCTATACAAAGTCACTAAAAATCTCGTTATACCGCCATCCGCCAACAGTTTGACTGCTACATTCATAACTTGAGTATAGTAAATATTGCTCGTTATAGCGCCAACGTAAATTTAACCCCCACTCCCCACATCTACCTAAATCCAGCTAACAGTCGGAACATCACTTGGCGCCACAGTCTGTGCTTGTTACTCAAACACCAATCCTACTAGTTACTACACAGTCTTCGCTTTTGAAGTCCTAATAGGCCTACTGATGGGGCATGCAGTGGGATAGACAGGTCACACACAGTTCAATAGAGGGTTTGCGAACGAACTTAAGCGCGCGCGAGGTGATGCTTCAACTGGTTCATACCGGTCGCGGGGTACGATGCAAACAACGCACGTTTGTTGCTGAATTGTAATGCAGCATTATTTGTCGTGTTGCAATACACAATACTTTTACTCTTAAGGTGCGATTTCCTGAATAAATAAACTCCAACACACATAAACACAAAAAACAAAAAAACAAAACAAATGAAAGCAATGTAAACTTCAAAATGACAACGGAGGTTTATGTCGAGTCGAGAGATAAAGGAGATAACTGCAATATTTTACACATGTTAGCCAGTCCAATGTTGGTAAATTACTTAATTACTTATTTCCCTTGTTCTACATGGTATTTTCGTTGTACCGCCATTCTCGTTATACCGCCAATTTTCTGCTTGCCCCTTACTTGGCGGTATAACGAGGTTTTACTGTACTTTAGAATACAAGTTGTGAGTTGTGAACTGCGCCGAACACGCTGCGTTACAATTTGCTCTGAGATAGAAAGAGGTAGAGAGAATGAGAGAGAGAGAGAAAGAGGGTGAGAGAAAGAAAGACTCAAAGAGAGAGTGAGAGAAATGCAAATCGAGAGAACAAGACTTTCTGTAAAGCACCTAAAGCGAACTCGTTTGGATTAGGCGCTATATAAATGATCTCCATTAAATTATTATTATTATCCCATTATAATACAGTGCACTCTCCCGATAACGACATGGCTCGGGACCAGAGGTGCATGTCGTTATCGGGAACATGTCGTTATTCGGAGATTTTCAAGATGGGGAATCTCGTACTTCTCAGCGATCTGTTTCTTGGTTAATGTCTTTGTGTCCACATCAGCCAGAATTTGCAGCTTGGCATCTATTGTCAGTATCTTTCTTTTTTTAACAGCAGCTGTCGACATCTTGGGGTGCGTTATTGTTCTCGGGTGAATACAATCGATTCAGCGGTCAGCGATGTGATGACTGACTCATTTAATGCGCGTCACCCTTTTTGTTCCGACGACAATAGACACAGGTGTGTTTTCATTGGCCGATAACAAAGCGATCTCATTGGCCGATAACAAAGCGATCTCATTGGCTATGAGGTGCCTCTGGTAGGACATTTCATTGGTCGGAAAAGAAGTGTTTTTATTGGCTCAGAGAATGAAATGAAACTGACCGGAAACAATGTTTTAGCTATTTTTATTTTTGTATCTAGCAAAGTCACAGCCGATTATTGCTAACTCAATGTCGTTATCCGGAGAGTGGTCTAAAAAGTATGTCGCTATTTAGAGAGTTTTATTACTAATAACATATAGTAAAAAAACCGGGACCGGGGGTCAATGTCGTTATCGGGAGAATGTCGTTATTCGGAGATGTCGTAATCGGGAGAGTGCACTGTACAAAGTCTGTGGTTTATTTGCCTATAATTTTGATCCTGATCTATTAAAGTTTCCGCTAGCCTCTCGGTCTACAAACTTTTCAACAAATGATTTTCAAAGGAATTTCAATTTAAAACGAAAAATACATTAAATTAAGCCTCATTTGTCTGGCTTTCTCTGTGAGTTATTTTCAAACACGTGCGCTAAATCGGCGCGACAATCTTCGACCCTTTGTTATGTGGGGGTCAATTCGGTACGCCCAGATCAGATCAGAGTGAAAACGGCAAGACTATGTCCTGTTTAAGCTGTAATAACACACAGCTAAACACATTAAACAATCCAAAAGAAAGTATATTTTGTCAGAGGAAGGACTGAACTTTATTTTGATGTAGGATACGCTGTTTCACATAATACACACCAGTAATAGCCTTGTAATATTGGCCTAAAATTATGCCAAAACGGGATTTTGCCCCTTTAGCGAGGCAGTTTGGACTACCTAAACACAGTCTGACGTGAGATACTGACAACATACAAAACAAAGTATTTCACAATATTGCTCAATCAGTAGCAGCCAAAGGAATAAAAAAAAGATAAGGCTAATTTAATAAACCATATAGATTACTATAACACAAAGAAACCAATCCAGTAGGCACACATTTTAGTGTGAACATTCAGTGAATGCAGAAATGCGTCTTCTGCCCTCTGAGTGCTGAGTGTTTTCTGCCTTGTGTCCAACGTTTTTTATGCAATTGGCAGGCGTTAGTGCAGTCCATATTTTTAGTGTTCTCTCCCGTTGTCTCGGACAAGCCTTGGCGTCCAGCTGGCGTAAGAACACGTTTGTGGTCCATAACTTTGCATGACTATCGTTTGAATGGCAGCTGATGTAAACATAACACACAATAACATAATTTTCCTATGAGTTTTTGGGAATAGGAGCTCAATTTTTTCGTTTTATTACCTTCGACGGGTGTTACTATTTTCTGGCAGACCCTAGACGCCCTAGTGCAGTGCCGGCAGTGCCAGTGGCGCATTACAATTTTCTTAAACTGGAACCCGAATTGTTGCTGGGTGAGATGATATCACTAGATTTAGATCTAGGAAGGAGTTCCGTACTCGAGCGCCAAAGACCAGAAACTAACACAACTACCCCAGCCCCTTTTCGCCTGAGTAGCCTAGTCAATCTGACTACCGCCGATTGATACAAACTGACTAGAAATCTAGATCTAATCTAGATCTAGATCTAGATCCTCACGCCCCCAACATTGCTTTTTTTCCAATGACAATTGGATAAACTAACAAAATTAATAAGTACCGAAAAAATATAGATCTATAGGGTTTTTTATCAAAAAGTGGCGCTCGAGTAAGGTACTCCTCCCTAGATCTACATATAGATCTATAGGGTTTTTTATCAAAAAGTGGCGCTCGAGTAAGGTACTCCTCCCTAGATCTACATCTATAATTCCAGAAAACTTTCTTGCAGATCAATATTCAAAATATTAGTAAATATATTTATTCACTGTTTTACTTCCGTACTCAGCTCATGCCGGATGTTTGAATCACCTTTCAATGTTTTGATCCAAATTTTATACGGAAATAGGGAATAAAAACTAGGCAGACGAAATGGTTCAGAACGCAAACGAAACAATTAAACTAAGCCTTCACAATCTTAATATGAAAAAAAATTAAATCTTTAAAACCCCTTCACATTCATTCAGATTTTTTTTAGAAGGTTACTCCCTAGGTAGGATGCTGATATTCAATCTTTTTTGCTTCAGGACCCCTTTCATAGGTTTCCTTATCCCAAACAACAGCAACAAAAACAAAAACAAACCGTCATGCCCTCCCCTGGCTAATTCTTTTTTCTCTCTCTCTCTCTTGCTTTCTGTGTATGCGTGTTTTTTTCTGTCCCCAAATGGGTGTTACCGGTACTGAGAGAGAGAGAGAGAGAGAGAGAGAGAGAGAGAGAGAGAGAGAGAGAGAGACAGACAGACAGACAGACAGACAGACAGACAGACAGACAGATAGACAGAGAGAAACCCACAAGTGTAACACAGTAAAAGAGAGATGGGTTATTAATGAATTTTTTTTTAAAAGTTCCTACTAACCCCTCCCCCAAACCGAAGCATGGAGCAAAGTTCAGGGGCAGACAACATACTGAAAAGGGAATTATAATTAAACTAGCTGAGTGCCTGTTCGATGAACAGGTTTGTGGAGGTTGTTTTTTTGGGGGGGGGGGGGGAGGGAGGGGGTAAAACTTAAGACGCCTGTGAACTAAGAAAGGCATTAATGCTGCATAAATAGCTTAGAAAAAAGATGCAACAACAAAGGACACCACTTCAGACCGAAAGGAATCATAACAAAAGCCGAGACGCATAGGGCAAGGAGCTTATTTCGTCTGCCTAGTTTTTATCCCCAAAACTTAGCGATAGGACAGTACACAGTGTGCAGTGGTGCGCACCGAAAATTTTCAGGAAGTGATGATGTCATAAAAACCTACCTACAGCATGTCAATGAGCCTAGTGAAAATTGGGGAAACAATAAATTTCCAATAAAAAAAACAACAACACCGATTTGAGACTTCTATTAAAAACTGTGCACTCTTACATCCATTCTGATGTACCATATAAAATTTGAAGTCTTGAGTGGTGAGTGGTTCAGAAGCCTTTTGCAACGAAAAATCTCAAGTCCACAAATATATATAGTATAGATAACTGTAAACTGTAACAAGCATAGAACTTAGAAGTCTTACTCCTAAAGTTCTATGGTAACAAGGGATTATTCTTCGGGAAAGTTTTACCTACTGCCAAATATTTTAATTTTCAGTGTAAAGAATGAGAAAACATGACGGAAACTGTAATTCAAGATATAACTATAGTTTATACCGTGTTTCCAAGTCACATAAACAATTCCATTAATTTCATGTAGCCTGAGTAAAAGAATAGATTACCGGTATTGTAAAGAAAGTCTGTATAGGCCTATATTATGTAATTCACAAATTCTCCACCTTTGAAAGGCTTTTTATTAGGTCACTCATAGTAACTAAATTTTGCATGTGTGTTTCAAATATTGTACCGTGGAATGGTGGAAAGTGCACCGACATTTATATTTTTTTTCTAGTGATTTTGTTTTTCAATTTATTTTGAGTTTGACTTGTGTAGCTGACTGCTGCCTCCGATCCATTTTTTTTTCCATAAGCATAATATGACCCGTGACCGAGGTGAACACTTCGTGCAGGCTGATTATTTGAACTATTCGACGCGCTCGGGGCTAAAATTACAACACAGGAATACCCGGCATACAACGAAATCAAATATTGATTGTGACAGTTAATTTGTATAGCTTTTATTGTTTACTCCGATAAATTGTTTACCCATTAAAATTCGTTTTTTATCATTCTAAAATTTTAGTTATATGGGCCAAAGGCCTATAGCTTTGGGAATTATATCGATTTGCCTAGAAGTCTAGAAGAGAAATTTCAAAAAGCTTCATTTTAAGGAGTTCGTGGTCATCGTAAATCTAAAATCAACCACCGGTTTTATATGATAGTACATAGGTCCCTGATCATATTCCAGGTGGAGGTCACTTCATTTGGAAAATACATTTCCCCCAATCCACCTTCGGAACCTTTGTTTTGGAAATGGGCGTGGTGAAGGAAGTGGCCGATGTTGCATGCGATGGTTTTTCAAGAGATGGCTCTCTTATCTGGTCCTTTTCTAGCTTTTTTCTCAGTCTTTCTATGTCCGTTTTGCTACAAAATGCAGTATAGTACGATTTCGGACGCCACGTTGGTTGTTTTGTTGGCAAGTCATGAATGTTCAAGTCTTTCGAGAGTTTCTCCGTAATGTGTGTCCTTATAAAGCACTCGGTGGTGAAAAACTGATTCCACTCGTGCAATACCATCTGTAGTTCAAGATATAAGAGCCTTGTCTCATACTTGATAAAACAAGCATGCAGCCCATATTGTTTTAGAAGAGTATTTTCTGTTCAGGAGCTGGACCCTCTTCTTCCATTCTGCACTGGTTTCAGGACGAAACGTCTTCAATCTATAAATAATAATGATAATAACTGCGATTCATTGACGACTTGCAAAAGACAAGAATTCTCTTTATACCTCTTATCAACCCTTTCTTAACTTATTTTTCTGTGTCCCCCCCCCCCCCGATCATTTCTGTTCCCTTTTCCAATGCGGGTATGCGGGTTTCCATAGTTCTGCCCGACTACAGTGCCAAAAACTGTCTCCGAAATAACAAATGCGGGCATATTTTTTTTATTTTTTTTAATCTGAGGGCATGCAGTGTTTTGAACTTTAAGAAGAGTTCAGGAAACATATTATTTGCCTTTTATGAAACACAAAAATATGTAATTTCTTTTAACAATTTAAAAAACCCAGATCTAATGCTCAAAGCTTTTTCTCCTATTCGCTGTTTCACTGTACTACGCCGGGCAGCAAGATAAAATAATTTGAAAGGCTGACAGGTCATCCACCATCGTCTTCCCGCCTCATAGAGCGACGCTGACTTCGCCGACAAGTATGGAACTCGGCAAGGGCCAGAATTATTTTTGCCTTAGGGGTATGTTTTATGCACCCCCGCCAAGCCCTGCGCCCCTTTGAAAGGTGACCTCCACCCCAGGGGTGTTCTAAAACCACCAAGGAACATATTCCACCTGGTGGTTGCTTTTAGATTTGAGATGACCACGAAGCATAGATATACACTACTGAACGGCCACGAAGACACAAAGAAAAAAAAAGATAACGTTCCGGCTATAGACAGGTGTAGAGAGGGTAGAAATTGATGGGCAGAGCAGTGGGGTTTTTTTTGGGGGGGGGGGCGATCCTCGCGGAGGGCGGCCTTTAATGCTAGTTATAATTATTATGATTTGATCGACGATAATCATAGCTATTGGTAAAAGTAAATTTATTTAATTCGGCAAAACAGCAATGGGGGCGGAGATCTTTTTTAAACCGACGTCTTTCTGGCCAACCTTTTGCCTGGACGATAAACTTGCTTCCATCAGTCAGATTTTATAACAAAATCAAACGGGAGCGGCCTCAGCTTGAAGCGAAAAGAAAAAAATCATATCCTCTTCAGGTAGATTTTTTTAAAGCTAGCACAATCTAGGTTTAAAGAATAATAATTAAAGATCAATAGATTAGTAAAAGAAATGAACTCCATCTCGGGAAAAATAGAGTAGTGTACCGGTTGTGTAGGCCTAATATCAGATGTTGTTTCACATTAAGCCGCGATGTTCTGAAATTATAAACAGACGGTTATTTAGCTCTTTGAAAAGTCACAGTAAATAGGCTACGCCCAGCCAGCATCCCTACGTCAGTCAGACGTGGATTTTACAGGATTTCCGTGGGTTGATAGAATTATCGTAGGGTCGTGTTCCCTACATCAAACTGACGTCGGCATGATGTCATATCCAGCGGATCTACGTAGGAACGACAATATTCATAAATGTGCCAATTTGACGTCAATCCCACCCGTCGGAATTCTATAGGGTTGCTGGCTGGCGGTGTACTTTCAGCGCCGGCCGCCTATGACCCTGTTGGAGCCGACCAAAGTTTAATGCTTCGTGGCATGCAACGTAAGCACTCTGTATTCGTAAGGTACCAAGTTCTGCTCACCGTGTGCAGAGTGCTCCCACTTCGAGGCTGCCACGTTTACATGATACACTAGCTCATCCCTGAAATCTTGTAGGCACAGCCTATTCCGTTGTGTGATCCTTACCGAGGGAAAGTGACTTGCACCATACAAATTCGTGATAACTGTAAGTAGAGTTGTTGTTGATTGTTTGTTTTTCATGTAGACCCCTGAAGAAGTAGGCCTACATTTTTAAAAATAAAATGTTGTACAAGTTTCAGGAAATAATTGAGCGATGAGGAAATTTGTGGAAGACATGTGGAATTGTAAGGCTTTACAAAAAGGGGATAAGGACTTCCCGATATCTTGCATGATATCACAAAATCTCGTTATCTTTGTACAGTTAGAGCTGTATTGTAAAATCGAGTGTGTGCTTGTGTATTTGTGTATGTGATGTTGCATGCAAGACTAATGGCTTCTACACGCTATCTGCACAGTATTTGCAACATTGTTGACTTCTGAATGCAGGAATATCCCTTCCAACCCAACAATAAATAATCCCCGAGGTCTAGGCCAGTGTATGTAGGTCTAACTTATTTAAAAGATCTTTCTGTGTATTAAAGGAATTGTACGCACTGGCAGCAGATTTACAAATGCATGGAACTCGCGTTGGATTGAATTCCGCCTCGATCGGGATTTTATTTTGAGAGCATGCGGGAGCAATAGTTTATAACAACTTTGAACAGTGAAGTGCGAAAGCAATGTATAAAGCACTCAAACAAATAAGTGGGTACTAATGATAACAATTTTCTAGAATGTGGTCGCTTGATTTAGATTTAGAAGAGAAGAAATACGAAAGAAATGGGTAATAAAATAGGCCAACAAATTTCCTCTTTGTCAATCCGGAGTACCGTATCAATGAATCTATCTACAATTATCGTTGCTTCTTTCAGTCCACCATCAACACTAGCCCCAGCTCTGCGGTATCTTAAAAATTATGCTATTCTGATAATCCTGCAGATCCCATTCATTTTTGAAACCGGAACCTTTGAATCTTGATGTCATTGTTTCAGTTACAATGTACAATATTCACCTCTCTACATCACATGCCCAGGTGCATGGACAATCTCAATGTCACGGTCAGTGACAGAAATTCTGTTCAGCATATCGTTGATACCTTGTATCCCCGATATTTCATATTTTTATTTTATTTGCCAGTTGCGATCTTCCATCTCTCATAATAATATACATTGTGTTGAAACCCCGAAGCTGATCGGACAACAGAAAGTGTCAAAAAGCATTTGCTAAAGATTTAGGAGCATTCCCTGTATGCCCCATGCATGGTGTAATCATCTTGTCTTGGATTACCGACCACAGATGGTCAACCCTTCTATCAAAGGGCTCGCATACTAGGCTGCACATTATTATCTTGTTGTTTTTCATTATAACGAATGGCTGCCGGCACTTTACAAAGCTAGTGAATAGAACACGGAATATGTAACCAACAAAGACTATCACATTGATACGCTTGATTATACTCTTATTTTGAATGATGTGATGAAACGTGAAAATATTTTGGACATATCTTTTCTCCTATCTTTCATCAGTATTGAATGACAGGAGCTGGGTGGGTTTCAAATACTTCTGCAGAAAGTACTGATAAATCAGATGTGAATAAAGATGGTGGTCAAGTTGGAGAGCAGCAAATTCCAGGAATTTGGGAGATTATGGGCACAAAAAGTAAGCCATGGTAAACTGCCGCTCCACTGAGACTCGCCAAGAGGTAAAAGGGTGAGAAATATGATGGAAGGGTGTTAGAAAAAGAGAGTGGGAAGTACGTCAAAAGGAACAGGCAGAAGGCAAATGGGTGACCAGTGTTAATGTAAGAGGGCAAAAGGGGGTGGAAAAGAGTTCACTGAGGAGGTGGAGACAGAATTATTTTACTAACGTATGCAAAGTGTCTTTGGACTAAATAAGAGTTTTTGTATGTCGCGGGGTTAATTGTAGTTATGTAGCTGAAAGCAGAGTACAAGATTCTAGTTCAAGGAGTTTTTTTGTAATATCTGCACAAAGATGTTGGTGACAGTATGCAAACAGTTTTCTGAGCAACAACAGCACTTTGTCAATGGTCTGTCACAAGTTGGGGCTTCCTCAAACAATTAATTGGTATGAAAAAAACAAACCTACAAAAGCCTGCAATCCGTACTGACGGAGCTAAAGCTCAGGAAATGCATTGTAGAGTTACTGTTCTCTCTGCCGAAAGTGTCTTCAGACAGTTGTTGAGCTAGCTATGAAATGCTCTTTCAAGCTTGTTTTTACAACAAAAGTTTACAAGCTGTATGAGAAACACTGCAGTGATGATAATGAAATGTGTCAAGGACGAACATAATCGGTATGGACAGCCTTGCTTTTAAAGCTAGTAAGGAATCATCTCATCAGCAGTCATCATATTTAGACCTAATCAAACAAAATCAATACCAGTGATCAATTCCTCTTACTGGTCTTGTAGAAATGGCTGTGAGTTATTGGACAAAATATTATTGCTTCTGCGGACACCAGCCATGCAACAGCTGATCATAAAAACTACGAAGTCAGTCCTTTGCAGATTTTGGTATTTCAATCGATTAATTTTTGGAGGATAGGAATTGAATTGTGGGGGAGCTAAAGCCACAGTGATTTAATTTTGAAGGATCTCACAATCTGCTGAGTGGTCCAATTTATAGTGAATTTCTGCAGATGGAGAATAGTGGAGGGCCCTGACCTGGCTGGCTCCATCTGAAGGGCCACCGTTTTGACCTGTCCTTTTATATTTTGAGCAGGATCTTTTTGTCTGATGTGCAGCTGAAGGTCAGCATCAAGAGGACTGACTGACCTATGAGCTACACAGTGAGATATATGTCACTTATATGAGCCTTTCACAGGGTGAAAAAGAAAGGTTCATTTCCTCAAAACTTCTCATGAAATCAAACGCAATTTTGTAAACATATTTCCATGGACTTTGAAAAAAAAAATCCCTTTTATATAGATTATGTCCTAAATGAAAATAATGCTCATTATTATGAAACTGCCCATATTCTTTTTGTTATATAGTATTTTTGTTGTCGTCTACTTACTACTACTACTACTGGTTTGATCCATCCACCAGATCCACCCATCGTCGTTCTCTTTCAATCCTCCCCCCTCACTCTTCTTTAAGTCATTACAGATAACAAAAATAAAGAAGATTTCAATAATAAAGATTTTCAAAACATTGCCACCCATCTATAACCAGGCCAGAAGGCGGGGGGAGGGGGAGGGGGTCAGGGGGACTAAATGGACCGATTGGCGTGAACCTATGATATTTAGAGGGCCTAAGCCCACTGCTAGAGGCCTAAAGAGCGAGGGGTGACACTTTGGTAAAGAATGTTCATAAACAGAGTCGGCTGGGGACCTGAAAGTTTCAGCACACAAATGTTGATGTAATTTTAAGGAAGATTCATAGACAAAATACAGATCAATGAATGTGTACATGTATTTAGCACTAATTACGAGAATACTTAATGATCAGTTTGAAAGGGGGAAAGAAAGCAATAAGCATACCTTGTATATCACCATGTGAAAGGCCCAAAAGCGCGTCCCGCTGACCTTGTAATCCCCTTGTGAGTGTGAATAGCTTGTAACCCCACGGTAGCGGCGAGAAAGCATAACTCCTAGATCAATGCTAATTTCTGAACTATTTATTATTATTGTATTAATGCCAGCATCTAATACATAACATAATAATATGTTTGTAATATTCTTCAGATAGATTTAGCCTTCAGATACTTGGCCACTAAGAAGAAAATCAGTTTTATTCTCTCTCCTGTAAAACTTCCTGTTTCAACCAACGATTATAATTATGTTTTCAGTCTGGGTAGTAAAGAAAAAAATACGGTATGAGAGACAGGCTGAGGTGCTAGATGTTGCCTGGAATGAATCTGTTCAGAGGGCACCCGTAGAGTATATACATTCGATTTTGGCTATTTGGGGACAAGGTGGTCTAGAGGCAAGGTGCTCGCCTCTCATGCCAAGGGTCCCGGGTTCTAAACCCGGGCAGTGCAGGCATGTTGGAAATTGGATTTTTCTCATATTTTCAAGTCCCTGGTCCTATTGGGGGTTAGGATCGAGTACCTAGTCTTCTCGGATAAGGACGAAAAAATTCGGAGGGCCCGTGTGCACGTTGCGCACGTTAAAGATACCTTGGCAGTTGGAAATCGTAAAGAGCAGGCCGAAAGGCCGCTGCCCGGGCAAAATTGAAAATTGAAATTAATAGATTAAAATTATCCATATCATTCCCCCCCTCCCCACCAGCAGCAACAAAATTTATTATTCATTATTAAATATATATTGTTATTAATAAATATTCAAATATTATTTGAGTTGTGTGTTGTGAACTGATGTGAGTTGTGAACTGCTGTGAGTGTGAACTGTTGTGAGTTGGGAACTGCGCCTAACAGGCTGCGTTACAATTTGCTCTGAGATAGAGAGAGAGAGTGAGCCAGACAGGGAGAGAGAAAGAAGCAGTGCAGTGTGTTGAGCGCTTCGCAGGCAGCCCCATTCTGCTCTGTGGTTGACATGTTGTTTCTGTAAAGCGCATAGAGCATTTTAAATGGATATGCGCTATATAAATGCTATACATTATACATTACATTATTCCCCCCCCCCCCCCCCAATTTACATACTCCCCCTTGTACGAGTTATTTGAGTCAGTCAGGGCAAAAATTGTGCATTTGGTGATGAACGCAACAAACTTTGCATAGTTGCAGGTGGGCATATAAATAATTATGGATATAGAACTACCTCACCAGATGACATTGACAACCCACAATGACCTCTGATTTCCTTTATATTTCTTTTACATTTCGAATGACATTGATTTGGGGCTAGACAAACTGAAAGAAATGGGAATTTTTAAATAGGTACATTGGTGCTCCATGGCCCTTTTGTAATGACCATTTAACTTTCCTTAGTGACCACCAAATTGACCCGTGCTCATTACGTCACGGAAGCTGTGAGTCACTGGGATTTTCCATTCGATATTAAGATTTGAAATCGAAAATGAGCAGAATGTGCTCACATATCCGTTGTTGGTGGCCATTCCGACAACAGGCGTCATAACGGACCAGAATTACCACTTTTGACAACCTCTAAATATTTGTCACATTCTGTGGGGTGGGTGGGGGTGGGGGAATAGAAGATTTCATCGGTATCTTGACGTGTAAAATATAATGGTAATAAAAGGAACAGGACGCACTGACCCTTAAAATAAGTGAACTGACAATCCAACTGACCAGTGGTGATTTATAGAAACATTGTGACGAACTGTGTATTCGGTCAAAGACTGTCCCCGTTCAAATTACATACAGTGTAAAAACAAACCAGCTTATTCAAGGACGCTGCAGATTTGAAAATACCAGTTCACATACCCACGACGGAATGAGGGCCTACAAACTGTCCAGGACATATTAAGCCTGCTACCACACATTTTTGTCTACTCCGAGGCAGCTAAGAGAGTGGTCACAACTGAGCCAAAAATTCCATTCACAAGTCGTATTGGTAAACATAAAATTGAAACTGACAATGTCCAGCGAACTGGCCAAGGAAATAGCCAGAAACGTATACTTATCAAAAGTTCCACTGGTCAAGACTGGTTTCACAGGATTTGTAGGGGCTCCAGCATACGGTCCGGAAAGCAGCCTGGCATGAGGGGTGGAAATAGGTCAGCGACATTGAAAATGTTGACAGAGGTGGCTGAACAGACTTTCAGCTGGCACAATATGGAACATTAGAATGACTAAAAGACCCAATAACCCTAACCCCTCCTCCCCACTTAGGGCGCAAGGAAGTCAAGGGCCCAAACAATAATAACACCTTTGTTTTATTTATTTACTTACTGCACTATTCATTTATCTATTTATTTATTTTCAAGATGACATGCTACAGTTGGGGTCTGATGGGTACCTCTTTATTGGCATGGGATTTTTCTCCGCAATAGCATGGTTCTGTGCACGGCAATGGGATTTTCTTACATCTGCAAGAGTCCCTGCATCTGTACGGGAGCATCATTTCATTAATTAATTCTTGGCAAAATTTTCACATGTCCTATAGCAGTGTCCTGAACAGGATGATACGACTTTTTACGCTGAGCTTTCTTGTGGCTCTGACACAGGCCTATCTCCAAACAAACATGCCAAGCTTGCAAAACTAAACATTTGATTTGTTCAATACGAGCATGCCAGGTTGGAGATATTCTTTCGTTAACCCTGCCTTTTTCTAGCAAAAGTACTCTTCGATGGCAATTTATTCGCCCAGAAGTGCATGCGGTGCACTGAGAAACTTTCTATCAGTGATACATTATATTTAACCACCAGAAGGTAATCAGACAGATTTTGAAATATTTGTGTATTAGGATGTGAGTTACAGGGTATTTTCTTGGCTTTACAAAGGAAAAAAGAAGTGCTGTCACGGCTAGTGAAAGCGTGAAAGATCAGTGGAGACAGTGACTACTCAGACATTAACTGTTTGACTGTTAATGTGCACTGGAATGAACTTGAAATTCTTGCTATTGCAAAATCAACCCAAAATATATGCAGTGTTGTGCAAGGTGGGCAATAGACAAAAATAATGACGTCTGTGTGCACAGTCCTGATATTTTCCTTATAACTATCAATGTTAGTCATTTAAGGCATGAAGCCACATACATATATTTGTGCCAGCTTCTTCTTGTCCACAAAGAAAAATGGTAGGGCTCACAAAATGGACTGAAATTGCCCTGTCATTTTTTTTTGTTGTTGCTTAGCGCTTGTTCCCCAAAAGCTGAAGACCATTCCATTTAATAGACTACGGGCTACCGGACCCCCCCCCCCTCCCTCCGGGGGGCATTTTTGCCCACTATGATTTTCTGAAGGAAGCGCATATATCTATGGACAGTGCATATCCGTACAACGCACACAATCCGATGACGTAGAACACACACCGGAATACTATATTACTGACCTTGTTAATTGGCACAGTTTTTAAAAATATGAATCGGCTTAGTAGCAAAACAATCCGACTTCTGCTCGGAGATTGCGTGATCTGCGCTAATAATATACTTGAGTGTAGGTCGATCACCAATGGCTACCCCAACCCCTTTTCGCCTGATTAGTCAATATGACTACCGCCCATTAATACAAACTGACTAGACCCTCGCGCCCGCAGGTCCATCTGACTATTCCATGTGTTTAATAAAACCCAAACGATACAGGGCAAACTAAAGAAGACAGAAATACACAAAATTTTCGGCTTTCGCCATTTTCAAGTGGAAAAAAAATCGAACAATAAAAGATTTCAACTTGAAAAAGTCGAAAGCCGAAAATTTTGTTTATTTTCTGTCTTCTCTTTAGTTTACTTTGTATCGTTTGGGTTTTATTTCCCACGCAGGGCTTCGGAACATACAACTTTTTCTTTTAGCCCAATTTTGACTTTGCTTATAGCCCTGCTGCGACCCCACAGTTTTTCTGTGGTTTTTGTCATATTCGTCTATTCCATGTGTTGTCACTTTAGATTCGTGAACACCATACCAAGTTTTCTTTCAGCAAATCTTCACCAGTCGCGCTTTTTGGTAAACATGTTGTACGGATATGCACTGTCCATATCCATACAACATGTTGTACGGATATACACTTCCAATAGTTTTATTTTCTTTACAGTGAGACTAAATCTGGTGCTCTAGGTTAGTCAAAGCAATTGTACTGAACATTCAATTTTGGAAATTATAGAGGAAAAAGTAAGTTTCAATGTCCGTTTTTTCAAAAACTAGAATAAGCCCCCTCATATAATTAGCGTATTTGATTCCCTGCTGGGGATTACACAACAAATTAAGAGCTACACATGTAAACAAATTAGGGCACATACACAATCCATGTACAAGAAAAGTTGCTTGAATTAATCAGATTAATAATTAATTTTTCTCCATTTTTGCGTTTTTGAAAATTTTGTACAGTAAGCCAGTTAGTGTTGCATATTACTTAGATGCATTCTATGTCATCAGTTCATCTTCACTGCTGTCACTTTCAGAATCTGAATCTCATCTTCTTCATCGCTGGTATCATAATACTGGAGATGGCTTTCACCAATGTCTTCCTCTTGTTCTGTATCTGATCCTGACAAAATATCAGCCAAGTGTTGGGGGACTAAGTCTTTGCACCATTCCACTGATAAGCACCCCGCCGTTACCTCTGTTCCAGCCGTGATTTTGCGGTTCAGGTATTAACGGTTGAACCAGATGTGCTTGCTTCCATATTAATTTGATAGTTTGCTCGTAGGATGTGCAGCTTCAAGGCTTCTCTGCAAGGCGGTAGTAAGCTGATGTCAAATCCGTTAAAGCATGACAGTAAGCTGTGACCCTTTGCCATGTACTTAAGCCGTACAACATCATGACGAAGCTTGTTTGTGCTAGAGTATGCTGGTTTTTCCGTAAGGGTGACAAACAAACTTTTCCAGATTGGTTAGCAGCTCTGGAGAAACAGTTTCAGATGTTCCCAGTTCCTTGAATGAAACAGCAAACTCTGGATGCTTGTGAAGAATTTTGAGAGGCTTCACTTTTCCTTTCTGGACAAAAGCGCTAGCCACATCACACCCAGTGAAAGCGTGGAGTCCAAGAACAGCTTCCTGTATGTGTGTTTCCATCTTGTCAGAGAGTTTCTGGATGTGTATGAGTCTTCTTTTTTTCCCTACCCCTGTGTCAAAATACAAGGGGTGTGTGAAATGTTCACAAAATGCAACCATCAGTAGAAACACATCAGTGTCTGGTGAACGAATGATGATGTCTGTGTTTGGAGTTACAATGTTCTGGTCAGAGTAGATGGCATGCAAGATCAGTAGTGTGTCTGCCTCCTCGTGGCTGGAGGTTAAGTCTGGCACAGGTCTTGAGTCTGTGGTCTTGCCATCGATGCCACTGAGTACAAAGCACTGGTGGTCACATGCAAAATACACTTCTCTGTTCAGCAACATCATGGCATAGCAATCTTGTTGCCATTCATGGAGTAAAAACCGTGTTAGCTGCTTTTTGTTTTCATCATTCAGAAGAAACATTTTAAAATCTTTGGGAACATTTGTAGAAGAGCCTCGCACTGTGAATGTCTGAGATTCCCTCTTTCGAATCCGTTCCAAAGATTTAATGGAATCCTCTTTGTAGTTATCTGTAACGAAGTAGACCTTGTCAACTTTGGGGAGAGCGCAAAATATTCTACTGGCTAACTCGCCAAAAGTGCCTGGGAGATTAGACACATGCAGAGCATGATAGAAAGCATTCACATTTACAATGTGGATGTGTTCTTGGTCTTGAGCTGGGCTTTGAAAAGCTGATTTAGCTTCTAGTTTATGCATCAGAACTGCTTTGTTTGTTTTGATAGGAAATCCATCAGGGGTGGCGAGTCCCCAAGGCACAGGTCCTAGAGGATATTCCATCGCGTTTTGGAGGTCTAGATCATTTCCTGTAGATAGCATAAGAAGCTGCCCAAACATGTTTCTTTGTGCTATTATTTTCACTTCCTTTTTCTTTGACTTTTTCAACTTGGATGTCTTTTGCTGTGAAGCAAAAGTTAATTTCTTGTTTCTCTTGAGAGGTGCATGAAAGCTCTAAGTTTTTTCAATCAGGGTTGTCCTAACAAAGTTTTCATTCAGCTGTTTGCCATCTTTCTCAATTGACAAGAGATCTGCTGACTACTTTCTCTGTAGCTTCCATTCATGAAGACAGTGAAATCAGTTTGTTATTCCCGACAGTGTCAAATGGCTTAATGAATGATTCAAATGATTGCTTGACACTTTGTACACATTTCTCTGATTGTCTTATTTGTGATTGCTGGCAGTCTGTGTGTGCTTGATCTTTGGAGTCTAATCCAGAGTCTTCCAAGAGAGCAGTACAAGACTTGCCCTTTTGTGTCTTCTCATACACCATTTGTGGTATTCAGCTACATTTTGACTAAACCCTACAATGCCAACCTTACATTTTGCTTGGGGACCGTTCACATATTATGTCATCAAAAATTGACTAATTTTGACCCCCCCCCCCCTCCCTCCTCCCCCCTTATCATCACATGTCATCAAATGGCTATTCTCCGCCTCCCCCTGTTTGATGACGTAATCAAAACTTGACAAATAAGAACTAAAAGTATTTGTATAGTGCTGTTTGCTATTTATTTTAATTCAAACAGATTATAAAAAAAATAAAATCAATAAGAGCTTTTATATAGCGCTTAATATCCACTAATGCTCTAAGCGCTTTACAAGGTGTCCCTGACAGGCTGATTCAAACATTTAATACCATCTCAACTCACAAAGAGCATACAGAGAAGCTGCTTGTTAGCAAACTGACAAGATCTTTCCACTACCTAATATGTCAGGTACCGGTTTTACAGATGGATGAACTGAGGAAGTTAAAGGTAAATTGTTTTCCCATAGCAACTACAGCGGACAGGTTCGAACTCGCAACCACCGGATTACAAATCCGACGCGCTAATCACTGCGCTACGCTGCCCGCCAAATTATAAGATAACATTGATCTGACTCTCTGAAATTATTCAAAAATAGAACCAAAATATTATACTTAACTTAAAAAATTGTTGCAAAATAATAAATTTTATGCAACACAGGGCAAATTTATTTCAACTTTTTTTTTCGAATTTTTTTTTTTTAATAATGCAATTTCTATGCATGTGTTTTTATGCATGAGCATCATACATGTAAAAATATAGAACCAAATCAGACATGATGCAGTGTTGACTCTGTGGTAGGTTTAGCAGTTTAACAATTATTGAGTAGTAACAGTAGTCATTCAAGGAATTGGTTGATTAATCAATTAGTTATTTTATTGGCAGGTATTATAATATTGTCAGGTCAGAAAAATCTGCTACTGGTAACATGTAATCCAGTACAACCTGTTTCATGAACTGGTACGCTAGCATGGTATCAGTGGGCGTGCACCTGTCGGTGCAAACGGCCAGGGCGGAGGAGGTTTCATCTAACCCAACGGCCACATGCTAGGGCACAATGTGACCCTCAGTATTTGAGTCCTTCATATTGGCCCCCGGTAGCGGTGTGGTCATAGGCTTGTTTGCCTAAATCACAGACGAAGAATTGAGCAAACTTCCCGGACGCAGCTTCGAAGCTGGCGGCAGCAGGCCAGTGGTTGATTGATAGGGCAGATGGCAATATACCGTCACTCTGGCCTGGATATCGTGACACAGAGCATCCACCAGTATTGGTGTTCTTTGGTTTGGGTCTTTCACCCTAGTCAGTTGGGACTGCGAGGCTGTGGAGTAGCCTACAGGCAGCCGGTCAGGCAATATGACTGTCCCTCTGGCATCCTCCTGCACCTGGATACATTTCCAGTCGTCTTGACCCTGTCTTGCCACTTGGATAAGTTGTGTCTAGGCGAGAGAGTGAGTCTGATGTTTGCGCAGCTCTTTCTCACGAAAAACAAATTCTTTGCGCCAGTCTTAACACTCACCTCGTCTTCTTTCATCTTTGTCTCGTCTTCTTTCCTCTCAAAATTCCAACGGCGATGGGCGAGTGCCGTGGCAGCAGGTTTGGATAGACTGGAAGCTGTTAGCACAGACCTACACGTTGGTGGCTGTGGGCTATGGTCGCTTCATCGTCGATTGAAGTGGAGGCGTGGGGAGGCAGCACCCACAGTAGCTGAGCAGCCTTATTTAAGGATAGCACTGCTCACCTCAACTGAGGAAGGGGCTAGAAAAGGTGCCCTAAAGAAAGCCCACTTCACATCACCCTGACTGGTATACCGCGACCAGTGGGGATCCCTTTTTGCGGTCGAAACAAAAAGAAATTCAGCTTACGCAGGCTAGGAGCCTGGAATACACGCACACTACGGGACAACTCAAACAACCCGGAAAGACGCACTGCACTTATTGCCATTGAGCTCAGCAGGTACAACCTGGACATAGTGGCACTCAGTGAGACCAGACTCCCTGATAGTGGCCAACTCAAAGAGCTCAGTGGTGGATACACCTTCTTCTGGAAAGGCAAGGGTGCAGTCGAACCGAGACAGCATGGTGTTGGGTTTGCAATTAAAAATGACCTTGTCAGAAACTTGCAGTCCATGCCAATTGAAATAAATGACAGGCTAATGACACTCAGGATCCCAGTTGGGAAAAGCCAGTCAGCCACCCTCATTAGCGCATATGCGCCCACCATGACAAACCCAGATGAAGCCAAAGACAAGTTCTATTCTGATCTAGAATCTGTCATATGCTCTGTCCCGGCAGCTGATAAGCTGATTCTCTTGGGGGACTTCAATGCTAGGGTTGGCTCCGAAATCTCAGCGTGGCCAAATGTTTTGGGCCCTCATGGAGTTGGTTCATGCAATAACAATGGGTTGCGCTTACTTACTTTGTGCGCTGAATTTGGCCTGTTCATTACCAACACAAATTTTAGTCTCCCCGTGAGAAACAGAACGTCATGGATGCATCCCCGCTCAAAGCATTGGCATCTCATAGACTATGTCATTGTGAGGAAGACTGACAGAAAGGATGTCCTTGTAACAAAGGCGATGTGTGGTGCCGAGTGTGGAACTGACCACAGACTCATTGTTTGCAAGCTCAGACTAACATTGAGGCGCAATAGACGCCCTCAAGGGAAAGCGCCACCTAAACGCCTAAATGTTTCAAAACTCTGCTCAGCTGAGAAACAGAGAGAGCTCTCATCAGAACTCTCCTCAAAATTGGATTGCGTGACTTTTGACCCTGAGAACATTGAACAGAGCTGGACTGACCTAAATACGACTGTACACCCTTGCGCCAGCAGCACAGTTGGTTTTCCTGTCCGCAAGCACCAGGACTGGTTCAATGATAATGATAATGAAATCAAAGTGCTCATCAAAGAAAAAAATAGTCTCATCCAAGCTCACTGCATTGACCCCTCTTCCACAGCAAAAGCTGATGCACTGCGTGCATGTAAGGGTGTACTCCAGAAGAAGCTGAGGAAAATGAAAAGTGACTGGCTTGAAGAGCGAGTAAGAGAAACTCAGAAATATGCCGACACAAACAACACTAGAAAGTTCTTTGAGAGCCTCCGAGCTGTGTTTGGACCATCCCGCTCTGGCACTACGCCACTTCTTGCGTCAGATGGTTCAACACGCATTGTTGAATTGAATGCCATAATTCAGCGTTGGGCAGAACATTTCGGAGGTGTGCTAAATCGGCCATCAAATATAAATACTGAGTCCATTGACCGCCTCCCTCAGACTCCTATTAATGCAGCTCTTGCCAAGCCATTCACAGCAAATGAGACCCGAACTGCCACAAATCAGATGTCCTTTAACAAATCACCAGGCGTGGATTCAATTCCTGCTGAGGTGTATGCCTTTGGTGGAGAAAAGCTTATTGAAAGGTTGACCGAGTTGTTCAATCATATGTTGAAAGCAGGGAAGCTGCCACAGGACTTCAAAGATGCTTCAATCATCCATCTGTACAAAAACAAAGGGGACAGCCAAGTCTGTGACAACCATCAGGGAATCTCTCTACTTTCAATTGCTGGCAAAATATTGGCAAGAATGCTTCTGAATCGCCTTCTTGATCACCTCTCGTCAAATGACTTGCTTCCCGAGAGCCAATGTGGCTTTCGTAAAGAGAGGGGAACGGCGGATATGATTTTTGCTGCCAGACAGATTCAGGAAAAATGCATGGAACAAAATAAAGCGCTGTATATCACATTTGTTGACCTCACAAAAGCATTTGACACAGTGTGTCGTGAAGGCCTCTGGAAAATCTTGGCGAAGTTTGGGTGTCCACCCGAATTCATCACAATAGTGCGCCAGTTTCATGATGGCATGCAAGCTGCAGTCAAAAGCAACGGCAGTGTTTCAGAGCCCTTTGCTGTCACAAATGGGGTAAAACAGGGTTGTGTCTTAGCCCCAACTCTGTTCAGCATCATGTTCTCTGCAATGCTACAAGAAGCCTTTAGCTCTCCTCCTCAAGGGGTAAGCATCAAGTACCGAACTGATGGCAGTCTATTCAACCTCAGGAGACTTCAGGCAAAAACCAAAACCAAAAGTACTCAAGTCTGTGACCTACTATTTGCTGATGATTGTGCACTTCTGGCACACGATGAGGATAGCATGCAAAACTGTGTTGATAAGTTCTCTAGTGCCTGTGACAACTTTGGCCTCACAATAAGCACAAAGAAGACGGAAGTGCTCCATCAGCCTACTCCAGACGACAAGTATCCTGTGACCCCAAATATCAAAGTCCATGACAGTCTTCTGAAGGTGTCGGAGAACTTCACCTATCTTGGCAGTACACTGTCTTCCGCGGCTCGTGTTGATACTGAAATTCTCTCAAGAATCAGCAAAGCCAGCTCTGCATTTGGCAGGCTTCGAAAGAGAGTATGGGATGTCGCCGGCATTCGCACAGACACTAAGCTGAAAGTGTACAATGCTGTGGTCCTTCCCACCCTACTCTATGGGGCTGAAACCTGGACAGTGTACCAATCGCATGCCAGAAAGCTAAATCACTTTCATCTGGCCTGCCTTAGAAAGATCCTAAGGATCAAATGGCAGGATAAAATTCCAGACACTGAGGTCCTCAATCGTGCCAAGGAATTGAGCATCTTCTGCCACCTGAAAAAAATTCAGCTACGTTGGGCAGGACATGTTGTCAGAATGCCCGACTCCAGACTCCCTAAGCAAATCTTCTTCTCTGAGCTCTCCAATGGAACGAGGAATGTTGGGGCCCCAAAGAGACGTTACAAAGACACTCTCAAGCAATCACTGAAGGCCTTTGCCATTGATGTGAGTGAGTGGGAAAAGCTCTCGCTTGATCGTGCAAATTGGAGGGCGGCCCTTACCAGAGGCAGCAAAGCATGGGAAGCTGACAGAGTCCAGCAGGCTATCAAAAAAAGAGAACGGCGCAAGAAAAGGCCCAGTGGTACTGAACCAACGGAGCACTCTTGTCATTTATGCGGAAGGGTCTGCAGGTCAAAAATAGGACTTATCAGTCACATGAGAAGCCATAAGTCATGAAAGAACAGTCCTTCCATTCTGTCCTCTGTGTCCTTTAGTTCTCTTTATTGTCCATGTGTTGAAATTCTCAACAATTTCTGTTCTTTATTCCTCTGGTGTTGTTAAGGTCATCATCATACCTGATGGACGAACTATTATATTATAATAAAAATATGAATTTGATCTATATATTTGATCTTCTTTTTCAATTTTACCAAACCACATTGATGACATCATCTTTGGACTCAACACCTCCCCCCCCCCCTCCCCCATGTCGTCATCATTCAAGAGACATGTGATGACATAATTAGTGAACGGTCCCTTGGCGGTTGATTGTTTGTTCAATTGTTAAGTCCACAGCATTTCTTGACTAATGAGTTGAGTAGTATGTGGAAGGTAATATTCCAGACACCTGCAAACTTTCTTGTGTGTGTGATACGCAGTACTTGTACATTTTTTTCAAAGGTCATATATAACTCCTTAATTCATAGATACTTTGCATAAATGCCTTCTCATTTTGTGCCTAAAAGTGTACCGTTTCAGAAAATTATTGTTATGGAAGATCCCAATCAAAGCGATTATCTCAGGGATCTGTAATCATCAAGGGTATGCGTTTCTATACATTTTGAGAAATCAGCCTTTGAAAATTATTTTTTCCTCTTTGCACATTGTAATTAATTAGCACAATTTTTTTTTGCATAGCACTTACATCTATCTTACAGTATTGACCTTTACTTCATATGAAAGTACACATTTTTGGCTGCACAGAGAACCCCAATACAAAAATCAAGTTTCTTTCTGGATTTTTTGACAATCAAGGGCCATAACTGTAGATTGCCAACATTTTGGTGCAAACTTTTTTTGAGGGGAGGTCCCCAGGGCCTAACCTTTCAGAAAATTATGGAGGCGAAAAATCCCCGGGGGGGGGGGGGGGGAGGTTCCCTCCCAGTAGCCCATAGCCTATAAGTGGTTCTCTGATATTTGTTGTCTGTGATTGAATTCTCTCATCAACATATTGCTTCCTTCCTTTCTCTTTCAGTTTCTTGCATTTTTGACGATATGGCATTGCGTCATAATGTTAGTCGAGATGTAAGTGAGGTCTTGATTTGCTGTTTCTCAAAATGGATTTCTGAATTCTTCAAGTTCAACACATCTAGGAGTCCCAAATAAAACTTCTGCTTGGCTTCACAGCGTTCTTCGCTCTTCTATGGAATTTTAACTGGTCGATTTGTGCTATACTACGTGTCTTTGGTGTTGTCTTCCAACATTAAGACATTTCTTGTAATTTCGATGCATTGTTGAAAACAGATACATGATTGACACATTATCAATTATTCTAGTCGACCTGAAGGGAAATCTTCAATATTTTCTCGGGTTGTATCGTATATCCACACCATGAATTGACAAACCATAAAATTTTAACCCTCTGAAAGTGTACGAAAGTAAAACCACCCCGGATATTTATCAACGTCGAAGCTACGTCATCAAGCAAGATCCGTCCCCATTCGTTATTGAGTCGGCGATTTTATATATATATATGGAGGATAGTTTTCCATCATGTGCTAAAGAACCTTTCTATAATTCTAACCACAGGAGGTTAAATTTGATACTAATGAAGTTATATAACATACCATTTGTATTCATCCTGTCATTCTCCACTAGAAACTAGATACAGAACGAAGCGTAAAAGTACTATATTCTACAGACTGAAATCGAGTGCCGGCTTGGACTGGGTGCTTGTAATTTTGTGTTTTTATTTCAAAGCGGTTCCATTTCTTAATCTTTTTAAAGGTTCTGGAAATGGAAAGGGTGCAACTTTGGAGGAATCTTTTCAATTATTGTCATGTTAAACGTGTTCAAACGGAGAGAGGTGGGGAGAGGGGGGCATGTATGTTATTACATGTTAAGCAAAATTAAACAATCCACTGTTAAATATGTCATCAGTCCAAGACCACTCGTCCAAATAATGTAACCTGCAGTTTTACAAGGCCACTTCATAATTATGCAAAGTAAAAAATTGGCAAAGTTTCTGTGGTTTTACAATACATAATTATGCAGAGATGCATATTTGAATGCTTCAGATCAATAATTTAAACGAACTAAAATGGAGTCAAGAAGAGAAATAATTATGTTGGCCGAACATTAGAAACAGACAGTACAAAATGTAAAATAAATTCCTTAAGAAATGAAGGCGAAAAATTAATTTTCTTTTGGAATTCTTTGTACAGTTTTGTTGTTGTTGTTGTTATTTTAACACGGGGTTTTGTGGCCTATATTTTTTCTCCACATGTTAGCCTTATCACAACCCTGCTGCCATGCAACCTTTTTTTGTGTGTGTGAAGGACTACGAGACTCTTTGTTCACACAGTATGGTTACTGAAAAAGGAAGGACGGACCTACGTCTGGACGATATTTTGTTGGCTCTACCGTATGTGTGCATATTTTGCAGAGGGTTGGCTTGGCGGTATTCTTGTTTTCCTCGTGCCCACCCCTCCCCTCCCCCCCCCCTCCCCCCCCCCAAAAAAAACAACAACAACAACAACAACTTACAACGGTTCCTGTCCCGTTCTCTGAGATCTCTCAGATTGGTTCTATGAAGTACTCTATTCACACTCAAAGTTTGGTGCCTTTATCACAATGTGCATAATTCATATAAGAAAAAAAATCCCTAAATGACACCAAAGATACTATAAACGATAAGATGAGACACTGTCTTCTTCGCACCACTGAAAAACCGTGCATACAATTTGCGCGCAGATCGGGGGGCGGGGCCCATGGCGCATAGTATCAAAAGAATATTTCATATAATGGTAAATTTATGATGTAAAATTGTGACGGTGCTACTGCGACTAAAAAAAAAAAAAAGAAAAAATAGCCTGTTTTCCCACAGCGATTGAAGTTATAATTCCACAATAAGTGTCGTCAATCAAGGCCGAGAACTATATAGCTTGACAGTGAACAAAATTCAATATTTTCCTTATTTGGCTTTGTAAAATACGGCACTTTTCATGACTTCATCGCGTTTGCTGGTAGGTGGCGGTGCGAAATCTTTGCACGCTAAAAGCTCTGGCTGTCTCATCTTGTCAATTCTAGTATCTTTGATGACACTACTAAGTGTACGGCCATTAGAATGGTGAATGTCGATGATCTGGCCTCGATGCTTGGAAACTTTATGAGGATTTTAAATGAACCATTTGGCTTGTTCATTAAACCCGAAGTTTTTATCTAACGACTTAATTTGCCGGACCTAAGAAATAATTAAAACCAAACTTTTCAATTGATTACCATTATTGAAAAGGGCACGTATGCTCCACAGAAACCCCTAATTCCCTCCATCTGCGCTTCTCGTACAATGGAGACAATGCTCCTCATTCCCTGTAGGGACGTACATACTTACTGGATGGCTCCTTTTAGGCGGTTCCGGATAAGTATATTTGCATTTGGATCGACTAGAACATACTTGCGCATTCCTTTACTTTTTGTTTTGTTGTTGTTGTATGCTTGTTTGTGTATTATTTTTATGTGTGCTGTTTTTGCTTGTTGTGTTTTTCAGGTGCAGCCTTTTAACATGCACTTCCCTCGTGTAGTAACGCGCAGCGCACCCAGTCAGCAATCGAGACGACCAATTTCATGGACATGGCGATAATCTGCGGACTGGACAGTTCGTTTAGCGAACATGCAATGTTGGGCGTCCAAGAAGAGTGAACGGCATTCATTCTTTTTATGAAAAATAAATGTGGAGGGTTCCTCAAAATGTGAAATCTGTAAATGGTCATTTTCCTCAAACCCATCATTCTTGCATTAGAAGGGGAAAAAAGAAAATTTCTTTTTATTTTCTTCTGTATTATATGGTTGAAAACATGATTTTTTTGTTTGTTTTTCATTCTGCGATTCAGATGTGATGTTTTACAAACGTTGGGCATTTTATTTGGTATCACAGCAGTGAAGCTAGGAATGTCTTTCCAACAACAAAACAAAAACAAAAAAAAGAGTACCAAATGGAAACGTAGGGCTCAATTTGAAATTTGTCCTCGCTGTGCATAATGCAAAATACCCGAAGTTTCATTCGTCCATGGCAGACTACATGCAATACAAGTCCATATTGTGGTCACAGATTCTGTGTATACCACAGGTGGGGGAGGGATAAGGGTCTGAGAGGCATGGAGGGATATGACATTCTCCCAAACTGAAATGTTGAACAGACAGTTGAATCTGTAATGCAATTAATTTATATGTGGCAGCCTTTTGCTTTAGTAAGTTCACGTTCACTCACTCTTAGGCCAGGCACACATGAATGATTTTTTGCTTGCCCAGTCCGCGAAACTAATTAGTAACCGGAATAGGACAAACGAAACGCGCTGGAGTGATTTTTTTTTTTTATATCAAGGCAACTAAAAAGCTCTGGCTTGCGCTTTTTTTTTTCATTGGGTGAACAAATTATTGCTGATAGAAATGAAATAAGGGAAATTAAGAGTACGGTATCCGCGCACACTAGTGATTTTTCAATCAGGTGATTTGCTGAGTTTGCTCGTTCATTTGCGTTTGTTTTCATTGTTTTGAGGAATAACAGGTATGTTATTTATATCAGACGCCGAACTTGGCCTGGTCGAGCAAGATAACAGTTACAACAGCATGTACAGCGTTAATAAATTAGCATCCACAATACACAAACTGATAATTGTAAAGACGTGCATGTAGTTTATACGTCTCTCTCTTTCTCTCGCTCTGTCTTTCTCCATCTCTCTCTCTCTCACTCTCACTTTCTTTTTCATACTCACACTTTCTCTTTCTACTTTCCTCTTTCTCCCTTTCTCTCTTTCCCCTTCTTCCCGCCTTCTCCCCCTCCCCCCTCCCTCGTTCTCTCTCCCTCCCTATTTCTCTCTCCTTCTCTCTCTCCCTCTCTGTCTCTCTTTTTCTTCCCTCTTTCTTTTTCTCCCCTCTCCCTCCCTCTCTCCCCTTTTCTTTCTCTTCTCCCGCTTTCTTTTCTTCTCTCTCTCTCTCGTTCTCTGTCTCTCTCTCTCTCTCTCTCTAGCTCTCTGTCTCTCTCACATTTCCATGGAAGTAATAAGGGCCTGGTAGTGCGAATCCATTTTGCAAGTGAGCACTGCCCAGATGTCAAGTCTAGAGGGCGGGCTAACAACTGTTTAGTATTTTGAGCTAGAATCTCGTGCGCTGGCTGCAAAGTGAAAATCAACCGTAAACCAAAATAGCTAGTCTCTCGGAAAACTAAAAAAGCACTCGTGTGTGCCTGGTTTAAAAATACTAAAATGAAATGAACTGCCCAAAAGAATCCATGGAGACATGACATTGACAATATATCTTCCTATTATTACACCATTTATGTCTGTTGTTTGGGGACCGCAGTCTACTTACAAAGTGGAATAGAGAAAACACTGAGTTGTGTTCACTGTTCAGCTATAGATCTAACTACAATGTACTTACTACATACTAGCCTATGTAAAATACAACAGCCATGATTTATGCAGTAAACATCATTGTAGTGGATACTGATAATATACTTTTATCGAGCCGTTGAAGAAAATTACGTTTGCTTCTGAAAGTGAACATCAAAAAAAAAAAGTGAAATGGTGAAGTAGGCATTATTTCGTATTGGCTTACTATAATTATCTTTTTTGCCGAAACTGAAAGACAGTAAAACACATAAGATGTGTGACTGAAATGCCAATTGTGGATTGTAAAATTAACATGAAATGTGATGAGTTACTTGCTGATGATTGCATCTCTTATGTTTTACCTTAAAGCACCATCAGTTTGTACGCCACTGGCACTAACGTTTAGATACAGCAAAAATAAAATAAATAAATAGAGTTGTGTATTTCAAAGTCCCGCATAAGTAACAGCAGAGAAACACGACAATGAGGTAGAAAAAAAAGGGAAAATTGTACCTTTTCTTTTTTTTTTTTGTCTTGCCTGGAGAAGGTCCCCGTAGACTGAAAGGTTGATGTTATTTTCATTTTTCATTTGTGATTCACTGTAAAGGTTCTTAATTATTATTTTGATTTATGGGGGATCCTATAATATATATGGCTTTTTTTTTAACACGTGAACTTCTTTCCTAGTGCTGCTGCGACCTCAGAGAGTTTCTTGTTTTTTAAATCTATTATATTTTGGAGAACAAGTTGGCAGAAATTTGACCACACTGGGGGCTGGACAGGGATTTTCAGATGGCTTGGCATCTTCATTGTCTTCTTACAGCACTGAGGGTAGTGCATGAATTATGCTTATATTTTAAAAGGGAAATATGACAAGGAATCACTAATGTTCCCTTCTATCAAATTTGCTACAATAAGTCTATATATATTAATTACTATGTAGAAAAAACACCAGCATTATCAAACTGCTAGAAGGCGAGGATCTCATCGTTTCCACTTTTACAAGAAAACAATCGGGCACAGACAAATGAACAAAGCATGGTTCTCACTGAAAATCGCTCAATGGTAGGGAAAATCGAAAAATTAAAGTAACTACAATCTATTTATTCCCTCTTTCCTGTGCTTTTTAAGTCCGTTTTCTCTTCATAATGTAATATATTACCATGATCACTTTCAGTGAATTCCTCACCGGTTATCAATGCCATGTAGCCTAAATGTAACTTCCTTCGTGAGTTTAACAGTTCCAGAGACAATGACTTGCAAAAGCAGTGGGCCTAAAAAAAAAAAATACTTCGAGTACTGTATTCCAAAATCTGCTTTGATATGAGTTTATTTGATGTGCATAACATCTTAAACAAATGGTTATGAAAATTACCCTATTTCATATTTTATTGGACAGCTAAAGTAAAATATTAGGTATGCGCGCCTTTTTCGTTGTCCTGTGGGGCTTGTTGACAAGTCGAGGCAGTTTATTTGTTTAAATGCCAACTGGAACTACTCTTTAACTTTTAGCTTCTTTTTTTCCTCAGGGCGCCGTG